>CM042414.1:17563799-18011299 GCA_023634145.1 Thymallus thymallus | reverse complement strand
CCTACTGTGGCCCTGCGCCTAGACAGGGGGTGAGGAGTGAGATAGCTGAGATCCTCTGGTAATGTTCATAGTGCATCCATCAACCCTACTGAAGCCATGTACTGTAGCTACCTGCCTACTAGTAGGTGTAATATTAACCACATAGCCTACTGCCTGTGCAGAATGGTGAGAAAGATTGACACCTAAAAGGGCGGAGTCTCACTGAGGTGTGTTTGCAGCTTTGTGCTGCTTCTAAAAATAAAGACTGTGTGAAGTCTGTGAGACAGAGAGGAGCTGAAATAAAAGCTGAGCAGGGAGAAGTGGGGAGGAGCAGGCCGGGCTGATGCTGCTGCTGTTGGAGCCGGCAGTTGAGAGGAGAGGCTCAGCCAAGCAGACTAGAGTCCAGAGTTCCGCTACATTCTCTGTGGCATATCATAGGTCACGAATGGGCAGCAGAGGGGGCAGCAGAGGGGGCAGCAGGACTGTGACCCAGATCTAGTTTCCAACCCCTCAGTGGTGTGCATGTACTGTAGGTCTCTGACAATGAGTGAGAAGAGGATGTCCCCAATTCTATTATTACAGAGAGAAAGAGACATAGATCTGACAGTAGAGGTTCAAACTCTAGGTACATCAGTAAAACAAGACATGACATGCACAGTGGAATGAAAATTAGGTTAACGTTAGTGTGTAAACAGAAAACAAAACAGCACAAAAACAGCACATCCCCTGGCCCTTGTGACGTTTCATTGAGGATGTTTCGACTTTTGTTCTGGTCTGTTTGAATATGAACTTTGTCATTTTGGCTTCTGAATTGCTCTGATTGTGAACATCTGGTATGTGGAAGACACACTCATTTGGAGAGTGTGTGTGTTGGCTCATGTGTTTCCGGCTCATGTGTTTCTATCCACCATTTTGTTTTTGTGTCCAATTGTAATAACCCTACATCATCTGGTGCCTGAATTAGCTAGAGGCATCCTGTGATATACCTGTTATCGTAGGCACACACAGGAAATTCTCAGTACACACACAGGTGTCATCACTACATGTCCTTTTGGTTAATGGTGTGGGAAGTGTGTGCATTCCCTGTGCTAGGTGACATAGCAGCAGGAGGCAGGAGAAGGGAGCCACCCCTGTCTGGTTAATTGTGGGGCTCGGGGCTGGCAGTGGCTCTGTAGCTCAGCTCAGTATACATGAGATGTGTGGCGTCCATGGTGGGCATGGCCAATGGGCTCCACTTAGTGTGGCAACAGAGGCAGACTCACGACTTTAAGGCCTGGCTGCCTGCCATTAGGCCACAACTGGAGAATTCAGCAGGAAAGCAGAATAACAGTTAAATATTTTATCAGATCAATAATTCAGGGAGGGTGGGAGGGTGAGGGAGGGAGAGGTAACCATGGCAACTGGAACTGACTGTCACATGATGCGGAGGAGTGATGAGGGAGGGAGGGAGGGTGGAACCTGTGAGCCAGCGACAGAGAAGGAGAGATACGATAATGAAGTGAAGAGGAGGGCTGGCATCAGCGAGGGGGGTAGTAAATATCAGTGTCCATTTAGAAAAGGGACTATGCCTATCTGTGAATCAGAAGGGCCCTGTGGAGTGTGATTACATAACAGTCTTGTCTATCCAGAGGTGATGAGAGAGGGTGGGAGAGGTGAGAGGTGAATTTAAAAAAACACACATGGAAAAGGGAGGGGTGAAGAAAGAAAGAAAGAAGGGAGGGGTGAAGAAGGACATGAGGGGTAGAGATGAATAGGGAGAGAGCGATAGAGGGAGAAAGGTGAAGAAATGGGGAGTGAAGGAATCCACTTGGTATTGTTTCAGAATTCCAGTCATGTCTCAGTAGACACAGCCTACTGTGATGTCATCTACATACATACATACATACATACATACATACATACATACATACATACATACATACATACATACATACATACATACATACATACATACATACATACATACATACATACATACATACATACATACATACATACATACATACAGTCGTATGCAAACGTTTGGGCACCCCTGACATTTCCATGATTTCCATTTATAAATAATTGGGTGTTTGTATCAGCAATTTCATTTTGATCTATCAAATAACTGATGGACACAGTAATATTTCAGTAGTGAAATGAGGTTCATTGGATTAACAGAAAATGTGCAATATGCATCAAAACGAAATTAGACAGGTGCATAAATTTGGGCACCCCAACAGAAAAATCACATCAATATTTAGTAGAGCCTCCTTTTGCTAAAATAACAGCCTCTAGACGCTTCCTATAGCCTCTGAGTGTCTGGATGAAGGTATTTTGGACCATTCCTCCTTACAAAACATCTCCAGTTCAGTTAGGTTTGATGGTTGCCGAGCATGGACAGCCCGCTTCAAATCATCCCACAGATTATCAATGATATTCAGGTCTGGGGACTGTGATGGCCGTTCCAGAACATTGTACTTGTTCCTCTGCATAAATGCCCGGGTAGATTTTGAGCAGTGTTTTGGGTCGTTGTCTTGTTGAAATATCCAGCCCCTGCGTAACTTCAACTTTGTGACTTATTCTTCAACATTATTCCCAAGAATCTGCTGATATTGAGTGGAATCCATGCGACCCTCAACTTTAACAAGATTCCCAGTACCGGCACTGGCCACAGCCCCACAGCATGATGGAACCCCCACCAAATTTGACTGGGTAGCAAGTGTTTTTCTTGGAACGCTGTGTTCTTTTGCCGCCATGCATAACGCCCCTTGTTATGACCAAATAACTCAATCTTTGTTTCATCAGTCCACAGCACCTTATTCCAAAATGAAGCTGGCTTGTCCAAATGTGCGTTTGTGGCGTGTGTGCAGAAAAGGCTTCTTCCGCATCACTCTCCCGTACAGCTTCTCCTTGTGCAAAGTGCGCTGAATTGTTGAATGATGCACAGTGATACCATCTGCAGCAAGATGATGTTGTAGGTCTTTGGAGGTGGTCTGTGGGCTGTTTTTGACCGTTCTCACCATCCTTCGCCTTTGCCTCTCCGATATTTTACTTGGCCTGCCACTTCTGGCCTTAACAAGAACTGTGCCTGTGGTCTTCCATTTCCTCACTATGTTCCTCACAGTGGACACTGACAGCTTACATCTCTGCGATAGCTTTTTGTAGCCTTCCCCTAAACCATAATGTTGAACAATCTTTGTTTTCAGGTCATTTGAGAGTTGTTTTGAGGCCCCCATGTTGCCACTCTTCAGAGGAGAGTCAAAGAGAACAACAACTTGCAATTGGCCACCTTAAATACCTTTTCTCATGATTGGATGCACTTGTCTATGAGGTTCAAGGCTTAATGAGCTCACCAAACCAATTGTGTGTTCCAATTAATCAGTGCTAAGTAGTTACAGGTATTCAAATCAACAGAATGACAAGGGTGCCCAAATTTTTGCATAGCCTATTTTTCACATCAGATTTAATTTCATACAACTTAATTGCTACACTAAAAATCTTTGTCTGGACAATGCCCCAGTACTCAGCTTTTATTAGAAAATGAATGGCATGCCATTGTTATCATTTTCTGTGACGACAGAAAATTATTATGCAGCCTCAGAGGGGTGCCCAAACTTTTGCATACGACTGTACATACATACATAGATAGATAGATAGATAGATAGATAGATAGATAGATAGATAGATAGATAGATACTTTATTGATCCCCCGGGGTCATACATACATACATACATACATACATACATACATACATACATACATACATACATACATACATACATACAGTTGAAGTCGGAAGTTTACATACACTTAAGTTTAAGTCATTAAAACTCATTTTTCAACCACTCCACAGATTTTATGTTAACAAACTATAGATTTGGTAAGTCGGTTAGGACATCTACTTTGTAATTACACAAGTAATTCTTCCAACAATTGTTTACAGACAAACTGTTTCACTTATTATTCACTATATCACAATTCCAGTGGGTCAGAAGTTTACATACACTAAGTTGACTGTGCCTTTAAACAGCTTGGGAAATTCCATACAATTATGTCATGGCTTTAGAAGCTTCTGATAGGCTAATTGACATCATTTCAAGACCTACCTTCAAAATCAGTGCCTCTTTGCTCGACATCATGGGAAAATCAAAAGAAATCAGCCAAGATTTGTTGTAGACCTCCACAAGTCTGGTTCATCCTTGGGAGCAATTTCCAAACGCCTGAAGGTACCACGTTCATCTGTACAAACAATAGTACGCAAGTATAAACATCATGGGACCACGCAGCTGTCATACTGCTCAGGAAAGAGATGCGTTCTGTCTCCTAGAGATGAGCGTACTTTGGTGCGAAAAGTGCAAATCAATCCCAGAACAACAGCAAAGGACCTTGTGAAGATGCTGGAGGAAACAGGTACAAAAGTATCTATATACACAGTAAAACAAGTCCTATATCGACATAACCCGAAAGGCTGCTCAGCAAGGAAGAAGCCACTGCTTCCAAACGTCCTCTGGTCTGATGAAACAAAAGCACCCCCATGTTGTGAGCATGTCACCAAACCAGAACTAAATGAAGGCCCCTTAGCTTCTGCTAAGCAGGTGGCCATCCCCTTACCATAGCAAACACTACAATACTATCAACGGGCAAAACGTCTGAAGGAAAATATGCTTAATAAATAAACAAATGAATTCACTATTAGCATATTAATTCTGAGTGACATCACTGAGTGCAGTGTACGCATCTATTCAATGAAGTTGCGCCGCAAATAAACTGGAATTTGACTAAAGCGGGACTCTATTAGCCTAGACTTATTTTATTCGTTAGACCTAATTGCTTCTTCATTTAGGTTATGTTCAATTTATATAATTAGTCAGGCTTGGAATTCAAAATAACATACATTTAATGTAGGGCTAGTGTCATTATTTAAATAGCAAAGCTATTCGTTAGGCAATTTTATTGTTAGTGTTTCTACATTCCCCCCCCCCCCTCCCATTGTGATTATAGGCAGTGCTTGCCCAGCCACTGACCTCACTGCACGTCACTGCTGTAGATACTGTATGGGTCATTCCACCTCAAAAAGCACAAGAAAGAGGATTTTGACACCCACCATTTCAGATTGTTTTGAAATCGTTGTTGGAAACAGATTAGATTAGCATTCCTGCAATATTATTAAAACCGGAAAAATAACAAACATTCAAGGAACATAATCAGAACCGGGAATGAAAGTGATCGATACTGTTTCGGAACAGAACTGTTATTTTAAAAGTATGGGAACTGCTTACCCCGCAAAAAGGTGCCTATGTAAAGCCTCACTCTGTCACTCAGAAACTTATTACAGCGTCTGCCTGCCAGCTGAAAATCTTTGCCAGTGTGTGTGCGTGTGTAGGCTACCTGCCCCTCCCCCTCCGAAGCAGAAGCTACTGTAGCCTACTGACGTTACAAACGTGATTCAGAAATTAGGGAGGGATATTTTTAAGAATGGATTAACTTTTGCAATGCTAGTTAAGGATACCATGGTTTTCACGTTTCACATTGGATTTATTAACTACAAAAAGGTAGGACGTGTTCATTTAAATTCTGGTGCCGCTCTGCACACACAAGCTTCCTAGCTAGCTCTGGTCCAACGTTAAGCCAACTCTCCGAAGTTCAGACATTCAAAGTATAGATGGTTTGGATATGCGCGAAAATGCTAATATAAGTACCACTGACTTGTATTGGATTTGTGCCACAAGTGCTAACAGTGATTTAAGCGAAGACATTCAAAGTTCCTTCATAGGTATTGTCACGGTGCGTATATAAGGGACGATATACGGAGCGCTGATGGAGTGACATCCTTTTTATTTATGAATGAGATGAACTCACGAAGCATTCAAAAATAAAGGAGAGAGAAAACGAAACTAAACAACCAAAACACGGTGACTGACTGAGTTCTGCCACATGCAGACAAACAGAAACAAACAACTAATGATCCACATGCAGGTGGATGGGAGAGAAGGCTAAATACCATTCCCAATCAGAGACAACGCTAGACAGCTGTCTCTGATTGGGGATCATTCACCTTCCCTCCCTGATGTAAGGACTGGGTTGTGGTTCCCCCTGATGGACATAAAGGTTACCACAATCCAGCCCTTACAGTACCAACCCCCCCAAAGGCGCGGGCTCCCGACCGCGATACCTCCCCCCAACCAAGAACCACAAAGTCCAACATATAAAAAAAAACAAAGAGGGGGGAACTTGCGGAATACTGGGGAGGTTGTTGTTGGTGGGGGCTCCGGCTCCGGCCTCGGGTGTGGCGTCTGTATTGCCGGCAGCTTCCTCCTTGCCTCCCCTTTGTATGCCCGATCCTGTGGAGCGGACTGCTCCGGCACGGGAGCGAAGCAGACGACCGGCCCCGGACTGGGCACCGGTGGAGCGGACTGCTCCGGCACGGGAGCGAAGCAGACGACCGGCCCCGGACTGGGCACCGGTGGAGCGGACTGCTCCGGCACTGGAGCGAAGCAGACGACCGGCCCCGGACTGGGCACCGGTGGAGCGGACTGCTCCGGCACGGGAGCGAAGCAGACGACCGGCCCCGGACTGGGCACCGGTGGAGCGGACTGCTCCGGCACGGGAGCGAAGCAGACGACCGGCCCCGGACTGGGCACCGGTGGAGCGGACTGCTCCGGCACGGGAGCGAAGCAGACGACCGGCCCCGGACTGGGCACCGGTGGAGCGGACTGCTCCGGCACTGGAGCGAAGCAGACGACCGGCCCCGGACTGTGCACCGGTGGAGCGGACTGCTCCGGCACTGGAGCGAAGCAGACGACTGGCCCCGGACTGGGCACCGGTGGAGCGGACTGCTCTGGCTCTGGAGCGGAGCAGACGGCTGGACCCGGATTGGGCTCCGGACTGCTGACCTTCACTGGAGGTCTCGGGCTGCTGACCTTCACTGGAGGCCTCGGGCTGCTGACCTTCACTGGAGGCCTCGGGCTGCTGACCTTCACTGGAGGCCTCGGGCTGCTGACCTTCACTGGAGGCCTCGGGCTGCTGACCTTCACTGGAGGCCTCGGGCTGCTGACCTTCACTGGAGGCCTCGGGCTGCTGACCTTCACTGGAGGCCTCGGGCTGCTGACCTTCACTGGAGGCCTCGGGCTGCTGACCTTCACTGGAGGCCTCGGGCTGCTGACCTTCACTGGAGGCTCAGGGCTGCTGACCTTCACTGGAGGCTCAGGGCTGCTGACCTTCACTGGAGGCTCAGGGCTGCTGACCTTCACTGGAGGGCTCAGGGCTGCTGACCTTCACTGGAGGGCTCAGGGCTGCTGACCTTCACTGGAGGGCTCAGGGCTGCTGACCTTCACTGGAGGGCTCAGGGCTGCTGACCTTCACTGGAGGGCTCAGGGCTGCTGACCTTCACTGGAGGGCTCAGGGCTGCTGACCTTCACTGGAGGGCTCAGGGCTGCTGACCTTCACTGGAGGGCTCAGGGCTGCTGACCTTCACTGGAGGGCTCAGGGCTCGATCCCCGACCACCCCCATAGCCCCCCCCCAAAATCCGTTTGGGGGGTTTTCTGGGCTCCAGGCTGGTCCCTAGCTTTTTTGGCCCGCCGACTCTTTCCCCGACGTCGGCGCCGCTGCTCTGGACCCCAGCCTTCCTCCACCGCACGATAATGGGCGTATTCCTCCTCGGTAATTTTCCCCATACCGAGGAGGATATCTCCCAATGTCAGGCTCCGTTGCGTCCCGGACGGGTGGTGGATCATTCTGTCACGGTGCGTATATAAGGGCGCTGATGGAGTGACATCCTTTTTATTTATGAATGAGATGAACTCACGAAGCATTCAAAAATAAAGGAGAGAGAAAACGAAACTAAACAACCAAAACACGGTGACTGACTGAGTTCTGCCACATGCAGACAAACAGAAACAAACAAATAATGATCCACATGCAGGTGGATGGGAGAGAAGGCTAAATACCATTCCCAATCAGAGACAACGCTAGACAGCTGTCTCTGATTGGGGATCATTCACCTTCCCTCCCTGATGTAAGGACTTGGTTGTGGTTCCCCCTGATGGACATAAAGGTTACCACAATCCAGCCCTTACAGGTATAAGCCACTCCTCCATAGGTATAATTCTGTGGGCTTAATTCAGATAATTCATGTCATAAGAAGATGCCCAGTGCTTCAAGCCAAGCCGCTCCCTCCACCCTCGCTCTTACCACACCCGCAAAATTTCAGTCGCATCTTGCGCCCTACACTTGTCTGTTCAATGCATGTAAACATCTATAGCTTGTCCGTTCCATAGAAAGCTGCTCTATCCGCACTGATTGATGAAGTAATGTCATGTCAAGCTAAATTTACTTTTTGGGGGTTCGAGCCGGTTCAGAACTTTATTTGGCTGGTCGGAACAGTGGAACGGAACAAAAACATTGATGGTTCTGTTCAGAATAAACTATTGGAAAATAATTTAGGATCCATCCCCATGATCCAAATTGGCCATTTTAATTGATAGGCACTGTATTTATTGAATATTAAATTAATACTATCATCCAATTTGGACCATACTTTTTTTCTAACAATGAGTTAGACATGAGGAATACAAAGGAATGGTCAACAGCCACCCACGGACCTAGTACCTAACATCCGATTTGGACAAATGCACAAAAAGCTTATTTCTCTAAATGTTTTGTGTGCAAATCTGTTTATCTCTTTTAGTGAGCATTTCTATTTGCCAAGATAATACATCCACCTGACAGCTGTGGCATATCAATAAGCTGATTAAAGAGCATTATCATTACACAGGTGCACCTTGTGCTGGGGACAATAAAAGGCCACTCTAAAATGTGCAGTTTTGTCACAACACATTGCCACAGACGTCTCAAGTTTTGAGGGAGCGTGCAATTGACATGCTGAATTCGTGTATGGCATCGTGTATGGGCGAGCGGTTTGCTGATATCAACATTGTGAACAGAGTACTCCATGGTGGCGGTGGGGTTATGGTATGGGCAGGCATAAGCTACGGACAACGAACACAATTGCATTTTATCGATGGCAGTTTGAATGCACAGAGATAGCGTGATGAGATCCTGAGGCCCATTGTCATGCCATTCATCCGCCCCCAATCACCTCGTTTCAGCATTATAATGCCCTGCCCCATGTTGCAAGGATCTGTACACAATTCCTGGAAGCTGAAAATGTCCCAGTTCTTCCATGGCCTGCATACTCACCAGACATGTCACCCATTGAGCATGTTTGGGATGCTCTGGATCGGCGTGTACGACAGCGTGTTCCAGTTCCTGCCAATATCCAGCAACTTTGCACAGCCATTGAAGAGCAGTAGAACAACATTCCACAGGCCACAATCAACAGCCTGATCAACTCTATGCGAAGGAGATGTATTGTGCTGCATGAGGAAAACGGTGGTCAAACCAGATACTGACTGGTTTTCTGATTCACCGCCCTACTTTTTTTTTTTTAAGGTACTGTGACCAACAGATGCATATCTGTATTTCCAGTCGCGTGAAATGCATAGATTATGGCCTAATGAATTTGTCAATTGACTGATTTCCTTATATGAACTGTAACTAACTTTAAAATTGTTGCATTTCTATTTCTTTTCAGTATAATTTTGTATAAAAAATATACAGTCATGTGGAAAAGTAAGTACACCCCCTGGGAAGTTCTTTTTTTTTTTTCTTTTTTTTTTTCTTTTTTTTAATGTATTTGGACAGATGGATATGTAATCTTCACTTCAACACTATTGACAGATAAAGGTTACCCAATTTACACCTGGGTAAAGTCAGTTGTCTTGATATTATTTTTTGAGAGCAGAGGCTTCTTCCTTCCTTCCTGTCTCTTTCTGACAGTGTACCCATGCAATTAGACATTGATTGTGGCAAGAGAGGCCTGTAGATCCCTTAATGTTACCCTAGGGTTCTTAGAGACTTCTATGAGCATCTTTCGGTCAGCTTTTGGTGGGACAACCTGTCCTAGGTAGTTTGCCAGTGGTCTGGAATTTTCGTTGGACAGTGGAATGATGTACTTTGAATTGTTTGGACAGTGGAATGATATACTTCGAATTGCTTGGAAATGGATTTGTAACCCTTCCCAGACTCATGGGCATCAATAATTTTTCTTCTGAGGGCCTCGGGTAGGTCTTTTGATGTTTTGAGTGATGTGTTACCACACACCCATATGGTTAAGACCAAACCAGACCAATTTTCTTATCTTTATGGAAGGCTGGACCCTCCTAAGTTTCTCTCTAATGTTTTCTAATCATTTGCACTTGTTTTGGTACACCTAATTTTAGCCATTTTATGTTAATGTAAAAGGTAGGGGTGTCATTTTTGTTCATTTTAATTAATTAACATTTTCAGTTTTTTTTTTTTTGTGTGTGATTTGTTAAATTGGGTAACCTTTATCTGTCAATCATGAAGATTACATATCCATCTGTCCAAATATGTCCAGGGGGTGTACTTACTTTTTCACATAACTGTATACTGTATATTCTAATAGGTTATATTAGAATGCAGGATGAGACATAATCCTAACAATTTAAATTACTAATTTCTCTGAACAGGGGAAAAAAAAACATCACCAAATTCACTGAGAATACATTACACACAATGAAGAAACAATACTCCGAGCCGCAGCTCCATACTACTAGTCAGACGCAGAGAACTGATACTATATACTCATTGTTGGGTTGGGATTGTTGTGGGGTGACATTTGAACATTTCATTGGATTCCTCATCATATGCATTGTTAGAAAAAAACGTTAGTCCAAATCAGACGTTATGGACTATATTTATTAAATATTATACAAATCCTACAAATGGCCAATTTGGGTGTCATCAATTAGCTCAATTTCTCAGAGATCCAATTATATTTCAACAAAATAATGTTGCAGGAATGATAATCTGCAACATTAATAATAACGTTTTTTTAACTACATAAACAATTTCAGAACAATCTGAATAAGAGGATTTCCAGGGCAGGACTATTGTTCAGAGTGTCCTTTCTCTGGCTTCGTGCTGGTTTACCTTCAGCTACATTCTTCTCTGCTGGATTATGCTCTACAGTTATGTGTGGCCAGGTGATTATCATAGATGTTGATACCGAAGGCAGTTTTGTTTTCATATGGAGCTCTGCATTGACCTTCCTGAACAATGCCCATTTTGTGCCCCAGGACAGCTAATGCTGTTGTGCATTGATCTTTGACCTTTTCCTCCAAGGCTAATTCAACTGTGTGCTTCTCACAGAAAGACATCCATTCACTGGCCTCCCTCTCCAGCTGAGGGCTCTATTCACAAGCACAGAGAGGAAAATAATTGGAAAAAGACAGTAAATAAAGGTTTATGTAAATAACAGTTAATGTATTATCAGAGCTTGGTCTCAGGAAATTGGATCAGGCCACTGGTCTCTCCTGGGAGAGGCAGAGGAAGCAGCCATTTGACCTGCCAAGCATATGTGCCTGTCTGTATGTCTGTCTGTTTCCTGCATGTTCTAGGTTTAGAGGCTCCCAGCCCGTCTATGGCCCATAGCTGACCCCTCGATCTCTCTGGCTCTGATTAGCCCACTGTCTAATCGTAATGTGGCATGATGGTTTGTCCACAGACCCATCATCCCTTTGTATAGTTCGATTCCAGGCTGTATCACAACCGGCCGTGAATGGGAGTCCCATAGGGCGGCGCACAATTGGCCCAGCGTCGTCTGTAATCAGAGTAGCATCTCTCCTCTGAGGAGCTCAGTGCAGTGGCTGCCACAGAGGCTCCCTGTACTGTACCTTGAGTAGAGTCATGAGGCCCAGTGATCCATGACCCCGCACAAATACACACACACGCATACACACATACACAGTCATCACAGAATCACATCTATAGTTACTGTACATCCTCTCAGGATCATCAATGGAGTAGAGTACTGTTCAGCTCACCCACCACACAGACTGTTACAGTGGAACAGGAAGTGATGTAACCCGGGGGTAAAGTACTAGCCTGATCCAGATCTCTTTGTGCTGTACAGCCAAGTCCTACAGTATGGTCTTTGATATGCCAAACAAAACAGATCTGGGACCAGGCTAGTATAGTACTGTATGTAGTATAGTACATTATGTAGCCTTAAGATATCCTAAATTACATTTAACCTGCACCCCTTTATCCCCATCGCTATCCTAATCCTCTGTTTTTAGCTGTGATCAGATAACAAGGTACCAGTAGCTTAGATTGGGAGTACAGTAGGACACGAGGCTTTGTAATGACACAGTCTGAGAAGGGATTATCAGCGTACCAGTAAACAGGCACTTTGCAGCCTTGTTTTAATCATAATCTATGCTGGTGCTGGGGAGTAGTGGTGCTGGGTCCCCTGGGGATGGGTGAGAAGAGTAGGCAGGGCCAGGAGGCAGGCAGGGTGCAGGTAGCAGCCAGGCTCAGGGGCGGTACAGGGACCATATATATCTCAGCAGTAAGTAGATTGTCTCTGATGGCCCTGCCCTAATTAGGAAGGAAAGGTTGCCTCTGTCGCTGCCTCAACACCAGTGGAGGCTGCTGAGGGGAGGACGGCTCATAATAATGGCTAGAATGGAGTCAATGGAATGGAATCAACCACATGGAAACCACGTGTTTGTGTTTGAAACCATTCCATCATCCATTCTAGCCATTATTATGAGCCATCTTCCCCTCAGCAGCCTCCACTGCTCACACTAAATCAATGGAGGCTATCTTGACTAGACTGGGCCCATGGAGTTTATAATGCGCCACAGTTCACAGTCCAGAATTTTACATTTCACAGTCCATAGGTTTCCATGCTGCAAAGGTGGGATGAGGTTTATGCATGAAGGTGCTATCAGGCTTTCCCTGTATTGGGCTATCCACGTTTCTTCTTTCCACTTTGGAAAAGGTCAATTTAGGATTGAGGGGGAGTAAGGAATGTGGATAAATGCCCACTCAGGCTGATATCAGTCAGGGCCCAGGGGTCAGTGGAGTTCGTTCCTCTCAGGCCATGCGTGGGTTTGTTTTTGTTTTGACTGTTGAAACCGTCTATAGTGGAAGAGGTGGGACCTACAGGGTTCCATCCAACTGAGTTCACAGGGCCTTAAAGGTTAGGCTTACTAGGAGGGAGGAGAGAGAGCCTCCCCTATCCAATCACGAACATTTTGCCTAACTCTCTCATCGATCACCATTCCACATTGCAGCCGACTTTAAAGGTGAGTCGAGACTGACTGATCTGCAAACCACCTTGCATCATGAATAACTACTCAATATTATTTGTGGATCAGTTAGTCAAAATTTACACATGATACATCAAAGTTTTGATGCTCTCGGACACGGCCTGAATATGTATTGGCAAGCTCTATTTGAGAAGCCATCTCGGAACAAGTAATATGGTAATACAGGTGGTATGATCATTTAAGCTACAACAGCAGCTTCTTGGTTTCTTGGTTTCCTACAGAATCACAGATTCCAACCTGATTCTCAGTTTTCTCTCTCCCCCCTATCACTCTATCCTCCATTTCTCACGCTTGTTTTTGTGCTGATTTGGGTTGAAGTGTTACTCCCTCTCCCTGCTCAGTTGGCTGGCCTCTCTCACTGCCCAGGTTAGGACTGCCGAGGGAGTCTGACCCTAAAACGCTGGGCTTTGTCACAGCTAAGCTGCCTGGCTCTCCTGCTTAAAGGAACAAAACACTCTTTTCAGGGCCTTGGCTGCAGACACTGCATGGCTTTGTGTTGGAATGGAACTTTGGAGCGATGCTACATAAAGAAGAGTGAAGGACATTGGTGAAATTACGTAAGGAGGGGAAGTGTTGAGCAAGTGAGGAGATTAGAGGAAGTGAAAAAGAGAGAGAGAGAGCAGTTTCTCACTTCATCATTTTTTAAAATATATATAACGTCCTCATCCTCTTTTCCATTGTCAATGAGATTGCATCTAGAAGGTGTGTGTGTGTGTGTGTGTGTGTGTGTGTGTGTGTGTGTGTGTGTGTGTGTGTGTGTGCATGTGTGTATATCTTTTTTTAACCTTTATTTTACTAGGCAAGTCAGTTAAGAACAAATTCTTATTTACAATGACGGCCTAGGATTGATCAGCTTCAGAGCAGGTGGTGAAACAGAAGCTGAGGAAGGTTTTTTTTCCCTTCTTAACCCATGACCTTTGCTCTGTTGGTAACTAGGCTCCTGAGTTGTGCTGTGAGTGCAGACAGGCTGGAGTAGAGCGGCTGTAGCAGGTCACAGGACAGACTAGAGTCTGTCAGTCAAATACCATGCTCACTCAGAGAGGGCACACAGGTCTCCCTACACTCCCATGTTATCACACTCCAATACTCACTACAGACAAACCACTGGGTTCTGATCTCAAGCTTTTGAGGAACGAGTGTCTGCCCTCCTCCAGCCTTCTCTCGACTCGGTCCTCAGAGAGAAACAGAGATTACAGCTGCACTCTTGTTGTCGTGGTGACTCACTGTACGTGCTGTTTATGCCATTTAGCAGCCGCTTTTATCCAAAGCGACTTACAGTCATGCGTGCGCACATTTATAGTATGGGTGGTCCCAGGAATCTAACCCACTATCCTGGCATAGCAAACGCCATGCTCTACCAACTGAGCTACAGAGGACCACTGTCTCTATTTTCCCTTTCATGTGTCCTTTCTCTCTTTGTGTGTGTGTGTGTGTGTGTGTGTGTGTGTGTGTGTCTGGTTTTAGTGTGGACTAGGGTCTGAGCCCACAGGAAGCGGGTGGGATTAGCAGTTGCAGCGGGGAGAGGCAGAGTAGTGGGGCACACATACACACAGGATGCCCAGCCTGTAACTGAGTTACTGTTGCAGGCCTCTCTGCTCTCTGACCAGGCAGTGGAGGGTCGCCAATAAGGGCTGACACACTCTCAGCTGTCCCAGAACCCGTGTGCAGGTCGGGGCATCGTGACTAGTGTTTGGGGTGAAGGGGGGGTCATTCCTTCCAGGATGCTCCTCTTCTGTGAACCTTGCATTTGTTGACACTAGTGGGATGAAAACAGTTATTTCATTTCAGCGCCTAGATTGGATGTCTCTATTCTATTTACAATGTAATTTTAGGGGTATCTTTATCTCTGCACAGGAAATACCTCTCTGGTTTTATTCTGTGATATGAATACTTAATGTGAGTGCTTTGTTTTTTCCTCTCTACGGGCTGAGGTTTTCCTCTCTACGGGCTTGTGTGTGTATAGGTTGTACTGTAGGTACTGTATGTGTAACTTACCTGTTGTTCCTCTCTCTCTTCAGGCTGATGCTAAGCTGGTGTGTGACGTGGTGAGTCGTATGGAGGACACTGAGCCATACTCTCCTGAGCTCCTGGGGGCTATGGTCCACCTGTGGTCTGACTCCGGCATCCAGGAGTGCTTCAGCCGCGCCCGAGAATACCAGCTCAATGACTCCGCCCAATAGTGAGTACTACTCTACCTCTGCCACCCCCCACAGGAGGGCCTGGTGCTGCAGGATCAACTCTCATCACTCACTCCCAATCACGGCCGGTTGTGATACAGCCTGGATTCGAACCAGGTTGTCTGTAGTAATGCCTCTAGCACTGGCTGTATCATAACCGGCAGTGATTGGGAGTCCCATAGGGCGGCGCACAATTGGCCCAGCGTCGTCCTAGTTAAATTAAGGTTAAATAAAATTCAAATAAATAAATGTCCATGTGACCTTAGTCATATACAACAAATATGAAGCATAATGTAGAGGTAGAGAGAGAGGTAGAGAGAGAGGTAGAGAGAGAGGTAGAGAGAGAGAGGTAGAGATTAAAGGACATAACCAGTGGCGAGTGGCTCAGCTTCTCAGAGGGGTTTTATTGCATACCATTTTCTTTCAATTGACTATGTTACGAAACACATTTTTTTACATGGAACTCAAGACACACCATGCAGACCTTGTCTGGCATGATTATGTTATCGTATAGATTGTTTTGTTTTTTTATCCCGGTCTGATTTATGAAAACGTTGCGAAAAGAGCTAAGATTCACTGGTGCCAAGAGCTCTCTGTCTCTCTGTCTGTTTGTCTGTCTGTCTGTACAGTATGTCCTCAGTGATATACTATCAGTATAACTCATTTTAATTATTCCCAGTCAAAAATACACAATGTTAATCTTATCAACTAAAACAATACTGATATTGAAAGAATACCCATGAACAAGCATATCATAGCGCCCAACTAAATCATGCATGGCAGCCATTTTGTGCTACAGAGTTTACCACCTATCAGCTTCACTGAAGCATTGCTGTGTTTTACCACATCAACTTTACCAGAGGCCCATCAGATAAGTTGTTACCATGTGTGGCTCACCCATACCCCCTGGCTGTGCTTGGGCCCCAGCCCTACCATGCCGCTCTGAACTGTGGTTTACCTTAAATCTCTCTGTTCTTCTCTTAAAGTCCTGTGCTTTCTGATCTTCCTCTTTTCTACCCTCTGTCTGTGAGTCACATGTCAAATTGATGTCAAAGTTAAATTTTTTGCATTTTGGCTAAGCCTAACCCTTTTCCTAACCTTAACCTAATTATCCTAATCTGCAACGTCAATTATCCTAACCTGCTATGTAAGGGAAGCAGCCGACAGCAGGCTTGGAGCTGAGTGGTGTTGCCAGGCAGAGCACTCAAACTGGATTATGAAGAGGAGGGGGAGGAGAGGGAGGGAAGAAGGGGGATGGTGTGTGTGTGGGAGGGGGAGGATGTTACTGGCAGGGAGCCATAGTAGTGAGGGACAGATATGAGTCCCCCATACTGAAGAGAGAGCCCCCCCCCCCTTTACGCCGCTGCTACTCTCTGTTTATTATCTATGCACTTTAGTAACTCTACCTACATGTACATATTACCTCAATTACCTCGACTAACCGGTGCCCCCGCACATTGACTCTGTACCAGTACCCCCTGTATATAGCCTCCTCACATTGACTCTGTACCTGGTACCCCTGTATATAGCCTCCTCACATTGACTCTGTACCAGTACCCCCTGTATATAGCCTCCGCACATTGACTCTGTACCAGTACCCCCTGTATATAGCCTCCTCACATTGACTCTGTACCTGGTACCCCTGTATATAGCCTCCTCACATTGACTCTGTACCAGTACCCCCTGTATATAGCCCCCGCACATTGACTCTGTACCAGTACCCCCTGTATATAGCCTCCTCACATTGACTATGTACTGGTACCCCTGTATATAGCCTCCTCACATTGACTATGTACTGGTACCCCTGTATATAGCCTCCTCCCATTGACTCAGGTCCTTCAACGTGTGCAGTAAACCACTGCATACCTTCTACCAGTCTGTTTTGCAGTGGTGTGCTGGGGCGCCAACATAAAAGCCGGTGATGCTTCTCCGGTAAATAAGCTGATCAGGAAGGCTAGCTCTGTTCTGGGGATTAGCCTTGACACTCTAGAGGAGGTGGCGGAGAGACGGATCCTGGCCAAACTGCTGGCCATCATGGACAACGTCACCCACCCTCTGCATGCCATGGTTATGATGCAGAGGAGCACCTTCAGTCACAGACTGATCCCACCACGGTGTGCCAGAGAGCGCTACAGGAGGTCCTTCCTGCCGGTGGCTATTAGACTATACAATGCCTCACCGGGGTGCCGTGCCGTCGGCAACATAGACCTGGAACTGTTGGGGTGTTAGGACCTAGTTTAACAATTATCCGTGAGTAACTGGTCTGTAACCACTCATTCACTCAGGATTTATTTATTCATTCAGGTCTGTATATACATATTCATGTACAGTTGTTATATCATATCACGTGCAATATTGTAAGTCATTCTTGGACTGAACTTACGTAGTCACTCACTCACGAATGCATAATAGTATCCTGTCAGTTGTATCTTTTTAATTGCTCTTAGTATATCAAATGTGCAATACGTGCATCTGTAATTAAACCCTGCGCACTAAGGACTGTATTTTAAGGGAATTACTATTATTACCCTAAATTATATCATACACACATTTAGCTATTTAAGTATCTCTTCCTGTCATTTACCTGTAAAGTTAATGTAGCCATGCAAATATTCACTTACCTGTACATTTAACTGTATATTTACCTGTACAGTTAATTTAAGTGTTTGAACTGTTTAACTGTTTAATTGTTGGAAGAATTACTTGTGTCATGCACAAAGTAGATGTCCTAACCGACTTGCCACAACTATTGTTTGTTAACATGAAATCTGTGGAGTGGTTGAAAAATGAGTTTTAATGACTTCAACCTAAGTGTATGTAAACTTCTGACTTCAACTGTAGCCTCTTCACATTTGACTCTGTACTGGTACTTACTGTATATAGCCTCCTCACATTGACTCTGTACTGGTACTTCCTGTATATAGCCTCCTCACATTGACTCTGTACTGGTACTTCCTGTATATAGCCTCCTCACATTGACTCTGTACTGGTACTTCCTGTATATAGCCTCCTCACATTGACTCTGTACTGGTACTTCCTGTATATAGTCTCACTATTGTTATTTTACTGCTGTTACTTGTTACTTTTATTTCTTATTCTTATTCGTACTTTTTAAACTTCATTGTTGGTTAGTGGCTTGTAAGTAAGCATTTCCCTGTAAGGTGTACACCTGTTGTATTCAGCGCATGTGACTAATAGATTTTGATTTGATTTGACATTCTGCTGCTTACTCTTCATTTGACTGTGCTCTTTGTGTTCCAAAGTAAACAGAGATGCACACTTAATTTCATAAAGCGCTTGCTGTAGCTGGCACTGAGACTAACACCGTATGAGACTGTGCAACAGACCACTCACAGTCCTTTATGGAAATACCCCTCTTATAGCCAGCTGAAATTTGCATTGGCAGCTCCTATTTGATGTTAAACAATACATCACAATGGGGGAGAAAGGCAAGGCAAACACAGATAAGAGGAATGGTCAACTGGGAGAGGAAAACAGAAAAGGAGAGAACATATCAGTGATGGACAGAGGTTGGAGAGGAGAGTGTGCTACCTTGGAAAATTGAAACAGTAAATTCAAGGATGCGCTGGAGGCTGTAACTTATATTCTCATCATAATGTTTATGGTATTTTGGGTTACAAGTTGAACTTCCAGAGGGGAAATTTGGGCTGGTTCATATATTTAGTAAATAATATTGCTGTGTGAATATGATGTGGATGTAGGGCTGGGCGGTATACTGTATTTTAAGATATACCGGTAATGATGCAAGTACCGGTTTGGGTTTTTACTTTACCTTCTATAACAGTATTTGAATGTTCGGTTTGTTAAATGTGATACGCCGTATATAACGTCCATTTTTATAGTTTACTTCGCTACTTCAGGGTGGCAGGTAGCCTAGTGGTTAGGGCGTTGGGCCAGTAACTGAAACAAGGCAGTTAACCCATTGTTCACCGGTAGGCTGTCATTGTAAATAAGAATTTGTTCTTAACTGACTTGCCTGACTTGCCTTAGGACTGGGTGCATCCTCCCTGGCATTTTCATTCGTTGTCATGTCAAACAACACTGTATTCAAAGTGCTCACTATTATATTCTAACTATAGAATTAGAATAATCATTCTATTTCCATGATTCCAACCGTTCACCCAAGTGTTCTGCTCTAAATCGCAAGTCAAATCGCAATTGCAACATTTGGTTAAAAATAAGGCCTAGATTGTTTGACGATATCGTGCAGCGCTACGTGGCAGAGTGGAAATGATCTCAAATGAGTGCAGGAAATGCAGAAATTGAAAATGCTAACTTTTTGGGGGGTTGAATTGAACAGTATATAACAATCAGAATGGAGAAAGACCCATTAAAATCGCTTAGAATGTATGTGTTGCCACCCGCAGGTCACGCACTACTCATATTTTTTTTTTTAAATACCGTGATATAATATTTTGGCCATATCGCCCAGCCCTATTTGGATGATGTGGCCAGAATCAAATATTCATTGACAGTAATGACTGTAACCCCAGTTGTCTTATTGTCACCCCCTGGAGACAGTGAGGTTTACTACATCTCTCTGAGCAGATGGGCTGGCCTGTAAAGACAGGGCAGGGTGAATCCACTCTCTGGAGTGGTTTCATCTGGGTTCAAATGGCCATGTCAGTGTGAGTTATGGACACACTTTGTACAGATGTCACATCTCATTCTAGTTCCAGCAGTTACATCACAGGTCTCCCACACTGCTCTTCCTCTATCTCCCTGACCTGGGCCTCTTCCTATTTTTCTCTCCCTGCGTCATTCTCTCTGTCCCTCTCCCTATATCATGGACAGACAGGCAGGCAGTGTGGACACAGCCCAGGTCTTTAGGCACTACTGTTAATGAGCTGCATTAGTGGTGGGCACCCTGCCACCCAAACTGAGAGCTTGGCAATGTATTTTTATTTTTTTTTTAAATGTATTTAACCAGGCAAGTCACTTAAGAACAAATTCTTATTTACAAAGACGGCCTATCCCGGCCAAACCCGTATGACGCTGGGCCAATTGTGCTCCGCCCTATGGGACTCCCAATTACGGCAGGATTGTGATACAGCCTGGATTCGAACCAGGGTCTCTAGCACTAAGATGCAAGGTGCCTTAGACTGCTGCACCACTCGGGAGCCCGATTCAGTACATTTACCGCTGGACATCGGCTTGTTAATCATTTATCACTCATTTCACGTGTACATCCATTCAAAAGCATTCAGCAACGTACTGCACTGCGGTTCCATGCAGTGTATGGTTGCGTTATGCAGTGTAAATGCCCCCCTCAGTGGGTTGTGTCACGAGGCTGTGGCCAGGTTGGAATGTTCACACACTGCTGCTGAATACTGCAGCTGCCAAGCGAAGCCCCACGGCTCTCAACTGGACCCAGATCAGTGAATGACACCATTGCACATAAACACAGATGGCGGGAGAGAAAATGTTTCTATTTGATTATGTGTATCCCTCGTGTGTGTGTGTGTGTGTGTGTGTGTGTGTGTGTGTGGTGTGTGTGTGTGTGAGAGAGAAAGCGTGAGGCACTCTGTGAATTATGTTTTGTTAGTAGCCCTATGTGATGATTAGAAAATGAAAATAGAGTGTGTGTGTGTGTGTGAGAGACAGCATGAGGCACTCACTGTGATGTTTTGTTGACCCCTAGCGAGATGGATGTCATCATTGTCTCTTTCCCCATCTTGATTGTCACCTCTCCTGCATGTGGAGCAGTAGTTTTGCACCCAGTCCTAAGCAATCCCAGCTGCTCTAGCTGATAAGGGCCCATAGTTCAAATGTAGCATAGTCTTCGACATTTCCTGTCCAAAATGCCCATGATGGCCCTCGTAACTGGAGTGCAATGCCAGGTTGTCGTTAGGCTATAAGCTTTTTGTCAGTCCCTCATCCAGGCTCAGGGAAGCAGGCCAGGCTACTCCCTCTCCAATCAAGGATTTAAGTCAATTAAATAAGTTCTGTGGTGCAATGGAAACCAGTGTGCACTTGTGGCCCCAGAAGAACAGAGTTCAGACCCCCTGTCTCAGTCCACAGAGCTTAGGGTTCAAAACAGAGTCCAAACGATTGATCCTAACTGGCCTTTCTGTCTCTCTCCCCAGCTACCTAGACAGTTTAGACCGGATTGGTGCTCCTGACTACCAGCCCACAGAGCAAGACATCCTCAGAACCCGAGTCAAGACCACTGGCATTGTAGAAACTCACTTTGTCTTCAAGAATCTGCACTTCAGGTAAGACACTAGCTCAATGCTTCTCTTCCTCCTCAAATATCCTTCTACTGCATGGTTCCCCAACTGGCGGCCTGCGTGCCGAATTTGGCCCGCGGGTGGTTCTATTTGGCTCCAAGTTTTCTTAGGAAAACGCGCACACACACGCACGCACACGCACGCACGCACACACACATGCTCTGCTGCAACTACTTTATTTAAAAAAATGTATTACATACTCCAACTGCTTTCAGTATTTAGGTTGATCCATTACAAAATAGATAAATTGGTTAATTGATTTTTATTTTTTTATTTTTGTATAAATACATGAGCACTGGGATCAGTAGAGAGCGCTGGGAGAAAATAACCTGTGTGTCACGTTCGGGTGTGTAGAGAGACCAAGGCGCAGCGTATCGATAGTTCGACATGTTTATTAAATTAATAAACTATCCTGGTGCGAACTATACAAATTAACAAATGAAACTGAAACACACGTAGCACGAACACGGGACAATATACAACAATGAACCACGCCAACGGAGTGGAACACAGACATATAAGTAAGATCCCTAATTAGAGGTAATGCCTAGCAGCTGCCTCTAATTAGGGATCCCACACACAACACCACACAGACGTAGAAATAATAGATCTGCCAGACTCTGACCATAGAAATAGCTTCTCTATGGCCAGAGCCTGACACTGTGACTGAATCTACATTTTAATTCTATACTCTAGTTAATTAATCTAGAACTGCCAAATCTGGAAACATACTATTCAAGTTTCAATCATTCAGTATTATCTGGTGTACAATGAAAAAAGTGGGATGTGCAACAGTTCTATCACAAAACAGAGGCCTTATATTTTTCCTCTGTTCCTCACACAGTGGCCTGCCTGACTGCCTACTAAGTGCTAGCACAAAGCATCTCTTTGTTCATCTCCTTCTCTCACTCAGTCAGCTGATCGAGAACAAAAAAAAAATTGATGAAAATAATGTGCTAATATAATACGTTTAAATCAGTGTTGTGCAGAGAGAGGCTGCAGGGCTGTCGTTGTAGTGTTCCATTCATTCCTGATCCTAAGACTGTCTCTAACAGGCTTTTTACAAAAGCTAACATAATGTTCCGGTACTGAAGAAAGACTGTTTTAGTTTAGTGGTACAGGACCTTTTCCAGTAAGCCCAGCAGCTCGGGGTTGTCCTGACCTGAAATACTGTGTGTATATATATCTACACTATTAGTAGGAGACCTTTACAGCCTTCTGTGGCTGCAAACCCTTTGAAACCCCAAGTTTCTTCAGATGTAGGGAGGGGTTCAAAATCTGTGCTTGCGCCTAACCTCAATGGTATTGTTACAGTAGCTATGATACTCAGAAATTGTTATTGGGAGCAGTTTCTAAATCAATAGAGCTATGTCCTACCAATGTGTTTCTGCTATGTAAGACATACTATTATGAGGTAGATATTATACTGACAAAGTATACTATATGCTTCAATATGCGATCCTCTAAGGGGTTGTGAGAGGCATTGGATGCTTTTTGTTTTTCTGTGCGCGTGTAACGGATGGTGTGTGTTCCGTAGGCTGTTTGATGTGGGAGGACAGAGGTCGGAGAGGAAGAAATGGATCCACTGCTTTGAGGACGTGACAGCCATTATCTTCTGTGTGGCACTGAGTGGGTACGACCAGGTGCTGCATGAAGACGAGACCACGGTAAGTCACACACAAACACAACATTAATTAATTGTGTCCATATCTCAGTACAGCACTCGACAATGCAGCACATTCAATTACATTTAATATGAGTCATATGTTTCCTTCGTTGAAGACATCAACATAATGAACAGCGGGGGCTTTGTACTGTAAACATCCCTGGTTTCCTGCTACTCATGTTGAGGTCAGGGTTCACAATTACCATTACCATGCCTTTTATCCATGGATCCTCCTTCCTGTACTGTAAACAGGTTTAGCTAGCTCTGCTATGAAATGCATTGCAAGTTTACAGTAGCTTATAATGATATGACCATTTACATAGTATAAGTGTAGATTCATTTTGTATTTGAATTTTTTGATAAGCAGAATATGTGAGTTTAGACCACACAGTAAGGCTACTGTATTTTTCCCCATGCAAACACAGCAGTCACACTTCCCATCTGGTTCCACCCAGTCCTCTACCATAACCTCTGCTTGTATCAGCTGGTGGTTGTGCTAGTGCTGCCACAATTACCTTATAACAGTGTAACCAACGGTTATGGTGTAGACTGTCATGAAAAAACAATAAACCTGTCATAACCATAAAAAATAAAATATACACATTTTTGGTGTGTGTGTATGGAAGAACGGCTGACTGAAGACGGGACGGCCGGGCATTCGTGCGGTTGAGTCCGTTTCTGCCGTAACATGGACTCTTATCAAAATGGCAAAACTTTGTTTCTCCTCGCTAAAACAAGCAAATGAGTCTTGGGTTGCCTAGGCAACGTCCCCCACATTGCAGCAGCAGCATCACACATAGAAATAGAATGAATAGAACTGGCTTGGAACTTCTAACCCTGGCAATTTGCCCAAGTAGGGTCTCTCTGTGGTCGGACTGCAGTTACCACATGCCACGCCCACTACGTGCCCACTGCCATTGAGGCGAGGGTTGTGCCACGTGAGAGTTGGGTTGGCTACACTAGCTAGCTAGCTAATGTTACCTTCCTCGCCGTAATGTTAACATAACTGCGGAAAGAAGTACTCTGTAAGCGGGGGCGAAGGACACTGTGTAGTAGTGTCCTAGTTAGTCTTCTTCTTTGGTGGCGTTTTTCGGCGGTTGGTGCATTACCGCCACCTTCTGTGCTGGAGTGTGGGCCAGAGACAGCGCTAGCAGTGGGCGCGGCATGTAGTGACGTGTAGTGGGCACAGCATGTAGTAACCACTGTCTGCAGATAGACATTATTGATTTGACAGGTAAACTCATGGGTACACTCGCAATGGCTGCCTGGTATTGCGATGCAATAATGGTCGTATAGAATGTTAATTCAAATGTTAACTAATGTTGCTCATGCAATTTGCAATGTCAGTTGAGTTGAATCAAGAAATTGCAGCGCATATTTCAGCTCATATTTTACTTCCTGCTATGTTCCTATCGGTATACTGGCAATGGCTGCCAGTCCACCCATTATGCCATGATTGACTTGAATGGGGATGTCTGTTCTATTCATTCTATTTTTATGGCAGCACATGCAGTCAGGAGTGGAGGAGAGGAGAGAATTTGCGTTTATGAGTTTATTTTTTAAATATTTATATAGCGAGGTCAAGATAATCCTATTTGAAAACACAACTAAATGTATCAGAGTAGATTTACAGACATCATAAACCCGAAAAAAAGGAAGGCTCTGTTGAAATAGGAACTATGCATTCGACAGGTTTACGGACTCCTAAATCAGCCATATTTGTTTACTCCTGGACTCATATACACATGCCTGTACGTGTGTGTGAGTGCACACACATCCTCACACGCGCACACACACTACTTCAACAAACAAATGTGCATTTATCTCTCGCTCTGTCTCTATCTGGCTCTCTTTTCCTGTTTTTCCTCTTCATGCAAAGTACTGGCACACCTTCAAAGATGTGCACAGCAGTGCAGGTTTTCTACAGCAATTCTGTTCAGTAATTTGACAGCAAGATTTGGTTTGGGTCCTTCCTGCCTGCTCTACAGTTTTTTTTCCTTTCACCGTTGGGGAAAGTGTGTGTGTGTGTGTGTCTCTCTCTGCATGTGTGGTGTGTGTGGGAGCGAGCGTGTGCATGACTGTGCGTGTGTTTTTGCTTGTGCACGCATGCGTGTGTTTGAGAGGAGGGAGATGAGTTGAGTTGGGCTCTCGTGCATGTCCATCTCTGCACCTCTGAGGCCCCCCAAGCCCCCAGCAGCTCTCGTCTCTCCTTCAACGTCTTCTCGTCTCAGCTCCTCCCCTGTCGTCTCAGCTCCTCTCCTGTCATCTCTCGCCATCGGCTGTCTTCTCTAACCAATCGGCAAACGCTAAAAACCCACCTGGTTCCACAGAGGGCCCTCCCACCAAACATATGCACAGGTATGAAACCTTTCACAAGGACAAAGAATCCAAAATCTTCTGGAAAGAGTTGAAAGCAGCACTTCTTTTGGTTGTGATGTGTGTGTGTGTGTGTGTGTGTGTGTGTGTGTGTGTGTGTTTACCTGTGATTTTCACAGTGAGGATATGACTATGTACAGTCGTGGCCAAATGTTTTGAGAATGACACAAGTATTGGTCTCCACAAAGTTTGCTGCTTCAGTGTTCTTAGATCTTTATGTCAGTAGTTACTATGGTACACTGAAGTATAATTACAAGTATTCCATAAGTGTCAAAGGCTTTCATTGACAATGACATTCAGTTTATGCAAAGAGTCAATATTTGCAGTGTTGACCCTTCTTTTTCAAGTCCTCGGCAATCCACCCAGGCATGCTGTCAATTAACTTCTGGGCCACATCCTGACTGATGGCAGGCCATTCTTGCATAATCAATGCTTGGAGTTTGTCAGAAGTTGTGGGTTTTTGTTTGTCCACCCGCCTCTTGAGGATCGACCACAAGTTCTCAATGGGATTAAGGTCTAGGGAGTTTCCTGGCCATGGACCCAAAATGTCGATGTGGCAAGGTGCTCCATCATGCTGGAAAAGCCATTGGTCGTCACCAAACTGTTCTTGGATGGTTGGGAGAAGTTGCTCTCGGAGGATGTGTTGGTACCATTCTTTATTCATGGCTGTGTTCTTAGACAAAATTGTGAGTGAGCCGATCCCGCAGCTGAATCAACTTTAGGAGACGGTCCTGGCGCTTGCTGGACTTTCTTGGGCGCCCTGACGCCTTCTTCACAACAATTGAACCTCTCTCCTTGAAGTTCTTGATGATCCGATAAATGGTTGATTTAGGTGCAATCTTACCAGCAGCAATATCCTTGCCTGTGAAGCCCTTTTTGTGGAAAGCAATGATGACAGCACGTGTTTCCTTGCAGGTAACCATGGTTGACAGAGGAAGAACAATGATTTCAAGCACCACCCTCCTTTTAAAGCTTCCAGTCTGTTATTCTGACTCAATCATCATGACGGAGTGATCTCCAGCCTTGTCCTCGTCAACACTCTCACCTGTGTTAACGAGACAATCACTGACAGGATGGCAGCTGGTCCTTTTGTGGCAGGGCTGAAATGCAGTGGAAATGTTTTTGGGGGATTAAGTTAATTTTCATGGCAAAGAGGGACTTTGCAATTAATTGCAATTCATCTGATCACTCTTCATGACATTCTGGAGTATATGCAGATTGCCATCATCAACACTGAGACAGCAAACTTTTTGGAGACCAATACTTGTGTCATTCTCAAAACTTTTGGCCACGACTGTACACTGCAGGCCAAAAGTTTGGAATATTACTCATTCAAGGGTTTTTCTTTATTTGCCGTATTTTTAACATTGTAGAATAAAAGTGAAGACAACGAAACTATGACACAACACATATGGAATCATGTAGTAACCAAAAAAGTGTTAAACAAATCTAAATACATTTTATATTTGAGATTCTTCTAAGCAGCCACCCTTTGCCTTGATGACAGCTTTGCACACTCATGGCATTCTCTCAACCAGCTTCATGAAGACAACCACAGGAATAGAATACCCAGAAATACCTCTGCTGCAGAGGATAAGTTCAGCCTCAGATTGCAGACCAAATAAATGCTCCACAGAGTTCAAGTAACAGACACATCTCAACATCAACTGTTCAGAGGAGACTGTGAATCAGGCCTTCATGGTCGAATTGCTGCAAAGAAACCACTGCTAAAGGACACCTATAAGAAGAAGAGACTTGCTTTGGCCAAGAAACACGACCAATGGACATTAGATCGTTGGAAATTTGTCCTTTGGTCTGGAGTCCAAATTTGAGATTTTTGGTTCCAACCTCAACCAAATTTAGATGGTTTGGGATGAGTCAGACCGCAGTGAAGAAAAAGCAGCCAACAAGTGCTCAGCATATGTGGGAACTCCTTCAAGACTGATGGAAAAGCATTCCAGGTGAAGCTGGTTGAGAGAATGCCAAGAGTGTGCAAAGCTGTCAATAGCAAAGGTGGATATTTGAAGAATCTCAAATATAAAATATATTTTGATTTGTTTAACACTTTTTTTGGTTACTACATGATTCCATATGTGTTATGTCATAGTTTTGATGTCTTCACTTTTGTTCTACAATGTAAAAAAAATTGTGCAAATAAAGAAAAACCCTTGAATTAGTAATATTCCAAACGTTTGGCCCCCAGTGTATATGGGTGGCAGGTAGCCTAGCGGTTAAGATCGTTGGGCCAATAAAGGTAAGGTCGCTGATTAGAATCCCTGAGCTGACTAGGTGACACATCTGCCGATGTGCCCTTGAGCAAGGCACTTAACCCGAATTGCTCCTGTAGGTTTCTCTGGATAAGATTGTCTGTAAAAATGTATATGATCTGACACTGTTTTATGTATGTGATGCCTTGTTCTCAAAGTCTTACTCATCAGATGCTGATTCACCTAATGAGATGCATGTTTAATTATGGTTATTCATTTTCTTATCTCCTCTCTTTCATTCTTATATTTTATGAGATGTACTAACACTACAAGAACACCAGTCTCATCTCATGTACTCTTTTGGATTGTTCTTTGATTGGCTCTCTCAGGGCTTTCCTCTGCTCTATTTGATCTGATTGGCTGTGTGAGCCATCTCTGCTGCTCTAAGGGGATTGTGATTGGCTGTGGAGGAGCTGTCATGACTGTGTTCTGTCTTTTCAAATGTGATTGAGAACAAGGCAACAATTCACTCATATCAAAGAGAGTGACTGCTTTCAACTCTGAATTAATATTTAAACAGGCAAACACCATGGTGAAATAACATAAAATACCTAGAAATGTATTTACATGCCCTCCCGTCTCTTTTCTAGAGAGAAGCGTACAGGGTTTGCCCTAGACTTAGGCTACCTGGGTCGTTCCACCAATTCGATGCCTTTTGAGAAATGTAACTTGGTCAAAACAATCTTTGATTTCACCTAATTTACCTAATAAATGTTCTGTCATAAAGAGCACAAGCTTGAATGCAAGCTTCACAAAAAAAACATTAATTGTCTATCTATGGGTAACAGAAGTAATGTTTTATGCTTTTCCTGCACAGTTTTCCACCACAAAACACCAGTAAATGTCCAAAAAGAGTAGAACAGGCTCACCTGCTTTTACTCTATGATTTGACTAATAGATGTTCAATGTTTCTTTCAAATAATATATTTAAAAAGGAATAGTTTCACCATATTAAAATGAAAGTTCAGTTCTCATAACAGGGTTGGCCTTAAAATGAGGGACAGATGTAAAATAATCACTAATCACATTAAATAAATAATCATCTTTAGAAATGACTTTGTCAAAGAAACAAAATAAATAGGGCTTTACAATGATGGTGAAACTTATTTTGGGATTAAGTGGGTTAAAGTCTTAGAAGTGACACAGGGTTGGCACTTTAGCAAGCCTTTATTCATATAAAAATAAGGTTTATTGAATTCTCCATGAGGTCTATATTAAAGGGCACTTAATTTAATATAATAGGCTTTTAAAATTCAATATTGGTTCTACTTAAAATATCAAAGGGACGCAAAAGGCACTATTTTCGTGGAATGACCTACTTAATAACATTGTGCATGAACTTTGCTAACCTCCCAGGATGCTGCGTACTTGTCATAATTAACATATTACCATGACAATGTGGCAAACAGGATAATGATAATGAAATAGTGTAGACACTGTGTTTTAGAATGTTCTGGGCTCTTAGGGGAAGTGGCTCACAGACAGGACAGTTAACACAATCACTCCTGGAAAGGGCATCTACACTTTAGTTTCTGTTCTGCTTTGTAGTTTCCTTTCTTCACTTGTTTCTTATTTTATCTGTGTGTGCGTGTAGAGTTGAAGTCGGAAGTTTACATGCACCTTAGCCAAATACATTTAAACTCAGTTTTTCACAATTCCTGACATTTAATCCTAGTCCTGTTTTAGGTCACTTTATTTTAAGAATGTATAATGTCAGAATAATAGTAGAGTGATTTATTTCGTCTTTTATTTCTTTCATCACATTCCCAGTGGGTCAGAAGTTTACATACACAATTAGTATTTGGTAGCATTGCCTTTAAATTTTTTAACTTGGGTCAACCGTTTCGGGTAGCCTTTCACAAGCTTCCTACAATAAGTTGGGTGAATTTTGGTCCATTCCTCCTGACAGAACTGGTGTAACTGAGTCAGGTTTGTAGGCCTCCTTGCTTGCACACGCTTTTTCAGTTCTGCCCACAAATGTTCTATAGGATTGAGGTCGGGGCTTTGTGATGGCCACTCCAATACCTTGACTTTGTTGTCCTTTAGCCATTTTGCTGGTGGTTGAAAAACGAGTTTTAATGACTTCAACCTAAGTGTATGTAAACTTCTGACTTCAACTGTATATTTGTGTGTGTGTGTGTGTGTGTGCGTGTGAGATACATAGTTCGAAATAGAGCCACACAGCAGACTGACTGACATGTTGTTTTTTCTACCCACAGAACCGCATGCATGAGTCTATGAAGCTGTTCGACAGCATCTGTAACAACAAATGGTTCACAGACACCTCCATCATTCTATTTCTCAACAAGAAGGACATATTCGAGCAGAAAATTAAGAAATCTCCCCTTACTATCTGCTTCCCAGAGTACACAGGTAATTGATGAAGAGTTGAGGCTGCTGAGCTAGGAGAAAAGGGAGAGATGGAGTAGCAGCAGGAGGGACAAATAGAAGAAGGGATAGTGTGGGAGGGAGGGATAATGTGTAGAAAGCCTTAAAGAGGGATGATTACCATTCAGAATCAGAACAGTTCCTTACCTGGCATGACTCCATGTTATCATCTTAGGGCTTATAGAGCAGAGCAGCCAAGGAGTCTGGCTGGCCTGCTGTACTCTGTGTAAACCAAGGCCTCCCTCCGCAGTTACAGGATAATCCAGTCACTTAGAAAGACATTAGGTTTTACATTAGGTTTGAAATATTTGAAAGAACTATATATCTATTTTATCCATTCTTCGGTTTTTCTTGTCCTCATATCCTTCTTTTGTTTTGTCTGCTTTTCTTCCACTTTTATTTTCCTCTTTCTATCTATCCTTTCTTTTATTCACCCCACCTTCTTTCCACATCCTGCCTCTCTCTGGTCTTATAAATATATTTTCTCCATTTCCTTTCTCCTGCTTTTTCAAACCTTTTTGCAGGCGCGGATACCTTCATGGAGGCAGTGGCCCACATCCAGTCTCAGTACGAGAGCAGGAACAAGTCCTGCCACAAGGAAGTGTATGCCCACATCACCTGTGCCACCGACACCAACAACATCCAGTTTGTGTTTGACGCTGTCACCGATGTCATCATCGCCAACAATCTGCGTGGTTGTGGCCTATATTAATCCAGAGGATTAGACCCAGTGTGTCCCTGGATTGACCCTTCTCCTCCACTTTTCCCTCACCCACATATCAAATTAATTCACCTTTTAGATGTGTTAATAATAAGACATTTTCATTCAGTTTTATAAAGAGAGACATCTGTATTTTATGCCTCAGGCTTTGAACATCATAAGTAGAAGTGAATACAGGAAAGAGAGATGATCCTTGACTGGAACAATTAGTTTAGTGTGATAAAGAATATATATACTGTATATATATATATATACATATACATTTTGACAATCACTCACCTGCAAAACTGTTCAATACAATCTAGACATCCATGGTGAATCACATTTCCGAAAGCAAGAATGCAGATATTATAGACATGCATTTAATACATTTGTAGCAAAGTCATGTTAGTGGTAGGTTATTTAGCTGTTTTACTAAAACACTAAAGCAGTTATTACTGTTGCATTGGGTCACAATCATTGATAAACAATCATCTACAGTTTACAAGAAAAACTGCTCATCTTTACCAACAAAGATTCTATTGTAATTTGGCATTTTGCTTATTGAGTAGTAGTCATCTGATATGAAAGGAATTTGTGCCTGGACGGCTTTGTGAAACACTTTGAAGTTGGAATTGGAGTTGATGAGTTGGAGATTTGTTTGCGGCTAGTGGAAGATGGTACTGTATAAATAATGTGAATTTGTGGATTTATTTGGGTTGAAAAACTATTTGGTGTTCTTATGCGTCATGTAGGTTCTGAGATTTTAATCTTGGAAGGCTTTTTTTGTTGTTACCACAATTTTTGTGAGATTCAATGGTTGGGTTTGAAATGTGTAAGATTTGAAAGTACAGCCAAAGATGTTATTTACACTGCAGTGGTCTTACTGAAAGGTACATTTTTACTAAACAGTGTATTTGGGTAAGAAACTGAGCCCATTTATAATGCAAATTGGTAGGAATGACAAGCAACATAGTCACTGCCTGGAGTTGAGTTAGAGCTGATAGTTAGAGATATTAAATATTCAACTGTCATATTTAGTCCAGGATTTCCTGTTGCAGTTTAGGTGCCTCAGGAGTCTTAATCAAGCACTTGGAGTTGTTTACCTTATATTGATGTTGATTGGCCTGGCTATGTCAATAACTATTTTATCTTACTGGTGCCAATGCTATATTCTTAATGGCTAAGGAGCAGGAAGTTTCTAATGTGTGTGTCAGAGCAGATAAGGTAGTATATGTTTGTGGTATACTGTAAGAGAGAGAGTGTGTGTAGGATTAGGTATCTGTGGATTAATTATCCAGGAAACCGCTGTTCCATTCCTCATTACACAGGCCCTCAGGGAAGACACCAAATGTCACAACACCCTCCCTGTTCTTCTGCCAAATAATGCCAAACCACTCTAAGAAGGGTCAAAACTTCTTGGTTTCTTGCCAAATAATATGCCACTCCCTGAATCTGGTGGTGGTCTGATACCTCCCTCCTCGTTTAGCTGTACAAAAACTTTAGCTGTAGGAAGCTCCAACTCCACCCATGTAGGTGCCGGTTGAGTGGGGGTAGGGCAGATGTTAACATGATGACTGTTCTCAGCACCACGCCTGCCTTATTTAGTAGGTGCAGCCTTGTGTGTCAGGTGACTGATAGCTCCAGTCACTGCAGTGATTCTAGGGTCTCTGTAAAAGATGTGTTGACTGTACTGCTGTACACTAAAACATAATTGCAGTAAGATACTGTGTGTTGCTTCGGTAGGTGCACAGGACTCAGGAGGCAAAGGCTGTGCCAGCCCTCAGGCCAGTTAGTTCTCCACAACAGGACATGAACTCTAAGTTCTCATTTAGCAGACCAGTTCTCATTCCGTGCCAAATCTGTTGAGACCGTGTTCATGTGTTACATTTTATGAACAGTAAGAAGTAGGGGAGAATGACTGCCGCCTCTCATTGAAGCCACAGAAGTTCAAGGCCCACCGTGGATCCCCATTGTAGTGAATTGCAATATTTGTGGTGAATCTTAGTGTAAAGAGACAGATTTTTTTAAGACAATCATTGTACCAATAATAATATAATATTGCTTCTAATACACCAGATGTATGTCCTTGAACCGATTATTTTACAATCGCACACAGAAGTATAATTTAGTTGCTAATGGCAGCCTGCTGTACCCCGGTCGACCGTCCACTTGAGTTACTAAATGAGAGGGGGCGGCACTGAGCTAGCCTGCAATGCCACTTTCTGGAGTAGCTCAAACTGTGTATGTTATGTCTCCATGAGACGGCATCTTAATTAATGGTGTCACATGATCGATGGCTTTGTCCATTCATATATACAGTCATTGAGTATGTTTACATGCTCGGCATCAGGTCAAAATCAAAGTAAGCAGACGCCGATTAAAACACCTGGTTTACTGCGCAATCTTTTGAATTGTTAGGACATGTAAACACCTTTATTGGCATTCCAGCTGAAATCAGAATAAAATATTCTTCCCAAAAATTACATGGTCGCTGTGGTAGAAAGTTTTTCTGCATAAATCAGAGTGCCATCAGGAAGCCTGATTTCAGATGTGTCCATGTAAACAGGATTATTAGGGAAATCATTATTCTTGCAAAGCATGTAAACGTTTTAATCAAACTATTATATTAATCTGACTATCCACAATCGCATTATTGTGTGCATGTAACTGTACTCATTGATAAGAAGCATGTCCGTGCTGCGGTGTCAGCAATCAGATTCACAGCTGGAGTTATTATCTCTTCTTTACCAGAGGCTAAGCTTAGACAGAAGCCATCAGATGTCAAGGAGGGCATGTGTAAGTCCCAGAGCACCCACCCAGACAGTCTGTCTCTCTGCTCATCTTATAGCCTTGCCTTAAAACTGACTGATGGCAAATAAAGCCCATGTCCAGGGCAGAGAGAACGCTGGGTAATAGAGTTTATGTCCACAGCAGTGAGTCTTAGGGCCAAGGTAAAGAGAAAGATTGGTAATTGTGTCTGTCTGCTGGAGAGAAACAGATTGGAGGTACAATATGTGACCCTGAGTAAACTGGATCTCAGGTCTAGTGGGTACCAAGATAGAGAGAGAGAAACAGCAGTGAATATCATGGTGAAGGCTGAGATAGTTCATTTACCGTAGCTGTAGTACAGTTGATTGGGTGTCAGCCTCTCCCAGTCCCCAGTTTGTTATTCCTAGTCCTCACACACACAGGAGCTCCCTATCACAGCAGGCAAAACATACCAGTATTTCAACTGCAGCCATAAATAATAAACCAGTCGGCACAATAGAACTTTGAGAAGCAGAATTCTTAAATCCTCCTTCATCTTTCCCTGAATGCATTTCACCATGTTACACAAAGACTGCCTCTGCACCAGCATGGGAGGAATACACTGGAGACTATTCTCTGGAGCTTACCACAACCCCCATGAAGAAATTCCCTTTACACCACCCACAAGCAGCACAAGTACATGCTGACAGTACAGTACATCATGGTATGATTGAAGTACCTGTTTTCTAGTAAGTGTTGTTTGTGACTCACTGCTGTAATTAATGTTTGCTCATTCGCCTCTTTCATTGTTGTGATTATTTATTGAAGGTTGTGTTTATATGAAGGAAATAATAAAGCACCACATTAAACTATGTGTCTGACCCTCCCTCTCTCGCGCTCTCTCTCTCTCTCTCTCTCCGATCAAGTTTGTGTATGCACTGTTTTGCTCTCTCGCTCATGCTCTCTTTCAAGTCAATTCAAAGGGCTTTATTGGCACGGGAAACATATGTTTATATTGCAATAGCAAGTGAAATAGATAATAAAACTGAAATAAACAATAAAAAGCTCTCACTCTCGCTCAGTTTTCTCTTGTCCAATGGGAATGCTACTGAACTACTTATGAGTGTGTCACTGCCTGCAGTACAGAGCCCAGGGGACTCTTAGAAACAAACGACTGCCCTTTGCACAGCACACTCACACACTTTACACTAACACACAATGCCTCCCTCAGTACCACACCATGCCATCTTACAGACACAAAATATTTAACTATTTCTCTCCATTCTCTTTCTCTATATCTCTGTATGAATCTTGATGAGAACGGCAGTGAGGGGATAAGTCGTCTGGTCTCTCTCTCTCTTCCCTGCCCCCTGTCTGTCAACAGGGTCATTGTCAGACACACATCCGCTGACCAAAGCAGCAGCAGCCAGCTGCCTCTCATTATGCCTTGTTCTGATTCTAACTATTCCATGTTCTTTATCGCAGAGCTCAATTATTCTGATTGGTTCAACTCAGTCACATGATAGACCCTTTCTTCTCCTACTTTGCAGTCTCTGTCCTGTCCGTGTGCTTTGGGATGCTCACTCTCTACTATCGACATACTGTCCTCAAGTCATAAAGCTTGGTTCAACTATTCCTGCTTGGTTTTTATTGCTCTGAGGCTAACCTTTCCACATTCTCTGTTTCTCTCTCTCTCCCTCCCTCTCTTCCTCCTCCTCACTCTCTCTCTTTCTCCTCCCTCTGCTTTTATCCTCCTTTCTCCCCACTGCAGAATCGCATGCACGAGTCTCTTATGCTGTTTGATTCCATCTGTAACAACAAATTCTTCATTGACACTTCCATCATTCTCTTCCTCAACAAGAAAGATCTGTTTGCCGAAAAGATCAAGAAATCTGCCTTGAGTATCTGTTTCCCTGAGTATACAGGTAAGATGTTGCACCTTTGTAAATGTCAGAATTGGCCAAAACATAGTTGCTAGCTGAAAGCATTCTCTTTAGTCTGCAAAATCCACTTAGGTCTTGACCATGTGATGTTGAAGTGAGTTGACATTGTGGTACATACAACTGAGGGGAATACAAATACTGTATTTAGTATCTCTCCCCCCTCCCTTCTCTGACAAGGTGAGATGGTCACCCATAGCCTGGGAGAGAATAAAATCACTGCCACGCTTGAGCAGTCACAGAGAAGGGATGGCCAGTGAGAGCTGTCTCCATTTCTGCATGCTTAGGCACAGACAGACAGCATACCATTTCCTTTCCCTGCTTAAGAAAGCTGCCCACAGGGACACATTGCAGTGAACATTGTTCTGCCTTCCACATCTGACACACAGCCAAAACATGAGGATCGAGTCCCAATGGCAACTGAAGTCACATGGGTTACCACACCAGAATGTGATTTTATTAGAGCTAATCATTTATGTAAGAGAATGTGAAACATATTCAATGGAATGAATTCAGGCCCTAAAAGCTCTCTTCAGCTCTTAGTTTTTCTCCATCCTGTCTCCCTCTCTCTTTTTCCCTCTTTCACGTTCTGCATTGCCTCCCTGCACAGGTCCTAACACCTATGAGGATGCAGCTGCCTACATCCAAGCACAATTTGAGAGCAAGAACCGCTCGCCCAATAAGGAGATCTACTGTCACCTGACGTGTGCCACAGATACAGGGAACATCCAGGTGGTGTTTGACGCCGTCACTGACATCATCATTGCCAACAACCTGCGAGGCTGTGGCTTGTACTGAGCCTTGACCGGCCCCCTCGCCTCTCCTCTGGAAATGATTCTAATTGAAAATGCAACTTGGTAAATAATAATAATGATTGTTTTAAAATAGGCATACATATATATATATATATATATATATATATATATATATATCTCAAATGTTTTTAGTTTGACTTCAAAGAGCTGCCAACAGAACTGATTTCTTATAGAAACCCAGCCTTTAAAGTTTTAGAACAAAGTTGAGAACTTGTTGTTTGTTTTCTCCCTTTTCCCGACTGTCTTTTTGTTTTTAACAAAACAACCCTCACTTGTTTTACATATTGTCTTTCTTTTTGTAATTGTTTTCTATGTCTTTGTTTATCATATGTATATTTATTACATGACTATCAGTCCATTGGCTGACCTGTACACTTTTGCCTGAGTATGTGTTACTGTAGTAAGATTGTAATTACGCTAAAAAAAACTATTCTAGCGCTAACAATGGCTATGACAGGTATGATGGTCATGAGTACCACAGTAAAGATCAGTTGAAACAAGCTGATGTGTTTGTGTGTCCCAGTCCTCTTTACTTTATTTTGTACCAGACTGGGTTTCCATGGTAATCCTAGAAGTTCAGCTATTTGATCATTGAGATAAACAGAAACACCCTGGATTGATGCGCCCTATGAGCTTGTTCTTTAAAAAAAAAAAAAATCCAATCCCTTCCTGTCACTCCGGTGGGCCTTTGCCATTGGCTGTGTGAAAGCTGCCAACCCCCTGAAAATGACAGGTTTGGAGATGGTCCTAGGAACACTTTGTTACTGTAATGAATAACTATTAACATTATCATGTAAGGAACTTCTACTTTTGTATTATCATTGATTAATTAATGTATTTATCGTCTGTCCCACACTCACCACACACCTTGTACTCACCACACACTTTGTACTCACCACACACCTTGTACTCACCACACACCTTGTACTAACCACACACTTTGTACTCACCACACACCTTGTACTCACCACACACCTTGTCCTCACCACACACCTTGTACTCACCACACACCTTGTACTCACCACACATCTTATACTTTATTCCTCCACTTTATCATCCTTTATTTTTCTTGTTTTGGGTTGTCCACTGGCTTGGTAGTGGCGTCCCCCGTCACTCCTCCTGACAGATAGCATGACCGATCCTTCAGCCTTTGTATAAAGAGACAGTTAAACACTTCACATAGAAAATGTTGAGATTTTCTTTCTTTTTTTCAAAATCCACAACAAAGGTAAAAGAAAATTGAAAAACTGAAGAAGAAAAAAATCTAAAGACCACAGCGGCATAAAGACAGAACCATCTTATGGACTGGGAAGGGCCGGGGAGGGAGGGATTTAGAGAGGGGATCCAACAGCCGTCCTGATCAGTGATGTGGAGATTTGAGGTCAAGGGTCATTGGGCTGTGTGTCTTGGTAGAAAGCTGTATAATCTTTACAATGTAAAACTATTCAAGAAAAAATAAACAAAAAAGTATGATTATGACAAAAACAATGATGACAATGATGATTCTGTATTATTATTAAAGTATATTTCTTTGTAGCTACAGAACATTTCTTTCTCTCTCCCCCTTGTTTAAAAAACTTAGCAAGGGTTCCCATGATCCGTTCTTGAGCCGTTCTTACTGACTTACCCATGTTTATGTTTATGAACTGTACTGATTATTTTTGCCTGTTCTCCATGCATTACAGTGTCTTGATTTTTATTTTGGAAGAACCACTTTGGACCATGTTCCGCCCCGTTGCTGGTAAGGGCGGGGTGTCCACATGGCTGTACAGATTAGTTTTGGGGAATTGTACTCAAACACTTTCCAGGTCTTCATAGAAAAGCACAGCTCTCACTTCACACAAAGATATGGAAAGATGTATTTCTCCTACCTATCTGCCTTCTTGATTTCAATTTTTTTTAAGAATACTGTGTATTATTACACATACCAGTTTGGCATTCTTTTTTCTTTGATCCCCTCCTTTTTATATTATGCATAATTTTTATCCCAGTGAATGCTTTTCTGTGCTTTTTAGTGAATGGTTGTTCTTTCATGTGGGATGTTCGTGCTGGAATACCAATCGAATGTAGTGTTTACATTAAAACCCACAGTTTTCATGACTACAACTTTGGGCATTCTGATTCTTGTTTTCACTCATAAGTATCACCTTTTCTTCACAGACCCGATACCTTCTGGCTACTGACAAACTGATTATAAGATAGACAAAACCTTGTCAAACTAAACAAGGGAGGAAAGTAGGAATGTAGGAAACTAACTACCAATCATTCCACAATATTAAACTAGGTTGGATCTGAATTTTGATTGTGACTCCAACTTTAGAATGAGTGTGGGATGGCGGCCCATATTCAGTGCAGTATAGGCTGAGGAGGGAGGGCGGGAGGGGATGAAATGATCTCTTCCCCGCCGTCCGTTCCCCTGCTTCCTGCCCCCTGCAGGGAGGACGTCCTAGCTGCTGGGCTGGGGAGTGGCGGTAGCAGGCTCAGCCTAGGGGGGCAGCAGCGCTTCACACATAGGCTACACACACCATGCATGACGCTGACTTCCTTACACACACACACACACACACACACACACACCATCCATTAAACTAAAACGCATACAGACTATCCATGAGCCCAGAGATCCCTGGTCATACATGGTAACCTAAAGCACATCAATGTTCTAGTATCAATTCTGGTATTTTTCATTGATGGGCAAAAGAACAAACAGAACGGCATATCTGAGAAATTAAGTATTTTGTGGAATAAGCCAGAGAGACATGCCAGAAAGGGGGCTCAGCTTCTGATTGGGCAGACTGCTGAGGCTGCAAGTTCAGTAGGTTCAGCCATGGCACAGACAGAGATGGGGAGAGAGAGAGAGAGAGAGAGAGAGAATGATGGTGAAGGCTGAGAAGAGGGAGATTGTAGATAGGAAGTGAGCGGGGATGGAGATTGAAAGGGCGTGATTAATTTATTGAGTGATAGAGTGTCTCTTAAACTGTTGATTAGAGACTTAGACAGTGCATAGTTAAAGATCATTAATAGTTTTACCAGAAGGCCATTCATTTTAAACACTTGACTTCACAAAAATCCTGGAACAGTAGATCAGCAATCTCCGGCTCCTAAACTGAGTTAAATTATGCCAGATAAAGGTGATGCAGTGCTGATGTTATCCTCTGCCTCTCTGTAGCCTGTGATGGGGTGGCTTGCTGGCCCTGATGTTGTCCTCAGCTCAGTCTCTTTGTAGCCTGGACTTCATACTCCTCCTCAACTAACGTGTAAGACCTACTTGGGTGATGCCTCTTTTATTCAAATGTTTTATTGAACCTTTATTTAACTAGGCAAGTCAGTTGAGAACAAATTCTTATTTACAATGACGGCCTACCCCAGCCAAACCCTCCCCTAACCTGGACAACACTGGGCCAATTGTGCACCTCTCTATGGGAAACCCGATCACGGCCAGTTGTGATACATACAATACAGCCCGGGTTCGAACCAGGGTCTGTAGTGACACCTCTAGCACTGAGATGCAGTGCCTTAGACCACTGCGCCACTTGGGAGTCTCTGCTCATCCTCATAATGCAGTTAGGTCTCATTGATCAAGAAAAGAGATGCATCTTTTAAATGCAAACTTTAGCCAGCTAGCTAGCCAAACCAGACAAGTCAAACTGCCATCAGTGGTGCAACTCCGTGGGTAAAAACAACCAGATATATCCAATCAACAAGTCACATAATAAGTTGCATGGAATCACACTGTGTGCAATAACAGTGTTTAACATTCGTTTTGAATGACTACCTCATCTCTGTACAACCATATATAATTATCTGTAAGGTCCCAGGAGGTTTTCCAATGCCTCGCAAAGAAGGGCACCTATTGCCCCCCCCCCCCCCCAAAAAAAGCAGACATCAATATCCCAAGTCACTACAAAGATACAGGCGTCCTTCCTAACTCAGTTGCCAGAGAGGAAGGAAACTGCTCAGGGATATCACCATGAGGCCAATGGTGACTTTTAAAACAGTTACAGAGTTTAATGGCTGTGAAAGGAGAAAACTGAGGTTAGATCAACAACATTGTAGTTGCTCCTCAATACTAAACTAAATGTGACAGCCTGAAAAATATTTTCAAGCATGGTGATGGCTGCATCATGTTATGGGTATGCTTCTCATCGGAAAGGACTAAGGAGTTTTTTAGGACAAAATAAAAGTAATAAAACCAAACAGAATAAAGCTAAGCACAGGCAAAGTCCTAGAGGAAAACCTGGTTCAGTCTGCTTTCCAACAGATACTGGGATACAAATTCACCTTTCAGCAGGACAATAACCTAAAACACAAGGCCAAACATACACTGGAGTTGCTTACCAAGACTACATTGTATGTTCCTGAGTGGCCTAGTTAAAGTTTTGACTTAAATCGGCTTGAAAATCTATGGCAAGACTTGAAAATGGCTGTCTAGCAATGATCAACAAGCAACTTGACAGAGCTTGAATAATTATTTTAATAATATTGTGAAAATATTGAACAATCCAGGTGTGCAAAGCTCTTACCCAGAAAGACTCACAGCTGTAATTGCTCAATGTATTGGCTCAGGGGTGTGAATACTTATATAAATGATATATTTCTGTATTTCATTTTCAATAAATGTGCAAACATTTCTAAAAACATATTTTCCCTGTCATTATGGGGTATTACGTGCACCCCTTGGGGTCCCGAGGACAGAGTTTGAGAAACCCTGTGCTTAACGTGTTCTATCAGTGTTGGAGAGAGAGAGATAAAGAAAGAGGGAGTGGTATTGTTCCCCACGATGAAATCGAGGAGGAGACTGTGGATCTGTCTCCGTATATTCATACATTCGTCACACGTAATATCACAGAAAGCACTGACCCGATTTCTACAAAACTTGGGTGAATAATGCATCTTGCAATAGAGATTGCAATAGAGATCAGTGAAATTACACTGATTGGCCAGATGGTGGCACTAAAACAAGATGTTAAAAATGCATACTTTGAAAGGTCATGCCCCTAACCCCGTTTGACCTAAAGTCATGAAATTCGGTACATAGGTCCCTCTCCTCACAAGGAACAAATTTGCCTCGTGACCCACAAGGTCTGCCATTAAAGATTTTCCGCCATTTTGAATTTTGTGAAAAACAATTAAAATTATACTCCTCTGGCACCGAATGACGAACTTCACGAAACTTGACATGTGGCATCTACAGACAAGACTAGTACCTAAAACAACATGGCCGCTATTGATCAATAAACATTAACATGGGTGTGGTCTGGCACATAAATGCATATAAATCAGTCAAGGATATTCGAATTGTAACAAAATTTGGTACACATGTTGCAAACACTGTCAAGACTCAACATATGCAGGAACATTCATATCGACTACACGGTGGCACTATAACGGGCACATGTTTATATCTATCTGTATATCTATCTGTTTGACTCAGAGTGATGAAATTTGGCACACATGCTCAAGGATGTTGAGTCTAGCTAACTCACGTGATAACTCAGACACCACTGGCCCGATTTTTGTACGAAACTTGGGTGAATGATGCATCTTGCCATAGAGATCCATAATTTACTAAATTACGCTGATTGGTCCAAGGGGGGTGCTGCATCATTTGTGGAGGACAACATGTTTACTCTTGCCTTGATTCAAACATAGCACTAACAGAGGGGTGGGTAGCCTACTGCATGTGGGTGCTATGTTCTGAACTCATTGTAATGGATCAACTGCACCATCTTCTGGTCAAAAAAGTATCCTAATCTTGATTTGTGGCCTTTCTTGGGGGCTGAATTCGATTTAGGAATTTACGCCATTTCTACGCACGCCTTCCCTATGCACTTGTCAGAATTTGGTATTCAGACTTACCTTATTCAGTCACGTACAGTGATGTAAAGTACTTAAGTAAAAACACTTTAATGTACTACTTAAGTAGTTTTTGGGATATATGTACTTTACTCTACTGTTTATATTTTTGACTACTTTTACTTTTACTTCACTACATTCCTAAAGGAAATAATGTACTTTTTACTCCATACATTTTCCCTGACACCCAAAAGTACTTGTTACATTTTGACAGGAAAATTGTCAAATTCACACACTTATCAAGAGAACATCCCTGGTCTTCCTACTGCCTCTGATCTGGCGGACTCACTCACTAAACACAAATGCTTCGTTTGATTGTTGGAGTGTGCTGCTGGCTATCCATCAATAAAAAAAATCTATATAAAAAATTTGTGCCATCTGTTTTTCGGAATTTGAAATGATTTATTATTGAATGATTTGAGCAATTCCATTTACTTTTGATACTTAAGTATATTTAAAACCAAATACTTTTAGACTTTTACTCAAGTAGTATTTTACTGGGTGACTTTCATTTTCTATTAAGGTATCTTTACTTTTACTCAAGTATGACAATTGAGTACTTTTTCCACCATTGGTCACGTATCGCGCTCTGCAGGTGTGGCTACCTTATGCTCTCTGAATGCATTCAACCACTGAAAACGCTCCAATTTGCTGGCCAATAGAGAGAACGGGTTCAGAATATTAGGGATAAATTAAAGAAAGCCATCTAAAATATATGCATATTTGTTTCTGCACCGATTGGTAGATTTAAAATACTTTGAACTTGTAGATTATTTACTGTAGGTTTAGGGAAGTATTTAAGAATCATAAAAAACAGCTTTGGACAGACTTTAGGAAGGAAAGAAAGAAAATTGCCACATTCCGTTCTTCAACCCATGGTAACGTTGGAAGAATAGTATGTACATAGAATTCTAATAGGGAGAATAGTGTACAATAGTAGGCTATACCCTGGTCTATTGCCTGCATTAACTATGGAACTGTGTGATGACACAGCCGAGTATTGTGCCATGCGTCGGGTTCAAACTTGTATGGCTTGGTCTGCGCTCAGCTCCATAACGATTTAATTAGCCTACATGTGTTTTTGTTTTATATATTATCAACTAACGATCCTCAGCAACAACCACACGGTCGTGACAGCCTTTACAGAGGAATGAAATAATGTAATTACATTGAATGATTGGCAGATGAATATGAGCGATATTAGGCCTAATCCACATGATACAAACAGGAGACAGAGAAATTCAGGGTAGCCTATAATTAAGACGTTTGAGAGTGCCCATCTCTGCAAGTTAAAATGCCGTACAATTTAAATGATGCATAATGGCACAGCATTTCATAAACTTTACTGTGGGACAGTTGCTATGTTGATATGCCTCCGTTTGCTGCCATATGAATGTTTTACGTTTGTCTCCAGCGATCATAAGGTAAAACAGATCTAAAACAAGTGTCATTTATATTTACAGTTCCCTTATCCAAACTCATTACTCATTTACCTAGCTATCAATAGCTCTTATCAAGTTGTAAATTACAGTGCATGGAGAATGGTGTTATTTCTATATGAAAAAATAACGTAGATGCTTTTTCCATTTGGCACCGGTAGGTTCGCTGGACATTATTAATGGTTTCCTCGCGCGTAAAGGTGGTGGAATTATTAGGGAATTAAGTGAACACACCTCCGCCAGACCTTCATTTATTTGATCTCCACCCCAAAGGAATAGTGAGTGGGTAAATAGCATGCTATTATCATGCTTAAGTTCAAGGTTAGAATACGCATAGAGATAAAAGTGCTTAAAAAGGGAATTACGTGATGAAGTACTATAACTATACTACATGGCCAACAGTATGTGGACACCTGCTCGTCGAACATCTCATTCCAAAATCATGGGCATTAATATGGAGTTGGTCCCCCTTTGCTGCTATAACAGAATCCACTCTTCTGGGAAGACTTTCCACTAGATGTTGGAATATTGCTGCAGGGACTTGCTTCCATTCAGCCACAAGAGCATTAGTGAGTTTGGGCACTGATGTTGGGCGATTAAGCCTGGCTCGCAGTCGGCGTTCCAAGTCATTCCAAAGGTGTTCGATGGGGTTGAGGTCAGGGCTCTGTGCAGGTCAGTCAAGTTCTTCCACACCAATCTCGACAAACCGTTTCTGTTTGGACTTCGCTTTGTGCACAGGGGCATTGTCATGCTGAAACAGGAAATGGCCTTCCCCAAACTGTTGCCACAAAGTTGGAAGCACAGAATCATCTAGAATGTCATTGTATGCTGTAGCGTTAAGGGGCTTACCCCGAACAATGAAAAACAGCCCCAGACCATTATTCCTCCTCCACCAAACTTTACAGTTGGCACTAAGCATTCGGGCAGGTAGCGTTCTCCTGGCATCCGCCAAACCCAGATGTGTCTGTTAGACTGCCAAATGGTGAAGCATGATTCATCACTCCAGAGAATGCGTTTCCACTGCTTAAGAGTTCAATGGCAGCGAGCTTCACACCACTCCAGCCAATGCTTGGCATTGCACATGGTGATCTTAGGCCATGGAAACGCATTTCATTAAGTTCCCGAAGAACAGTTCTTGTGCTGATGTTGCTTCCAGAGGCAGTTTGGAATTCGGTAGTGAGTGTTACAACCGAGGACAGGCGATTTTACGTGCTTCAGCACTCGGCTGTCCCATTCTGTGAGCTTGTGTGGCCTACCACTTCGCAGCTGAGCCGTTGTTGCTCCTAGATGTTTCCATTTCACAATAACAGCACTTACAGTTGACCGGGGCAGCTCTAGCAGGGCAGAAATCTGACAAAAGGTGTCTTCCTATGACGGTGCCACGTTGAAAGTCACTGAGCTCTTCAGTACAGGCCATTCCACTGCCAATATTTGTCTATGGAGATTGCATGGCTGTGCGTTCGATTTTATACACCTGTCAGCAACGGGTGTTGCTGAAATAGCCAAATCCACTAATTTGAAGGTGTATGTCTATCCTAGATCCTATTCACAATTTCCCCAGCATGGGGGAAAACACATTTTACATTTAGGTTTTTGTCATTTAGCAGATGCTCTCATACAGAGCGACTTTCAGTTAGTTAGTACATTCATGTTCATACTTTTTTTGTAATGGGGGAGTTCTCATAGAGCGGCAGCAAAAAACTCCATTTACATGTTGCTTGTGAGTGCATTTCACACTACTTTTGGATTATAATTAGATTGTAAGGCTCATATGAATGTCATGCTTAATATAATGTTTATGTCATCATTGCAAGTCAATTGCGTTATACTTTAAATAACACTTCAACCAGTAAAATGGCTGTTTGGCTAGCTTATTACCAGCCTATGTCAATGAGCATCAGGGTTCTAGCTAACAACTGATGCATCCCAAATAGGTATTTTGCAACTATTACAACCACATTTAATCTTAGCGACTGTTCAAACAATAATCAAAGCAGCATTGTAAACCCATGAGAACCACAAACTACGTAAATCTAGGCTATGTTAAATGGGCACAATGCCTAAGTGCAGTTGTTTTCCTTCACGGTGACCGTTGTACTTGTTTGTGAGGTGAACAGCTACTCAGACTATACGCTTACTGTACATTACCGTTATAAAGTTACAGCATGGCATTATAACAAAGACACAGTGATATACACTTTTAAAACGTGGAGCATTGCATTCATTCACCTGTCCACCACATAACCTACTCTCACGTAGTCATAGAGACATAACACAAAGACACACACACAAACACTACGAGCTCATCTATCAAGACAAGTTTGTGGTTGGAAAGGCTGACATCTTTGAGCTCAGGGTGGGAGGTGAAAAGTAGAGGCAGTATTATCACACAGGTTGGTCTCATCGACTAGACATAACATAGTAATTTGTAACATATCATACAATTGCAAATTCCTAACATATTGTACAAATTGCAATTCGTAGCATATCATACAAATTGTAATGCATAACATAGGCCGTCATTGTAAATAAGAATTTGTTCTTAACTGACTTGCCTATTTAAATAAAGGTTACATTTCAAATAAATAAAAAAATATATATATATCATACGAATTGCAATTCGTAATATATCATAAGAAATGGATGATGTACAGCCACAAAATAATACATAGGCTACCATACCAAACGTAGAAATATCGTACTAATTTGAGTGGCCTGGATTTTCGTTTACTATGTTACATCTACCCCTGAGTCCAGGTTGGATCACCTGCTATTTGAGAAAAAAGCTGTTCTCTCTGGTTCTTGAGGCTCATACAGTAGGCCAGGGTTCCCTGGCAGCCACAGATAGTTTTATTTGGTCCCCCAAGTTTGTAAAAACAACGGGAGATCAGCTCCAAGTGATTTTAATTTTGGAAATCTGTTCCCTAATGTTCCCACGCATAATAGAGACGTGATTGTATACAAATGTAAGCACGTTTTGTAATGATTATGTTTTAGTCAGATATTATATCTGTTTGGGCTTCTTACGATCCATTTGCAGTCTACAAATTATTTGTAATTATGTTCCGGCCCCCCGACAATCAGCTCAAGAAAAAATCGGTCTGCGGCTGAATCTAGTTGATGAACCCTGCAGTCTGCCTATCTGCCCTCCCCTTCATTCAGTGCATTAGAACTGGACTGTGTGTTGCTCATCCATGTTGTGTCTAAACGGAAGTGTGAGGTAAGTGAATTCAGAGTCCCGGAATGCCCCATCACTTCTGTACCTCATTCCTACCTCAACCCCCCCCCAGCCTCACATCACACACTAACCAACAGGATATTTATAGCACAGCAGAGCTGTCTGTCTGCCTGTTGCTAGGAAACCGCCTGCTGCAGAATTCTTAAGCAAGCAGTCCCCTTTTCGTTTACAAGATGAGACGTTCCATGAAAATTGCTACTATACCAATCAAGTTCAAGGTTAGAATACGCTTAGAGATAAAAGTGCTTAAAAAGGGAATTACGTGATGAAGTACTATAACTATACTACATGGCCAAAAGTATGTGGACACCTGCTCGTCGAACATCTCATTCTAAAATCATGGGCATTAATATGGAGTTGGTCCCCCCCTTTGCTGCTATAACAGCCTCCACTCTTCTGGGAAGGTTTTCCACTAGATGTCGGAACATTGCTGTGGGGACTTGCTTAAATTCAGCCAAAAGGTCATTAGTTAGGTTGGGCACTTATGTTAGGTGATTAGACCTAGCTCGCAGTCGGCGTTCCAATTCATCCCAAATGTGTTCGATGGGGTTGAGGTCAGGGCTCTGTGAAGGCCAGTCAAGTTCTTCCACACCGATCTCGACAAACCATGTATATATGGACTTCTTTTTGTGCACGGGGGCATTGTCATCCTGAAACAGGAAAGGGCCTTTGCCACAAAGTTGGAAGCACAAAATCATCTAGAATGTCATTGTATGCTGTAGAGTTAAGATTTCTATTCACTGGAAATAAGGGGCTTAGCCTGAACCATGAAACAGCCCCAGACCATTATTCCTCCTCCACCAAACCTTACAGTTGGCACTATGCATTGGGGCAGGTAGCGTTCTCCTGGCCAAACCCAGATTCTTCCGTCGGACTGCCAGATGGTGAAGCGTCATTCATCACTCCAGAGAACGCGTTTTCACTGCTCCAGAGTCCAATGGCGGCGAGCTTTACACCACTCCAGTCGATGCTTGGCATTTGCACATTGTGATCTTAGTCTTGTGTGCGGCTGCTTGGCCATGGAAACCCATTTCATGAAGCTGCCGACAAACATTTATTGTGCTGACGTTGCTTCCAGAGGCAGTTTGAAACTCGGTAGTGAGTGTTGCAACAGAGGACAGGCGATTTGTATGCATCACGCGCTTCAGCACTCGGCGTTCCCGGTCTGTGAGGTTGTGTGGCCTACCAATTTGACGAGCTGACTTGTTGGAAAGCTGGCATCCTATAACGGTGCCATGTTGAAAGTCATTGAGCTCTTCAGTACAGGCCGTTCTACTGCCAATGTTTCTCTATGGAGATTGCATGGCTGTGTGCTCGATTTGACACACCTGTCAGCAACGGGTGTGGCTGAAATAGCCAAATCCACTCATTTGAAGGTGTCCACGTGGTTGCTTGGGAAACTACCTGCATTTCTGCTTTATCCCACAATGATTGTCCTTGGTTTCTGCTGCTTGATGCATATTTGACTGTGTCCTGTTAATACCTCAGTAAGGTTAATTCAATGAAAAAGATTCATGTTTGCGTTGTCTCTCTCTCTCTCTCTCTCTCTCTCTTTCTCTCTTTCTCTCTCTTCCCTGCCCTCCCTCGTTCTGTGCTGTATTTCCTGGGAGAAATTCTAATTGAATCATGCTTTAAATAGACAATGCCTTACATAAACAGTCAAGCTGAGCTAACAATATACCTGATGAGCATGGACGTGGGAGGTAGGGGTGCTGAGGGTGCCGCAACACTCCCTGAAAAATCGGAAGGAAAAAAAATCTGAATAGACAAACTACTTCCCGGGGCTATGCTAATAAGCCAAAATGACTATACTTTCCTCTTGAGATGTTGGTGGGAAGTTCTCTATTGCAGCACAGGCCACAGGTCTATAGTTGCACAGTGAAAATAACTGATGGTATGGTTGTGTGCCCTCTGGTGGACAAAGATACTACTACAATTCCTAAAAATTAAAATATACAGTATTTGTCCTTAATTCTAATGGGAATTCAGAAGGGTGTATGAAACAAATAATACAGTTTCCGTTATGTGAATAGGCTATGCATCACTAATGCATATTGCTATTTAATAAGTTTGTAATATAAGCATAGCAGCCTATTAAATAATAACATCTAAGTCAATATTTGGATTTGTAATTGATCATGATATCAGGGGGCATGCAAATAGTGTATTTAGACTGGCCAATCAAATAACTTCCCAACTTTCTTTTAGAGCCATTATAGCCTACATCTATCAACATAGTCTAAAAGTCTGTGTCCTGTCCTAGCATGAAAGATTTCCCGCCCAAAGTCATGAAGTCCAGTCTATATTTTGTGTCAGTGTGTGATGTTATTTTTTGCTCTCACGAGGAGAGCCCCTTCTGATCGTCAGACTAACAGACTGCCACCCTGCACCACTCCAAACCCGTCCAGTCTAGCCGTCTGACCTCGAGACACCCCTTCCTTTCAGTTTCAGAGGGCGCTCCTCGCGGCACCGCTCCAGCTGCAGTTGCACGACTGTTTTGTGCGGTGCGTGAGTGACAGGGAAGCCGAGGATATTCGGTAACATCATTAATTAACCCCGGCGCTGAGACCGCGTGATTCTCAGCCTCTGATGTAGCTTGATATGCTCGAGTTAATAACTTGTGATGCCCATAGCAGCCACTATATTCAGATGTTATCTTCATTTCCCACCCTCTATCTACCATCTAGTCCTGCATCAACAATCAGGCATGACAACAGCAGTAGAATATGACCTAAAACTGGGACAATACCACTATTCACACCAACTCCATGTGACTTTCTGACTGTCAGGGCCAAGTGAAATATAAATAGTGAAATGGTTCCGGTAGAATTATCAGATAGACATTACTTTTAAGCCCATCTAGGTTTTCAGGCGTTGTTTTCATACTACAAAGTGAATGACGAATTTCCACTATATATTTTTCTGTTGTTGCCCTTTTTACCTTTCTGCTTTTATTTACAGCATTTCCCATTTAGTTGTTCTCTGCTGCCTACCTTGCAGTGACGGCAGAAAATGTGTTCAGACATGTAGAGCCGAGTTTAGATCCTTTGAGTTTAGATTCAAGTTAGAGTGTTAGCAGTCAAGACACTTCAAAGCACCTCATGTATATCTAGATTTCACATTATCATTATTTAACAGCCACACATATAACATACTGCTCTTTAGTTCAGTAAAGGGAATGTGTTTAGTCAGCTCAGCTCTGTCTGCGCAGCACAGCCACTTGCTTTACTTGATGCTTTTAAATATTTAATACCAAAACTGAACTATAGTTTTTGCAAAACAAGAAAACAGGGTGTCAATATGGCCTTGAATAGCATATAATATGATGATAGTGAATCATTTTAATACATGGCAGAACATTTCAACTGCAGTAGGATATGTTTTAGCAGGACCAGCATATGCGTTGGCTCAGGAGAGGGCCTGTCTCTCCCTCTCCACCAGAGCTCTGCCTCTGTGTCCATCCTGTTGAGAAGGATTGGAGCAGACACCCAGCTACTGACTGGGAAGCCGTCTGTCAGAATGCCTCTCCAACAGTGGTGACCCCAGAATATTTAATTACTTAATGAGCGTTTTGTGGCGCTATTAAAGCACTCACACGCCCCATTTGGCCTGAAGCCTTTCGTTTTAACACATTTACTCACTCAGAATCTCAATCCAATGTGCATCAAATGAAACAGTGCTTATAATAGCAGCAATGCCCAGAAAACACATACTGTATGTGATTGGTTCAAATTGCGCTATCATAGTCATAGTCTACTTGTCAGCCACATACAGTTGATGTCGGAAGTTTACATACACCTTAGCCAAATACATTTAAACTCAGTTTTTCACAATTCCTGACATTTAATCCTAATAAAAATTCCCTGTTTTAGGTCAGTTAGGATCACCACTTTATTTTAAGAATGTGAAATGTCAGAATAATAGTAGAGAGAATTATTTCTTTCAGCTTTTATTTCTTTCATCACATTCCCAGTGGGTCACAAGTTTACATACACTCAATTAGTATTTGGTAGCGTTGCCTTTACATTTTTTAACTTGGGTCAAACGTTTCGGGTAGCCTTCCACAAGCTTCCCACAATAAGTTGGGTGTCAGGCTCTGGCCATAGAGAAGCTTTGCTTCTCTATATTTCTATGGTCAGAGTCTGGCAGATCTATTATTTCTACGTCTGTGTGGTGTTGTGTGTGGGATCCCTAATTAGAGGCAGCTGCATTGCATTACCTCTAATTAGGGATCTTACTTATATGTCTGTGTTCCACTCCGTTGGCGTGGTTCATTGTTATGTTATGTCCCGTGTTCGTGCTACGTGTGTTTGTTATATTCAGTTGTTATATTTGTATAGTTCGATAGTTCTTATTAATAAAGATGTCGAACTATGGATACGCTGCGCCTTGGTCTCTCTACACACCCGAACGTGACAGAATGAACCACCACCCGACCAAGCAGCGTTATACGGGAGCAACGGAGAGGAAGAAAGGAAGACAGCGGCGTTCTAGAGGTAATGGAGCCCGTCAACCCCAGGAAAATTTCGGGGGGGGGGCTATGGGGGTGGTCTGGTAACGAAGAGGACGCACCAGTACCACTTTCCATGTGGGATGCACTGTGCCCGACATATAAATGGGGGGCGCAAAGTGAAGAGGAGGAGGATTATTTGGAGAGAAATTTTGGAGACGTCTTGGAGGAGATGTGGGAGATAGCGGAGGAAGTTGAACGGGAAATGTCGGAGTGGAATAATCCGTGCCCAGTCGCCTACTCCACTCCCGTGAAAGAGCAGTCCGCTTTACCGGTACCCAGTCGGGGTCCGGCCGTCTGCTCTACTCCAGTGCCAGAGCAGTCCGCTCCATCGGTGCCCAGTCTGGGTCCGGCCGTCTGCTACACTCCAGTGAGCCTCTCCAGTCCGGTACGTCATGTGCCTGCTCCTCGCACTCGCCCTGAGGTGCGTGTCACCAGTCCGGCGCCATCAGTGCCGACTCCACGCACCAGGCCTCCAGTGCGCCTTTCCAGTTCGGTACGTCATGTGCCTGCTCCCCGCACTAGCCCTGAGGTGCGTGTTATTAGTCCTGTGCCACAAGTGCCGACTTCACGCACCAGGCTTCCAGTGCGCCTTCCCAGTCAGGTACGTCCTGTGCCTGCTCCCCGCACTCGCCCTGAAGTGCGTGTTATTAGTCATGTGCCACCAGTGCCGACTTCACGCACCAGGCTTCCAGTGCGCCTCCCCAGTCCGGTACGTCCCGTGCCGACTCCCCGCACTCGACCTCCAGTGCGTGTGCATAGCCAGGTTCCTCCAGTTCCGGCTTCACGCACCAGGCCTCCAGTGCGCCTCCCCAGTCCGGTACGTCCCGTGCCGACTCCCCGCACTCGACCTCCAGTGCGTGTGCCCAGCCAGGTACCTCCAGTGCCAGCTCCACGCACCAGGCCTCCAGTGCGCCTCTCCAGTCTGGTACGTCCCGTGCCGACTCCCCGCACTCGACCTCCAGTGTGTGTGCCCAGCCAGGTTCCTCCAGTGCCGGCTCCACGCACCAGGCCTCCAGTGCGCTTCTCCAGTCCGGTACGTCCCGTGCCGACTCCCCGCACTCGACCTCCAGTGCGTGTGCCCAGCCAGGTTCCTCCAGTACCGGCTCCACGCACCAAGCCTCCAGTGCGCCTCTCCAGTCTGGTACGTCCCGTGCCGACTCCCCGCACTCGACCTCCAGTGCGTGTGCCCAGCCAGGTACCTCCAGTGCCGGCTACACGCACCAGACCGTCGGTGCGCCTCATCAGCCCGGAGACTCCCGTGATAGTCGACAGCCCGGAGACTCCCGTGATGGTCGACAGCCCGGAGCCTCCCGTGACGCTCGACAGCCCGGAGCCTCCCGTGACGCTCGACAGCCCGGAGCCTCCCGTGACGCTCGACAGCCCGGAGCCTCCCGTGACGCTCGACAGCCCGGAGCCTCCCGTGACGCTCGACAGCCCGGAGCCTTCCGTGACGCTCGACAGCCCGGAACCTTCCGTGACGATCGACAGCCCGGAACCTTCCGTGACGATCGACAGCCCGGAACCTTCCGTGACGATCGACAGCCCGGAACCTTCCGTGACGATCGACAGCCCGGAACCTTCCGTGACGATCGACAGCCCGGAACCTTCCGTGACGATCGACAGCCCGGAACCTTCCGTGACGATCGACAGCCCGGAACCTTCCGTGACGATCGACAGCCCGGAACCTTCCGTGACGATCGACAGCCCGGAGCCTCCCGTGACGATTATATGGCCGGAGTCGCCTGCCACACCGGTGCTCAGTCCTGGCCCGGTTATTTGCCCCGCTCCATGGCCTGAACTTATTTCCCCACCATTGTTGTTTCCAGGACCGGTGGGTTGCCCCTTTATATGGCCGGAGTCGCCTGCCACACCGGTGCCCAGTCCTGGCCCGGTTATTTGCCCCGCTCCATGGCCTGAGCCTTTTCCCCCACCATGGTCATTTCTAGGACCGGTGGGTTGCCCCTGTATATGGCCGGAGTCGCCTGTTACACCGGTGCCCAGTCCTGGCCCGGTTATTTGCCCCGCTCCATGGCCTGAGCCTTTTGCCCCACCATGGTCATTTCCTGGACTAGTGGGTTGCCCCTTTAAATGGCCTGAGTCGCCAGCCACACCAGGGCCTAGTCCGGGCCCAGTAGAAATAGGGAGGAAGATATCTACTTCGCCGGGGCCGGAACCGCCACCTGCGATAGATTGTGTGATGTTTTTTCCTCCCTGACCCTTCCCTCATGTTTTTGTGTTTGTTTTCTTGCGGCCGGGAGTCCGCGCCTTTGGGGGGGGGTACTGTCAGTCTCTGGCCATAGAGAAGCTTTGCTTCTCTATATTTCTATGGTCAGAGTCTGGCAGATCTATTATTTCTACGTCTGTGTGGTGTTGTGTGTGGGATCCCTAATTAGAGGCAGCTGCATTGCATTACCTCTAATTAGGGATCTTACTTATATGTCTGTGTTCCACTCCGTTGGCGTGGTTCATTGTTATGTTATGTCCCGTGTTCGTGCTACGTGTGTTTGTTATATTCAGTTGTTATATTTGTATAGTTCGATAGTTCTTATTAATAAAGATGTCGAACTATGGATACGCTGCGCCTTGGTCTCTCTACACACCCGAACGTGACATTGGGTGAATTTTGGCCTATTCCTCCTAACAGAACTGGTGTAACTGAGTCAGGTTTGTAGGCCTCCTTGCTCGCACACGCTTTTTCAGTTCTGCCCACAAATGTTCTATAGGATTGAGGTCGGGGCTTTGTGATGGCCACACCAATACCTTGACTTTGTTGTCCTTAAGCCATTTTGCCACAACTTTGGAAGTATGCTTGGGGTCATTGTCCATTTGGAACACCCATTTGCGACCAAGCTTTAACTTCCTGACTGATGTCTTGAGATGTTGATCCAATATATCCACATAATTTTCCTTCCTCATGATGCCATCTATTTTGTTACGTGCACCAGTCCCTCCTGCAACAATGCACCCCCACAACATGATGCTGCCATCCCCTTCCTTCACGGTTGGGATGGTGTTCTTCGGCTTGCAAGCCTCCTCCTTTTTCCTCCAAACATAACGATGGTCATTATGGCCAAACAGTTCTATTTTTATTTCATCAGACCAGAGGACATTTCTCCAAAAAGTAAGATCTTTGTCCCCATGCGCAGTTGCAAATCGTAGTCTGGCTTTTTTATGGTGGTTTTGGAGGAGTGGCTTCTTCCTTGCTGAGCGGCCTTTCAGGTTATGTTGATATAGGACTTGTTTTACTGTGGATATAGATACTTTTGTACCTGTTTCCTCCAGCATCTTCACAAGGTCCTTTGCTGTTGTTCTGGGATTGATTTCCACTTTTCACACCAAAGTACATTCATCTCAAGGAGACAGAACGCATCTCCTTCCTGAGTGGTATGACGGCTGTGTGGTCCCATGGTGTTTATACTTGCGTACTATTGTTTGTACAGATGAACGTGGTACCTTCAAGTGTTTGGAAATTGCTCCCAAGGATGAACCAGGCTTGTGGAGGTCTACAATTTTATTTCTGAGGTTTTGGCTGATTTCCTTTGATTTTCCCATGATGTCGAGCAAAGAGGCACTGAGTTTGAAGGTAGGCCTTGAAATACATCCACAGGTACACCTCCAATTGACTCAAATTATGTCAATAAGTCTACCTACACTACCGTTCAAAAGTTTGGGGTCACTTAGAAATGTCTTTATTTTTGATAGAAAAGCACATTTTTTGGTGCACAACTGAGCAAGAGGTCAAGTACATTATGTGACGCCTCACAAGTCCTCAACTGGCAGCTTCATTAAGTAGTACCCACAAAACACCAGTCTCAACGTCAACAGCGAAGAGGCAACTCCGGGATGCTGGCCTTCTAGTTGCAAAGAAAAATACACATCTTCCTCTGTCCAGTGTCTGTGTTCTTTTGCCCTTAATCTTAGCTTTTTATTGGCCAGTCTGATATATGGCTTTTTCTAATGATCAATTAGCCTTTTAAAATGATAAACTTGGATTAGCTAACACAACGAGCCATTGGAACACAGGAGTGATGGTTGCTGATAATGGGCCTCTGTACACCTATGTAGATATTCCATAAAAAAACTGCCGTTTCCAGCTACAATAGTCATTTAACAATGTCTACACTGTATTTCTGATCAATTTGATGTTATTTTAATAGACAGAAAATGTGCTTTTCTTTAAAAAACAAGGACATTTCTAAGTGACCCCAAACTTTTGACGGTAGTGTAAGTGCTAAGTAGACAGACATCACAGACCCAAGTGATGAAATGCTTCTTCATATTTCTTCAATGATTTATAATTTATGTTGATTATAAAGTTGTAATTATGGAATGGGTCATTTGCCCTTCGCCCCTGATATGTCTATTTTGAACCCATGTCCCACTTTAAGGACATAGTGCTCATAGATCTGTACACCACAGCAGCAGTCACAACAAACACACTGGACAACATCTAAACTGTTTGTCAGTGGTCATCAAGTTCATCCTCACCGCAAGTGTGTCTAAGGCATTAAATAATTCATGTTGTACAACATTGAAAGCAGTGGAAAACTTTATTGAGTGAAGTAATAACTGCAGTCCTTCGAACAGGATGAGGACGTCTGTACAGTATATGGCCTCTCATCATTGCGTTGCTCTTCCTTTCCCTCAGTGTTTTTCTCCCACTCCCTGTCCCCTCCCTATTTCCCCAGGGAGACTCTAGTTAAAAACACATACACCAAACATTTCACAACATTAGTCATATATTTTCTATGAGTTTCTTTTAAGCAGAATAATCTACAGAAATGTAATGAATTAGTATATGTGGTTAAGTATAGTAATAAACTCCTCTAAGCTAATTGTTTTGTTTACAGTAAAATAATCATGATTGGTGTTGTTTAGTAACTGGAATGACATTTTGCTACATTTCACTTCACAGTCAAGTTATTATATGCCTTGCAGCCATTGCATAATCTTGCAATCATTCCTAAGGGAGTGGCTTGAGTTTGCCAATATGTTCTACAAGATAATATACATTTTAATCATCATCATTAACTGTACAGTAAAAACAAAGATTATATTTAGGATCATGAAATTATGTGTGTGTGTGTGTGTGAGAGAGAGAGAGAGAGAGAGAGAGAGAGAGAGAGAGAGAGAGAGAGAGAAGCAGGGGGGGTTGTAGATCACAGTGTCTCAACAGTCCCAATTATCAACAAGAGGGTTCTGCCCTTGGCCTTGATTGATATGAGGAAAGGACAGAGTTTTCAAAACATAAGCTTTACATGCAGCACTTTTCCAGGAATTCTAATTTTCTAAGACATTAAGCTACACTCATACAGTTGAAGTCGGAAGTTTACATATACTTAGGTTGAAGTCATTCAAACTAATTTTTCAACCACTCCACAGATTTCATGTTAACAAACGATAGTTTTGGCAAGTCGGTTAGGACATCTACTTTGTGCATGACACAAGTAATTCTTCCAACAAATGTTTACAGACAGATTATTTCACTTATAATCCACTATATCACAATTCCAGTGGGTCAGAAGTTTACATGCACTAAGTTAACTGCTTGGAAAATTCCAGAAAATGATGTCATGGCTTTAGAAGCTTCTGATAGGCTTATTGACATTATTTGAGTCAATTGGAGGCGTACCTGTGGATGTATTTCAAGGCCTACCTTCAAACACAGTGCCTCTTTGCTCGACATCATGGGAAAATCTAAATAAATCAGACAAGACCTCAGAAAAAAAAATTGTAGACCTCCACAAGTCTGATTCATTCTTGGGAGCAATTTCCAAACGCCTGAAGGTACCACGTTCATCTGTACAAACAATAGTACGCAAGTATAAACACCATGGGACCATGCAGCGTCATACCGCTCAGGAAGGAGGCGTGTTCTGTCTAATAGAGATGAATGTACTTTGGTGCGAAAAGTGCAAATCAATCACAGAACAATAGCAAATGACCTTGTGAAGATGCTGGAGGAACCAGGTACAAATGTATCTATATCCACAGTAAAATGATTCCTATATCGACATAACCTGAAAGGCAGCTCAGCAAGGAAGAAGCCACTGCTCCAAAACCGCCATAAAAAATACAGACTATGGTTTGCAACTGCACATGGGGACAAAGATCGTACTTTTTGGAGAAATGTCCTCTGGTCAGATGAAACAAAAATAGAACTGTTTGGCCATAATGACCATCGTTATGTTTGGAGGGAAAAGGGGGATTCTTGCAAGCCAAAGAACATCATCCCAACCGTGGAGCACGGGATTGGCAGCATCATGTTGTGGGGATGCTTTGCTGGAGGAGGGACTGGTGCACGTCACAAAATAGATGGCATTATGAGGAAGGAAAATTATGTGGATATATTAAAACAACATCTCAAGACATCAGTCAGGAAGTTAAAGCTTGGTCGCAAATGGGTCTTCCAAATTGACAATGACCCCAAGCATACTTCCAAGGTTGTGGCAAAATGGCTTAAGGACAACAAAGTCAATGAATTGGAGTGGCCATCACAAAGCCCTGACCTCAATCCTATCGAAAATGTGTGGGCAGAACTGAAAAAGCATGTGTGAGCAAGGAGGCCTACAAACCTGACTCAGTTACACCAGTTCTGTCAGCAGGAATGGGCCAATTCACCCAACTTATTGTGGGAAGCTTGTGGAAGGCTACCCAAAACTGTTGACCCAAGTTAAACAATTTAAAGGCAATGTTACCAAATACGAATTGAGTGTATGTAAACCTCTGACCCACTGGGAATGTGATGAAAGAAATAAAAGCTGAAATAAATAATTATCTCTACTATGATTCTAACATTTCAGATTCTTAAAAAAAAGTGGTGATCCTAACTTACCTAAGACATGGACTTTTTTAATGTATTTGGCCATGGTGTATGTAAACTTCCGACTTCAACTGTATATGCCTTTTCATGTGCCTCCCATAAAAAATTGCAGTTTCAGAAGATTTGTCTTTTTCCAAAAGTATTATGCCTATGGAAAAAGGTATTCACGAAGTAGGCTTGTGATCATCCAAATAATTTACTAACAGAGATTGAATTTGTTTTGTCTGTCTCTGGGCTAAGGAACATAGACACATACATAGTATGAAAGCTCTTTCTTGCTTTCTGAAGTATTTGTGAGTTATACGCTTGCGCACTAGGGATCAGTAGTGAGGAGAATTGTGAATGGGGGGAGTATTTTGGGTGTACAGTCATAAGTCGGACTCCGAGGAGCCAGGAAGTAACTCAGAACCATGCAACGCGACTGATAAAGTCGAGAGAGCGGGCGTTTGTTGTCAGTGGACGGGGATCATACGCTTCAGGGTGAGAGGGAATTATAGCCAATTGCGAAATTGAGCCTATCCATTGCAGTGGCAGAGATTGGCCGCTCAGTAGTTTCGACTTGAGAGCAGGGAGAGATCACCACCCTGCTTACAATAAGGTAAATATCACATTAGCACATTGCTACACAGCCCATCAAAAAAGACGGAAGAGAATAAAAGCGGGATTGCAAAGGTTTTTCTTTCTCACAAACAATTAAAATCAAGGGCAGTTTATCAGCATACCTTCAAGATGCCTCGGGTGGTCCCGGATCAAAGGAGCAAGTTTGAAAACGAGGAGTTCTTCAGGAAACTCAGTCGGGAGTGCGAGGCAAGTCTATTCATTGGATACATTTGATCTGGTGGCGGAAACAAAGTAGCTCATAAAGTGGAAATGCAAGTTGCGCTGATAGAGACCCCACTATAGCCTTTTACTGAAAGATGGTGATGTTTTCCAAATATCAATATGAAAGCACTGTTGATTTGATATGTTATCCTTTATTTCATATTTTAATGTCTAAATACACTTTTCAAAAAAGAGGAAGGAGACAGTTATGAAATTCTGTTTCGTTTTGGTTGGTTGTAAGTCTGTCAACTCATCTGAGTCGCATATCACCTCACAGCCCGATGCTCTGACATTCACGTTGACTGACTCATGGCTAATGTAGGCTACAATCATTTCCCATAATTTATCATTTCAATAGGCTAAATGGAGATTTATTTAAATGAATGTTCTTTGATACCTTGGGATTTAAAGACCTAATTAAAAGAAAGGTGTCGCAAATTCAAAATCATGAAAGTGAGCCATGATCAATGCCCTTCATAGTAAAGTATATTCTTGTTAATTAGGCCATGTGTTTTTTTTCTCTGAGATTAACTTTGTTGATGCATTTGTTCCTTCATATTTTCAGATCAAATACACAGGGTTCCGAGACAGACCGCACGAGGAGAGGCAAGCCAGGTTTCACACCGCTTGTAGGGATGGTCGTTCAGAAATAGTGAGTAAACCATTTCTGTTCAGCATACAAATCTTGAGATAATAACACTATAATCAGACATCATTACACTAACCTTGAGTTTATGTCAATATTTTTGCGATTGAGACATCCGGAACTAGACATTTTACATCAGCCAAAACATTACTTACTTATGTTATGCCTACTTCCTCCTTTATTCTCTGGCAAACAACACAAAAACATCCTCATAACATGAATTTCACTAAAATGTCATTATAGTATAATATGATTAGTTCACTATCCAGAAATGTCATAATGCTGTGTATCAGGTGTCATACAGACAAGACTATTAAGGTCTGCCTCTGTCTCAATAGCCTTTTGAGGAGAGAAACCCGACTTGGGCATTTGACAATGAGGGAAGTCAGGACAGAGCTGGGCTGGCTGACTGGGCTGCCTGTGGCTACTTAAAATGGTCTCTCTTTTCACCCCTTTTTTTTCAGTCATAATATTTTCACTACTGTATGTTCTGTAATAAAGTCAAATGTAGTATTTATTTTATGTAGGCCTAATACTTTTATTCTTAGAGTAACCTAACATTACACTCTCGTTGAGTCAGATTGTTTCATATTTTTGGTAAGCTTTATTCAAATCAAGGATGTTCTTTATGCCATGAAACAATAAAGTAAAGTGCCAAATTCAATTCCATTTTCAGACAAAAAGATTCGAAAAGATATTCACAGTACTAGCAATGTGACTAGGCCTACTTGTAATGAGTTATTTTCTGTTCTATTTAAGTATTTTGAAGCATTATGGCAGTTGTTTGATTTGTTACTGCCACTGTCTGTCCTAACCCTACCATTAATCCGAAGGTGTCTATTTCAAAATGCAATTATTCTGACTGAGAAAGACATTTGAAATGATCATCGCCATACCTAAAATTGTAGTAAATTAAATTAATGCAAAGGACTTTGTTCATTCAATAAGACGGAATAGGAATGCACAATACTTTACTTTTATTATGAACATTTGCTATGTTCCAATTGACGTAGTAACTACATGATAATAACATTGTATTTTGTGTTAGTATATGTTGTGTGCCTGTTTTTTCTATATTATGTTTGAAGTAATGCTATGAAAACAATACAAAACATTGGGTCCATATTTGGAACTCAGTTGTTTTAAATCTTTGTCTATGAGCCGGTAAATTCCATGACATCAACCTAGCACAGGGAGCCTGGAATCACTGTGAAGTCAAGTAATGTAAAAAGGCTGATTTAATAAATGAAATCAGAATAAATCATAGACCATTTGTCATTAGTGTCAGTGCAGGGTATGCTTTTAAACTATTATCGATTTTCCTTTCCTGTATTTCTTACTGTATTCCTCCTATCGCTCACTCACTTAATCTCCCTCTCCTTCAGTCTCTCTGTCTTTCCTAAAGTCAGTTCGCTATAGCCCAGTATTCCAACATTGTGTTGGTAAAATAGAATCACATGTGCGTAACTCTATACTTCAAATAGAGAAAATGATGACTCTTGTGTTTTTTCCCTTTTTTTCTCTGAGTGTTGGGAGCTTGGCCCTGGCTCCAGGCGCTCGTCTCTCTGATGTGAAAAAGAAATGACGGGCTGCATAATTTATGCTCGGGCCCAGCGTTCTGATCCTGTTTGTATTGATTTCCCTCTAAAAGGCTTTTGTGGCGACGGGCACCAACCTCTCGCTGCAGTTCTTCCCAGCCAACTTGCACGGGGAGCAGAGGCAGGCGCCCACACGAGAGTATGTGGACTTTGATCGGGAGACGGGAAAGGTAATCCTGACATCTCTCTCTTCTCCTTTCTCTCTTATTCTCTCTGCTCTTTTCTCCTCTCTATAATCTCATCTGTTCATCTCTTCTGAGAGGTGATTTAGGTTAACCTCTGAACGATTTGTCTCTGCCGTACTCATCCATGACACTCTTTTTATTTCCCTGGCATTTCTGTAAACTCATGTAACCACACACTAATGATCTGTAAACAGCTTGGTATGGGCATTGAGGTATTCCTAGCATTTTTCACTCAAAGTTGAGGTTGAATCTCACGACAGTTTGATTGAATCCAGGCTGATGATTTAGATTGATATGTTCTCTGGGTGGGATAAACCCTAGGCTTTTCGTAAGATGTTATCGCTTCACATGGAACACGCTAAACATCACACTGCCCTGCCGTCCACAAAAAAACAAAAAAACATTTTCCTCTTTGAAATATTTCACTGTTTCACGTCATTTTGTAAAATTTTTTAACATGCCCATTTTTCTCACTGTAATTCCAACATGTTCCCCGAACTCAATGAACACACGACTACAGTATGTGATTCCCTCAACGTCACAGGGATGAAAGATGGGGAAACTGTTCCAACCATAGAAATACAATCCTAAATAAATGATATAGTAATAGTAAAAGTATAGTATAGTATATTTATAGTAATGATATAGTAAAGCCTTGCTGCTACTACAGGGGTGTTAAGGTGATACAGCCATGACACCTGAGAGCCCATGGGACTGTCTCCAGGTCCTCAACTCTATTAGTGTCACTGAAGAACCGAATAAAGTGGGTCATAAATTGATGATCTGAACCATTAAACACCACTTACTGATTACATCCCTTCCAAGAGCTCAATAAAACAATGGAAAAGCTCAATCTTTTAGCCCTGAAGATTTGCTAGTCATTGTATAAAGATGACCCAAAGCGATAACATTTTAGATTAAAAAAAATTATATATGGACTCTTAAAACTTGAATTCCCCCTTGACACCTTTGTTTTCACACAGTAATGCAGGTGCAGTGTTAAGAAGGATTGTATTTTTTGTTACTGTTTTGTTTGTGTATTCATTTGCTCCCCTGGAGACCTTGTAGCTGTTGCTGTACGTATGGTGTGCCAGAGGCCCCTGTTCACGGACAGTGCTTCGCTGAAATGTGCTCATTAAAAATGCATCCTTGGGAAATCGATGGACCTTTTGGCCCAAGGCTGACGGACTAATCTTTGCCCGTTAATTATTTAAAAAGGCGTGACGGGGAGTTGTCAGGTATGCCGGGCACTTTACAGATGAGGCGCTGGGTGTCCGGGGCAGGGCCTGATAGTAATCCTATCCTCTGTCACCTCTAGCAGGCTCAGGGCCATGCAGCTTTAATGAGCCCGGGGTCCCTCCGTCCCTCCACCCCTCCGCATCCAAAATAAAACCCACAGAGCTCCCAGTCACACCAGCACTGTCACCCTACACACACATGCACACAAGCACACACACACACACACACACACACACACACACACACACACACACACACACACACACACACACATATGCACACACACACCTACCCCCAACAGCACGTGGCTGATCCTTTGAACTATTAGCATACAACACACGCCGTATTCTCATGTTGCAACATTGGAGAACCGGAGAACTTCTCACCCCTTTCCACAATGCAGTGTAGTCCTCAGGCTTATTCATTTAGGTAGTAAATCCCTACATGGGTGCTACTGCTCCGCTCATTGACATACTGTAAGTACTTACAGTGGGGAGAACAAGTATTTGATACACTGCCGATTTTGCAGGTTTTCCTACTTACAAAGCATGTAGAGGTCTGTAATTTTTATCATAGGTACACTTCAACTGTGAGAGACGGAATATAAAACAAAAATCCAGAAAATCACATTGTATGATTTTTAAATAATTAATTTGCATTTTATTGCATGACATAAGTATTTGATCACCTACCATCCAGTAAGAATTCCGGCTCTTACAGACCTGTTAGTTTTTCTTTAAGAAGCCCTCCTGTTCTCCACTCATTACCTGTATTAACTGCACCTGTTTGAACTCGTTACCTGTATAAAAGACACCTCTCCACACACTCAATCAAACAGACTCCAACCTCTACACAATGGCCAAGGCCAGAGAGCTGTGTAAGGACATCAGGGATAAAATTGTAGACCTGCACAAGGCTGGAATGGGCTACAGGACAATAGGCAACATTTCCCCCCCCAAAAAATGTGTGTGTTTTTTTTTTAAATGGAAATGGAAGAAGTTCAAGATGATGGTCAATCTCCCTCGGTCTGGGGCACCATGCAAGATCTCACCTAGTGGGGCAACAATGAGCATGAGGAAGGTGAGGGATCAGCCCAGAACTACACGGCAGGACCTGGTCAATGACCTGAAGAGAGCTGGGACCACAGTCTCAAAGAAAACCATTAGTAACACACTACGCCGTCATGGATTCAAATCCTGCAGCGCACGCAAGGTCCCCCTGCTCAAGCCAGCGCATGTCCAGGCCCGTCTGAAGTTTGCCAATGACCATCTGGATGATCCAGAGGAGGAATGGGAGAAGGTCATGTGGTCTGATGAGACAAAAATAGAGCTTTTTGGTCTAAACTCCACTCGCCGTGTTTGGAGGAAAAAGAAGGATGAGTACAACCCCAAGAACACCATCCCAACCGTGAAGCATGGAGGTGGAAACATCATTCTTTGGGGATGCTTTTCTGCAAAGGGGACAGGACGACAGCACCGTATTGAGGGGAGAATGGATGGGGCCATGTATTGCGAGATCAACCTCCTTCCCTCAGTAAGAGCACTGAAGATGGGTCGTGGCTGGGTCTTCCAGCATGACAACGACCCGAAACACACAGCCAGGGCAACTAAGGAGTGGCTCTGTAAGAAGCATCTCAAGGTCCTGGAGTGGCCTAGCCAGTCTCCAGACCTGAACCCAATAGAAAATCTTTGGAGGGAGCTGAAAGTCCGTATTGCCCAGCGACAGCCCTGAAACCTGAAGGATCTGAATGGAGGAGTGGGCCAAAATCCCTGCTGCAGTGTGTGCAAACCTGGTCAAGAACTACAGGAAACGTATGATCTCTGTAATTGCAAACAAAGGTTTCTCTACCAAATATTAAGTTCTGCTTTTCTGATGTATCAAATACTTATGTCATGCAATAAAATGCAAATTAATTATTTAAAAATCATACAATGTGATTTTCAGGATTTTTGTTTTAGATTCCGTCACTCACAGTTGAAGAGTACCTATGATAAAAAGTACAGACTTCTACATGCTTTGTAAGTGGGAAAACCTGCAAAATCGGCAGTGTATCAAATACTTGTTCTCCCCACTGTATCTTTAGGAACGTGGTGGAACTTATTTGGAGAATGTATGATTTTTCTCTGGGATCCCCATCCTCCCTCCCTCTCTCCTACCATCCCGCCCTCTGTCTCTGTCCCCCCCTCTCCCTCTCTCGAACTCCCTGCAGACCAGTGGTGTCAGGCTGGAAGAGATGTTGCATACTCTGCAACCACTGCTCTTAATTACTTTGATTGTTAACCTTTTACACAAACACATCTCACACTGCCTGGCTAGGAGACGTTAATAGACTGAATGAAAAGTGAAAGTGTGTGCCGTGGTGTCGGAAGTGGAAATGTGAACTATTACTGAAATATACCAGGTGAACAGGCTTGCGTGTGTTATTGAATCAATTGTAAAAAGTCTGAAATAAAAGAGGAAATTATAGAGGTCAAATATTCAAGCTAAGTCCTTTAGCTAGTGGAACCTGCATTGTATGATTTGGCAAAGCATCCTGGCCAAGCTGTTTTCATGAGGCAACTATCCAGGTGTAGCCTATAGATACATCAACCATGTCTCACTATGGCATGATCCCCCTATGCCCAGTTTAAGTGTGAGGTCCATAAAGAGCATATAGCATACAGCTCTTTTCTCACCGCCACCCAACGCCAGTCCAGAGTAACAGATGCATAGGGAACAGCTATAATAATCTTTCCATGAAAAGTGAGTGATTTTATGGGTCTTGCTGTTTTTGATTGATGGAGTCAGAACCAACCCCAGCTCAGTGTGAGCTTAGGGACTCTCTGTCTCTCGCTGTCTACTTTCTCTGGGACCCTCTCTCTCTCTCTCTCTCTCTCTCTCTCTCTCTCTCTCTCTCTCTCTCTCTCTCTGTCTCTCTCTCTCTCTCTCTCTCTCTCTCTCTCTCACACACTCTTACTCTCTCTCTCTCTCTCTCTCTCTCTCTCTTCTTGTCTCTCTCACTCGCTTTTTAGGTCTCTCTCTCTCTCTCTCTCTCTCTCTCTCTCTCATTTCTCTCTTGTGCGCGAGTGAATAAACCATTGCGTTCCTTCATCCATCCCCCACACCCCACTCGTTCTCCTCCTCCCTCCTCATTTGAAAACGCAGGCGGTGCCAGCGGAACGGGGCCAGTTTATACTTGGCCGCTGGCGGGGGACAGTAGTATTATCTGAGTGGGGTGGTGAGCCCTGCTCCACTGGAGCCCCCGCAGTAGAGCTTAAGTACAGGCTCCGAGTGTCACTACAGGCTAATGGGAACCAGCTGTATGGGAGGTTAATTTTAGCGGTAACTAGCATGGCCCAGGGAGGAGCAGTTAACCCTGTCCCAGCCAGGGGCTCCCGGTAGCGGACTGCCTCGTACCAGGCAACTGGTCAGTCCCATGAATTATCCACACTGCCCTAATGGCCATGAACCCTGACACAGAGTCATGGCCATACTACATTAAGTTAATTAGATCGGAGGGCCAAAGGATAGCTAACAGTGCCTTTAGAAAATCATCAGACAGAAATGAATACACAGCAGCATACTGTTCAAAATTCACAGAGCAGAACAGGAAGTTGTATAACTGCCACATGAACATTGAGAGAAGGCCAGTAGAGTAGAGTCCTTAACTCAGGTCTTCTTACTGTGACAGGCAGCAGAAGTGCAGAGCGTTTGAACTGCTACAGTAGCAGACAGGAGGAGGGGATGATTCATTGTGTCTCAGTCAATTATTAATCTGCCCCAAGTTAAGTTAGCTTAGCTCAGACAAGAGCTCAGAGAGGTAGTGGGTCTCTGATGAAGATCCTCCATTGGTGCTTTGTTGTAATGGAACTCCATGGATACTGATGACTTACCATGGGATTGAAGGATATCTCTTTGTCAAGAATCTTTAAACAGAGTACAGAGAGTACCTGGACTGAAGTCCTGCCCATTTGATGTAATACGATTTTTGCTGTAACAGACGAAGAAGGAAATACAGACTCTTATATATGAACTCTCCTCAACTTTAACTCAATCTTGTTGAAATTGGAGACTTTTAGGGTTTTGGAGCGGGGTTCAGCTGTAAGGGTTTAAGAGATCTGATGTTTGGCCTCTTCTCCATATCCCCGTCTCTCCCTCTCTGCTCTGTTCATCCGTAGAGCTTGTGTGTGGTTTCCTTTTATGCAAAGCAGAAATTGGGTCCATCTGCATTGCTATGCCAGATGGACCCATGATTGGGGGAGTGCTCCTGATATAATCACCTTGTTACTGGCTCTATTCTATTGTGTTAAGAGCTAAGAGCACAAATACATGAAGAAAGTCATAGAATGACTCCTCAACCTGTCAGCTACGGCCTGATAAATATGAAAGTCACTTCTGTTGGTATTACAGCGGTAATGCATAGTGGGATTGTGTAGGTGTGTTGCTGTCTGACATGGGGCCAGAACTGAGAGAGAGAGAGACAGAGAGTGGGCCCTTAACGTGGAGACATACCGAGGCAGTATGTCTCTGGACGTAAGAATGTTCGCTCGGGGGCAGATAGCACAGTGAAGATTCACTGTAAATTATTCCATTATGAAAGGGACTTCAGTCAAAGGCGTCACCACAGGAATTGGAGTTTCAATAGTTTTGTGTTAAAGCTTGTTCCCAAGACCTGTCAGTATTGTGTGTGTGAGTGTGTGGATTTGTGTGTGTGCGTATGTATGTGTTTGTCTGCCTAGCACTGCATTTACAGAGCCAATCTCCATATTCATGACGGGTCATGTGCCACAAAACATGGTTTTGAGCTGCATGGCGCCAGCTTGACAGTTAACCCTGTTACAGAGCCAGATAGTGGGGAACAGCTCGCTGCTGCTGCTGACGGTGGTTATTGAAGGGAAAAAAATGAGGAGCAGATGAATCTCTCTCATCTTCAGCCCCAACATGAAACAGGGTGGGATGTTTGGGAGGGCCTCTGAATTATCTCAGGGAGCCACACAAATACACATTGGTTGGTTGCTAAGTTTAAAGGTTATTTATAGTTACTCCATATTTAGCTAATTTAGTTTATACTCAAGTCTAGCTGATGTGAACCTGGTAGTAATGAGTGTACAATGGGGGAGGAGGTAGGGAGGCATCAGCCCTCACTCCTGACACTGAGGAGGAGAGAGGCGACTGGGCAAAGGCGAGGGTGGAGGGAGGATGATGGACGAGCGTCTCTGTGAAGAGCGCAGTGGTCCGGCTCCTTCTGCGGTGAGGGCTGTTGTTTCCATCTCCCTCAAACGGAAGCCACTCCACTGGCAGATGACTTGTCAATGACATCATCAAAGTGAGCCCACTAATTGATTCCTGATGCTCTGTCATGCCCATTGTTCACTAAGCCCTCCTCGCGTTCCTCTCATGTGATGTTGATTGTTTGATGTTGAAAAAGAGGGGTTCTTTGTGTCCTTGGCTATGCCGTGTCCTTTTGTTTAATGTTTTTTTTTTTACAGAAATGCTCCGCTTTTGACTCTCTGTTGGGACAGAACTGTCTCTGCTGGGGAAAGAGAAGCTTTGTTTTACCAGCACTACTCAATCATACTCCTGCCTCTAGTCTTGTCGTAGGGTTTTCGTTATAGCTTCCAGCTCAAATTTCCACTTCCTTTATCCCATGCCTCAGATCAATGACCACTCCCACACTTTATTGTGGGGTTCAAATATACTGAATGTCACATGGCTTTCTGAATGAAACATTTTCATCTTACAGTCATGAAACAGTGGAGCTCTGGTTGGCCATTATCATGGCTACTTTCTAAGGATAAATATGACATTTAACTATGATTTACTGTTGTGCTACCTACAGTAGCAGTGTTAATTTCACAATGAAATGAGAGAGTGTGTTCACTCACAACTGGAGGAAGAGTCTTTCTACACCAGGAAGTAGAAAGCTTCTAAATGAGCTCATATTTTATTAACAATGTGAGACTGATAAAAGCTGAGGGCTGTTAATGTGCAACAAACAGCCTCTCATCCCATAAAGCAGCAAGCTGTTGGAGGCATCATCGGTCCATACAGACGACATAACGTCTTCAAACATCTATCTTTCAGTCTGAGGGTTAGCTAATAGCGAGAGTTACCAGACTTCTTGATTTCTTTTGTTGTCTTTATTCAGACGTCACTCTTTTCCCCCCAAAAGTGATGCCACTGCAGATGGAGCTGTTTCAGTTGGCCACTCTCTCGCTCTCCTGCTGCCAATTTAAACATGTGATTTCATTTGTTTTCCCTTCACCTTGCTCTCCAGAGTAATAAACATTCCATGATGCTGTGGAATTACTCAACTGATTCTGATTCAAGGCAGTTTGGAGCATGGGGACTTGTTGTAAATCACCTAACCGGATGGTGATGTTGCCTTTGAGCAGATCACTTAATGAACGGATTAAATAGGAATTACACTACATTTTTCCTCCGTAAATGTAATGGATGGAAAGACAAGATGAGTAGGGGAAATACTTCAGTGTCTGTGTTTTGTACTGAAGTAAGTCTGAGGCTCCCCGCCCTCCCTTCTTCCCACTGAGGGGGAGCAGTCAGACAGCGTTGTCTAGGAGGGAGGAGAGGGATGCATCCTGCTTGGGGATTTGATTCTCCAGAAGCTTCAGGACACAGGTGAGAAATACAGCGTGTATGTGCCGACTGCATTCCTGGTCACTATTCCAGGAACTACGTTCTCTCCCGGTCGCAGGGGGGGACATGAGTGGTCACCTGGCCCGGAGGGCCGCCTCTTGCCCCTCTGCCTCCGACCTGACTGTGATGGGTGCCTCAGTGGGAGGGGCCAAGGGGCCCCCTACAACCCAGTATTTCCTGTACAGAGAGGGAAAACGGCAGATGTGAATCTGGACTTGGGTCCAAGTATTTCTAGAGTGCCTGAGAATTCATGTCCCTAAAGATGCTCTTGGCAAGCCTGCCAATTCTTTATTTTGTCTGTCCTCACCTCTTCCCATGAAAACTGAGCCTGCCATCACTTTCCTTTAAAATGAAAATAATCTTCTTGTGTATTTCTAACCGTCATATTATTCATTTGTTAATGTATTGTTATAAATGTAGTTAATTGATTACTTTTAGATTATAACAATTCCATATTCAAAATATATGTTTATATTTTTAGACTCAGCTATTTCTCCTCTGCAGTATGTCCCTGCTCTCCCATTCTGCTGTGGTTGGAAACTTCATCCAAATGCTGGATTTGCCTTTGCATGATATTTACTTAAGTTAAACAGCCATCTGTAAAAGCAGAGAAATGGATATCCTTTGTATGGTGTTCATGTGAGAAATTATTTTACATAGTGTACACATTGTCCCCAACTACCATATTCCTTATTCCCAATAAAAGTATAAATGGTAGGAAAAAAATGTTTATTTCCAACAAGTGGCATCACAAAAAACTGATTTATAATCTGACTGTGTGGACAGAGACCACATTTTTCTTATCACTAAAACTGGTTTTATCGCTTTTTTTAAATCTAAATGATAAAGTACAGCTATATCACTGTCAGAGACATTTGTATTACTTTAACAATGAAATTGGAAAAAGGAAGAGGAAGCCTTAATGAATATGAGTCAGGCTTAGCAGGCCCAGTTATACTCTGATTAGGAACATATATCAGAGGAATAGTCTGTCTGCCAGGCTGTCTGTCTGTCTGCCAGACTGTCTGCCTGTCTGTCTATCTTTGTTTGTATGTATGTTTGTGAGTTCTGCGCTGCCATGGTGTCAGGTGAATGCAGGGTAGTTAGGGGGCTATAACTGGGTTTGGGGGGGGGTGGGGGGTCAGTAAGAGGGCTATAACCGGGGTGTTGTGACTCTGTGGTTAGGGGTAATTATAGGGCTTGGGGGGACAAGGGGCAGGAGAATGGGTGAGTGCACGGGGCACAACAAGGCTAATACCTCCTCTGTAGCAGGTGGTGTTGATGGAGTAACGGAGACTTGTGTCTGAGGGTGTGTGTGTGTCTGAGCATTTGTGTGGGATGGTGTGGGTGGGTATATGTGTGGGTGTGGGTGGGTATGTGGGTGGGTATGTGTGTGGGTGTGGGTGGGTATATGTGTGGGTGTGGGTGGGTATGTGTGTGGGTGTGGGTGGGTATATGTGTGGGTGTGGGTGGGTATATGTGTGGGATGGTGTGGGTGGGTATATGTGTGGGTGTGGGTGGGTATGTGTGTGGGTGTGGGTGGATATATGTGTGGGTGTGGGTGGGTATGTGTGTGGGTGTGGGTGGGTATATGTGTGGGTGTGGGTGGGTATATGTGTGGGTGTGGGTGGGTATATGTGTGGGATGGTGTGGGTGGGTATATGTGTGGGTGTGGGTGGGTATATGTGTGGGTGTGGGTGGGTATGTGTGTGGGTGTGGGTGGATATATGTGTGGGTGTGGGTGGGTATGTGTGTGGGTGTGGGTGGGTATATGTGTGGGTGTGGGTGGGTATATGTGTGGGATGGTGTGGGTGGGTATATGTGTGGGTGTGGGTGGGTATGTGTGTGGGTGGATATATGTGCCTGAAACAATAGGGTAAACGTTAAACTTCAGCCGCCCTCTGATTACAGAGAGAAGCGTTCTCTAGCTCAGCCTGCTTTCCCTATGTATGTGTCTCACCTGCACCTGGTCACACCTGTTCTGTGAGTGTGTGTGTGTGTGTGTGTGTGTGTGTGTGTGTGTGTGTGTGTGTGTGTGTGTGTGTGTGTGTGTGTGTGTGTGTGTGTGTGCGCTTGTGTGTGTGTGTGTGTGTGTGTGTGTGTGGGTGTGTGGGTGTGTGTGCGATCTCAAGGATGTGTGTGTGCTCATAGGTGTGGATATACTGAGACAGTATCTGGAAAAACAGCTCAGCCCTGACTAGGATTACAGGATTGCACACACTGCTCCCGTAAGGGTATTGTGCTGACTCAACTCCCTGGGACTTCCTGCTTCTCCATATCTAGCTGAGCAGACGGAAGGGAACAGATAGAGATACTGGAATAGAGGGATGGACGAGAGGTGTAGAAAGAGGCTGGAGGTTGGGTAGCCCAGTTGAGTAGCAGCTGTAGATCGGTTTCTCTAGACAATGAGTGTCAGTCAGCACAGTCTAGTAGGGTCCCTCCCTCCCACGCCAGGAGCCTGGAGGGGCCTCACTCATGCACACTTACACTGTACACATTCACACATGAGTCATCACAGGGGCAGAGGTGACATCACTCACACTGTGTAGTATGGCATTGAGCCTATACGTATGGCTTTTCTATTCTCTAGTTACCACTGCCAGTATTAGTGTGTGGGCACTTCTACCTATTTAAGTTCATTTGGTTGTTTTTTGACTACTTTTCTGTTTTGCTCATTAAGGTTGGCTGGGTGGGTGGGAGTTTACAGTGTGAATGGGCTGTGGGTGAGGAGGTGGTGGTGCCAGGGGGCAGGTGGCAGGGTACCAGAACTGGGCCCCAGTGTGTTTGTCACTTCCTGCCGGTTGCTGTCCTGCACAGTGGGGGTGGCTGAGTCAACAGGGGGGCACAGAGGCAGCTGTCACAGCCCAGCCAGGGGGCAAGGTTAGGGGTAAGGGGTAAGAGGGTTGCGGGGCAGGCAGCCAGCATGGCTCCACAGACCTGGAGGCTAAAGGAGAGGAGAGGGGAGGGGAACAGGGGCTGTGGATCGGAACCTGTGTGTTACTGTGTTACTGTGGATCGGAACCTGAAGACTCCCAGCCCAGATTTAGCCCTGCTGCCCAGAGCCACAGCATTGTGGGGTTGTGGTGGAGGCTCATGGGCGGATGGGGGTCAGAGGGCGTCGCGCCATGACAGAGCATCGTGACTGCCTGGAAATACACACTTACAACAGGGGGGAACCAACTCATAATTACCCTGAGACACAGAGCGAGAAAGAGGGAGGGAGGGATAGTCAGAGAGAGAGAGAGAGAGAGAGAGAGAGAGAGTCAGATAGAGACATAAAGAGAGAGAGAGAGTGAGAGAGAGAGCTCAGGCCCTGAGTGGGATCTGAGTCACTCCCATACGCTCATGTTCACTGTGTGAATAATACACTCACACACCCACACACGTCCCAGACTCTCATTGATGTAGCATTCCTTCTGGTAATATCATAATTAGTACTGTGTTATATCAGCTGGTTCTTAGCGTTCACAAATGCATTCACTCACACACACACACACACACACACACACACACACACACACACACACACACACACACACACACACACACACACACACACACACACACACACACACACACACACACACACACACACACACACACACACACACAGACACTCACATTCAAACATATTAACACCCATGAGGTGTGTGAGGACAATGGTCCTCTGTGTGCGGTCTCTCTGACCTCTGCCCCTTGTGGCTGGGACAGCAGCCCTGCTCGCCTCCTTTCTCTCAAGCTCTCTCTGTTTTTCTTCTAATCCGAGAGCATCCAGATCTGCTGACAAGCCTTTGGCACGTGTCTAAATGAGGAGCCCTGTGCCAAGGTGCCTGGCTGCATCACGCTCACTGCCAGTTCAACTGTGCCAAGGCTCTGCCAACACACCGTAGGCACAGCCTGAAAGAGACCGCTTCGCCTCCACTTCCCTCTGAGTATACTAGCGTCCTGTTGTCATCCAACATAATTGTTGTTGACAAATTCAAAACAAGGCCTCAGAAATATGGGAGTTTTCCCCCCCGGTCATACTGTCCTACTGTGTGATGTTGAGTGATTGATCTCCAGTCCCTACATTCCTACATCTGTTGATTTTAATATCAAAGGCATTCCCTAGTAGCACGATTGTTGTGCAACTGCTTTTATAAGCACATAGTCTCACAGAGAGACTGAGGGTAGCTGGGATGGGATGGGATAGGATAGGAGGGAGGCTCAGCCTCAGGCCAGTTGTGATTGGGCTGTGGAGGGGAGGGAGGGGAGGAGTGGCCCAGTGAAGTGAAGCTGACCTGGGATGGGGTCAGGGTCTCCCAGGGCTGGTCAGGGCTGGTACACCACACTGACCACAGGGTAGTATACAGCACCACTCATTGTGTGCTTTTCTAATATGATATACTGTTGCCTAGACCACAGCAGAATGTTGCTCAAATCCAAACTTAACTTTGGGACTTTACAGTAGTATCCTGTGTCCTCCCTCCTTGTGGCTCCATCTATGGCATTTCTGTACAGTCAAAGTTCTGTACGTTGGTCGCGTACACAGTTTAGCAGGTGCTCCCAAGCGGCGCAGTGGTCTAAGACACTGCATCTCAGTGCTAGAGGTGTCATTACAGACAACCTGGTTTGAATCCAGACTGTATCACAACCGGCCGTGATTGGGAGTCCCATAGGGTGGCGCACAATTGGCCCAGCGTCGTCCGAGTTTGCCCGGTGTATTCTGTCATTGTAAATAAGAATTTGTTCTTAACTGACTTGTCTAGTTAAATAAAGGTTAAATAAAAAAAATAAAAAAATAGCGGGTGCAGCAAAATGCTTATGTTATCTAGCTCCTAACAATGCAGTAAAATGTCAAGCAAGTACACAAATAATACAGTTTTTGCCTATTGCTTACACACGTTTTGCTAAATTTGGCTCATTGTGTCAAAACTCTACACACAAGCAAATAAGACACAACACTGGGAAATAAACCATTCACATCTATGTCAAATTGAAACTCTGCTATCAAAACCTAACAATCCTTTGTCAAAATGTCACTCTGATGACAAAATGATACCCACTTGCATCATATGAATACACTTTCAGATCAGCAGCAACACACTAGTCTACTTTATATAAAAAACTGCAGTCTTTTGTTTTCAATGTTTTTATTCAGTTCCACAGAGGGCATGTTTTCACAACAACCAAAAAATGAAATTCTGAATTCAAAATCATTACATTACAGTAGTATATTTTACAGTACAGTAAATTCAGTTAAATCAAAAATAAAACAAACAATACACTACTGTAAACACAGAAAAACACAATTGTGCGCAAGTGGGCTTATGGATCCTGCCGTCTGTTGGGGTCTGGCCACAGGATCTCATCAACATCACAAGCAATGTCTTCTCTCGCTAAGCATCGGGGAAAATATCCCCTTGTGTGCCGAATCCATCCCTGGATTGACCTCACCTCAATGTCTCCGCAGGCCTGTTCCATTGCCTGCAGAAGAGGCATACGGGCATGTGGTTGGCGGTCATATATACGCGCCATCTCCAAGCGGAAAAAAATTCCTCTATAGGATTTAGAAATGGCGAGTAAGGGGGCAAGTACACAACTTCAAATTGATCATGGTTGGTGAACCAGTTCTGGACCAGAGCAGCCCGATGGAAACTAACATTATCCCAGACAACAACAAACCTGGGCTGCTCTGGTCCATCCTGTACAACTGCATCATGAAGTGCATCTAGAAATGTGATTATGTGTTGCGCATTATAGGGACCCAGTTTGGCATGATGGTGCAGTAGCCCTCGAAGACTTATGGACGCACACAATGTGATATTTCCCCCGCGCTGCCCCGGGACGTGCAAAATTGCCCTTTGGCCAATTATATTACGTCCCCGTCGTCTGTTTTTGCTAAGGTTGAATCCAGCCTCGTCAATGTAAATACATTCATGCGGCTGGGCAGCTCCATCCATGTCCAAGATTCTCTGTAACAAAAAATACATATTGTGGATGGCTTTACTCAAAGCACACACCTACACTACTACATATACAGAACCGACCCACCCCACCACACAGGTACCTGTGTAGCTTTCTGAATGTATCTATGTGGTACTAATCCAGTGGTACATATTCATCTGTTACTGGACTGCACCCATTCTTGATTGTAAATGTAAAGGACTGAAACACTTACCTGTACATATTCATGTCCAAGTTCTTTGACCCTGACACTGTTCCTCTCAAATGGGACCCTGTACAATTGCTTCATGGTCATGTTGTGCTTTACCAAGATGCGTCTGATAGTTGTAATGCTTACTCGATTTATGTTGTTGAATACTTGCCTATCTGCAAGTATTTGTTGCTGTAGCTGGTGGAGACGGATTGCATTGTTTGCTCTGACTAGGTTCACTATGGCAAGTTCCTGCTGTTGGGTGAACAGGCGTTGGCCTCCACCCCCAGTAGGTCTTCTAGCCATTCTGTAGAAAAATGCAACCACAAATTGTTCTCGTTTGCTTCTTTTTTTACAGTACTGTGTATACTGAACTTTACTGTATTTACCATACACAGTACTGAAACATACGTTATCACGGTATGTTTCACAAAACTTCCACTTTTGTTGGAAAAGGAGCATTAGCCAACCTGGAATACAATAGATGTGATACAGTAATGTGATATGGTACAGTACTGTAAATACTCTAGATGAAACTGTGAAACGGCTTAGATTAGGATGGACTCTCTGCCCAGCTTCCCTCATAGTCAGGCCATGGTTTATGACATGGTCCACCAAAGTTGCTCTTATGTCATCCGAAATAATGGTCCTTGCGTGGCCTCTTCGACCACGTCCTCCTCTCTCTCTCTGTCTTCCTCTTCCTCTGCCTCTAGCTCTCCCTGCCTCCATGCTTGCAAATTTCTCAAAATGGCTTAACTGAGGCCTTTTTGTAGCTGGCTGATTGGTGTTCAGTTTTGTAAGTAAGTATTTTCAGGTGTGTGTCTACGTCTTTTCAATTAACCAATGTGTGTTGTATTTTGAATAGATGTGTTTTCCCAATGGTACCCTGAGATTTCATTTTTGAACTAAGTGTCTTATGTATGAAATAGTGTGTAGTGTCTAGGAGCAAGTGTGTTGCAGAAAGGAGCAAGTGTGTTACAGAATTGCAACTAAAGTGCAAAGCAGCGCTTTTGTTTAAGGTATGGTTACACTTTGTTTAAGGTATAGTAACAACAACTTCAAGTTATGTTACTTTGGTTTAAGCATGTGTCTATAGTGTTCAAGCAACGGGCAAAAACTGTAATACAATTAAAAAAAACACAGTGTAGCTATAATGCAATTCCTGGTCTTGCATTTTTTAGAGGTCCCCTCCTCACAGTGTTTTTGGCCATCTTTATGGAGGTACTTGTCACACAGTTGGGTCTGTCTCACAAATCGTGGCTGTGGTGGTTTCATCTATTTCCTGTATGGATGTGTGGACAATGGACCTCTCTGGCCAGAGCCTGTTCCCATCTTTGTCCTCATGTCATGGTTTAGGACTCTTGGAGAAGGTGTTTAGTGTGTCTGGGTTGGCTGGGTCAGTCAGACTCTGCCATAGTAGCATCACTGGACCCAGATCAGCAAACTCAATCACTTCCCTGTTTAGACACGGGTGTTTCATCAATTCAAGTTCTTTGCCACTTTTATTCACAATGTACCTCCATGGTATGTTGTGTGTGTGTGTGTCAGTCACGGGGGTGTGGGGGATGTGGGGGTTGACATTTATTTCTGCAGAGGAAGTGTGTGGTTAGACCGTTTCTGCGCTCCCGTTCACATTTTTTTGTAGCTGTGTGCATTTTAAAAGCCACGCAGTTTCTTACAGATGTGGAAGTCATTTCAGCAGTGCTTGTGTAACGGCTGGAGGAGTTTTTGTTCTACATTTAGACGCTGCTGGGTCTGGGCTGAGGGCTGCCCACACTGAGCAGAGAGGCTCCCCCGCCTCGCCCCAGTGCAGCATGAGAAGGTCTAGGCTTGGCCCTCTCGTTAAATAAAGCCCCTGTTCCAGGCAGTCTAGAAATAGCCTCTTAAGAAATGAAACAACGTGGGACTGGGCATGTATCTGACATCTGAAAACCAACATCTTACACTGCATGTGTTTATGTTTTCATTTACATTATCAAATGTATTCCTGATCATTTGTTTACCTAGATAAAAATACTGCATTCCCTAGCTGTAAAGCTGACACTGAGTTGCCCTCAATGTATGTCTGACAGTGTCTACACATTGGGCAAGGGTATATATTTATTGTGTGTCTGATTAAATCACCATTTGATACGTTCTTCTGTCCTGCACCTGATAAGTTGGATGTACATATTTTTCATATTTCTTCTCTATATAAACTAGCGTTCAAAAGTTTGGGGTCACTTAGAAATGTCCTTGTTTTTTTTAAAGAAAAGCACATTTTTTGTCCATTAAAATAACATCAAATTGATCAGAAATGCAGTGTAGATATTGTTAATGTTGTAAATGACTATTGTAGCTGGAAATGGCAGATATATGGAATATCTACATAGGCGTACAGAGGCCCATTATCAGCAACCATCACTCCTGTATTCCAATGGTACGTTGTGTTAGCTAATCCAAGTTTATCATTTTAAATGGCTAATTGATCATTGGAAAACCCTTTTGCAATTATGTTGGCACAGCTGAAAACTGTTGTGCTGATTAAAGAAGTGTGTGTGACCCTAAGTGACCCTAAACTTTGAACGGTAGTGTAGAGTTGAAGTCAGTTTACATACACCTTAGCCAAATACATTTAAACTCTGTTTTTCACAATTCCTGACATTTAATCCTAGTAATAATTCCCTGTTTTAGGTCAGTTAGGATCACCACTTTATTTTAAGAATGTGAAATAATAGTAGAGAGAATGATTTATTTCAGCTTTTATTTCTTTCATCACATTACCAGTGGGTCAGAAGTTTACATACACTCAATTAGTATTTGGTAGCGTTGCCTTTAAATTGTTTAACCTGGGTCAAACGTTTCGGGTAGCCTTCCTCAAGCTTCCCACAATAAGATGGGTGAATTTTGGCCCATTCCTCCTGACAGAATTGGTGTAACGGAGTCAGGTTTTTAGGCCTCCTTGCTCGCACATGCTTTTTCAGTTCTGCCCACAAATTTTCTGTAGGATTGAGGTCAGGGCTTTGTGATGGCCACTCCAATACCTTGACTTTGTTATCCTTAAGCCATTTTGCCACAACTTTGGAAATATGCTTGGGGTCATTGTCCATTTGGAAGACCCATTTGCGACCAAGCTTTAACTTCCTGACTGATGTCTTGAGATGTTGCTTCAATATATCCACATAATTTTCCTTCCTCCTGATGCCATCTATTTTGTGAAGTGCACCAGTCCCTCCTGAAGCAAAGCACCCCACAACATGATGCTGCCACCCCCGTGCTTCACGTTTGGGATGGTGTTCTTTGGCTTGCAAGCCTCCCCCTTTTTCTTACAAACATAACGATGATCATTATGGCCAAACAACTATTTTTGTTTAATCAGACCAGAGGACATTTCTCCAAAAAGTACGATCTTTGTCCCCATGTGCAGTTGCAAACCGTAGTCTGGCTTTTTTATGGCGGTTTTGGAGCAGTGGCTTCTTCCTTGCTGAGCGGCCTTTCAGGTTATGTCGATATAGGACTCGTTTTACTGTGGATATAGATAATTTTGTACCTGTTTCCTCCAGCATCTTCACAAGGTCATTTGCTGTTGTTCTGGGATTGATTTGCGCTTTTCGCACCAAAGTACATTAATCTCTAGGAGACAGAATGCGTCTCCTTCCCGAGCGATGCGTGGGAAGGAGACGCATTCGTGGTCCCATGGTGTTCATACTTGCGTACTATTGTTTGTGGTACCTTCAGGCGTTTGGAAATTGCTCCCAAGGATGAACCAGACTTGTGGAGGTCTACAATTTCTTTTCTGAGGTCTTGGCTGATTTCTTTTGATTTTCCCATGATGTCAAGCAAAGAGGCACTGTGTTTGAAGGTAGGCCTTTAAATACATCCACAGGTACACCTCCAATTGACTCAAATGATGTCAATTAGCCTATCAGAAGTTTCTAAAGCCATGACATCATTTTCTGGAATTTTCCAAGCTGTTTAAAAGCCCAGTCAACTTAGTGTATGTAAACTTCTGACCCACTGGAATTGTGATATTGTGAATTATAAGTGAAATAATCTGTCTTTAAACAATTGTTGGAAGAATGACTTGTGTCATGCACAAGTCAATAACCGACTTTCCGGCAGTATACACACGCACACACACACACACACACACACACACACACACACACACACACACACACACACACACACACACACACACACACACACACACACACACACACACACACACAGACACACACACACACACACACACACACACACACACACACACACACACACACAAACACACACACACAAATACACGCACACAAACACACACACACACACACATACATACATACATACATACATACATACATACATACATACATACATACATACATACATACATACATACATACATACATACATACATACATACATACATACATACATACATACATACATACATACCCACACACATACACACACACACGTTCTTGTACAACTAACCTTGTGGGGACAGAATTCAGTCCCATTCAAAATCCTAACCCTAACATGTAACCTAACCCTAACCCTAACCTTAACCCTAACCTTAACCCTAAAACTAACCCTAGCTCCTAAACCTAATTCTAACCCTAACACTAATTCTAACCTTAACCCTAAATCCCCTAGAAATAGCATTTTACCTTGTGGGGACTAACACAATGTCCCCAGTTGGTCAAATGTTTGTTTGTTTACTATTCTTGTGGGGACTTCTGGTTAAACACATCCACACACACGAGCACACATATCCTTAATGTCTCTGAGATATATAGTGTAAATGAGGGGAACTCCCCATTCTCCAAGGTGTGTGTAATTGGATGAATTGATAATTGATCACTTCCACATTGCCTGAGGATATGACATCTGCCTCGAGTCTGTCTCCTGTGCTCTGCTCTGTAGGGAACAGCCTCGTGGGAAACAGGATGTCACACTGGGGGACACATGTCTTCCTGCTCTTTATACTGAGGCGGTGGTTGATTGGGGAAGGACATATAGGCTTATACAGTATCTAGCCTTAACAGACTCATGGCGTCTTATGTGTGAAAGTGTATTGCTACATTCTCTAGTCTGAAGGCGCCGTTATGACTTCTCTGGCCGTGTTTTGGTTAGTCTGCCCCACCCCTCTATCTCTTCTCAGACATACTGCCTTGAGTGTGAGTTAATGTATCTCATTAAGTCTGCATATCTACCATGTCTCTCAGCACCCCTCATATATGTATAAGGACCCAGGGACCAACATGTTCAGACCTCTCTGTTTCAGCTTTGGCTTATTCTCTGTGTGTCTCAGCTTGTTACTCGTATATATGCCTTTGTGTGGAAAATGTACCTACGTTATTTAATAGTTAATAGTGTAGGTCTTATTTGTTCATGAGCACAATAATTTGTGCTTCTTGTTTGCAGTGGTATTGTGTAGCTTTATTATTACAGAGTCTGGGTAGTCTTGACTATAAATAAATACATACCGTACGTAACGTCCTGAGCCAAGGTAAAATACACCTGTGAGGTGCGCTGGTGGGAAATATATGGAAAACACTTATTCAAAGCATTTTATTCACTTCACTGCACTTATTCAAAGCATTTATCTAAGACGGAGACTGAGAGGAGCAGATGCATCTAAATATGGGCCCGGTCCCCGAGGGCATTTATGAGCAAATAGTGTCTCAAAGAGAAGATCAGGATTGTTTTGGCTGTAGGAATCAAAAGCTTCCCATGAATTGAATCCCAGTATTAACCCCCACCGTCTCTCTCTCGCCCTCTCTCTTTCAGGAACTCACACACACTCACACACACACAAACAAACAGACCCACCCACACTCCCCCACCCGTCTTCACAAACACACTGATCCTCTGTGTCTTATCCTCTAAACCAGGCAGCAAGCAGCCTTCCACCAAACTTGTTGCGCCACTCATCTCTGCCTGTGTCTATCTTACCCTGTACTGTAAAAATCACACCTCTGCCTGTGTCCATCTTACTCTGTACTGTAAAAATCACACCTCTGCCTGTGTCCATCTTACTCTGTACTGTAAAAATCACACCTCTGCCTGTGTCCATCTTACTCTGTACTGTAGAAATCACACCTCTGCCTGTGTCCATCTTACTCTGTACTGTAAAAATCACACCTCTGCCTGTGTCCATCTTACTCTGTACTGTAAAAATCACACCTCTGCCTGTGTCCATCTTACTCTGTACTGTAAAAATCACACCTCTGCCTGTGTCCATCTTACTCTGTACTGTAAAAATCACACCTCTGCCTGTGTCCATCTTACTCTGTACTGTAAAAATCACACCTCTGCCTGTGTCCATCTTACTCTGTACTGTAAAAATCACACCTCTGCCTGTGTCCATCTTACTCTGTACTGTAAAAATCACACCTCTGCCTGTGTCCATCTTACTCTGTACTGTAAAAATAATTGTAGCTATTTTTATTTATCTTTCCCATGTCCCCCCCGTCTCCCCCTTTCTGTCTATGGCCCTTATGTCTATGATAAGGTAGATTAACTATAACCTTAGCCAACCAATAAACCGCTATGTACCTCCGGACCCCGTGCCCCCCCCCCCCCCTCCCTGTGTTTCGCTCCCTGCAGTCAGACTCAATTATCTCTCCAGGACACCAGTGACCACTCAACAGGCCATAAATCACTGCAACACCACCTCCACTCAACCAGACTCAATCTGCCCCCCTCCTCACTCATCTTTCTTTAAGCTGCATGGTCTGGCTCCACATAAAACCCAATAGTGTTCGTGTGAGGCAGGAGGTCAGGGTTAGAGAGTTCTGTTCACACAAATCAAATAACGGATAATATATGTATAGATATAGCTATAACAGATTTTCTCTGATATCACTAAGACCTTCATTTTAAACCCAGTGACCTGTTAGTTTTGAGGGTGGATGGGTTAAGAATATATGTCTGTATGTATATAGTATATATAACCGGGGGGGGGGGGGGGGGGGGTTTGAGCAGAGCTGCTTTTCTCATGTCTGCATTGTTGGCGTCCCCCCAATAAAAACTGTGTGTTTAGCCTGATGGAGTTATGAATGTTCCTTCTGGAAGGACCTGAGACAGACTGTTTAAATGTGTTATTGATGGCTGAAAGGCCTGTATTGGTTGAGGGGAAGCTCTGTTTAAGTTGGCTGGTGAAGGACAAAAAAGGTAGAGAGGTCCAAAATGATCAAAATATACCAGACATTCACCTGTTTATTTTAAACTCACTGCCCCATGGTATATGGATTCTCAGAACCACTTATGGTGCACATTTAAATCCTTGGTCATTTTATCTCATACATAACCATGTGCCTGTGCTGTGGTGCAGATTTCACATTCATTCTTCTCAATGCATTTTTGCGTTATGCATGTAGCCTATGTGTCTTTGTCAAACACTGTGTTCTAGTGTGGTGTAGTTTAGTGTAGTGTAGTGTGGTGTAGTTTAGTGTAGTTCTATATTTATATATATTTTCATTTCTTTATCCCAGCCCCCGTCCCCGCAGGAGGTCTTTTGTCTTTTGGTAGGCCGTCATTGTAAATAAGAATGTGTTCTTAACTGACTTACCTAGTTAAATAAAAGTTAAATAAAAAAAGAAAATAATGTAGTGTAGTTCAGTGTAGTTCCGTGTAGTGTAGTTCAGTGTAGTTCCGTGTAGTGTAGTTCAGTGTTGTGTAGTGTAGTTCAGTGTAGTGTAGTGTAGTTCAGTGTAGTGTAGTTCAGTGTAGTGTAGTGTAGTGTAGTTCAGTGTAGTGTAGTGTAGTTTGGTGTAGTTTAGTGTAGTGTGGTGTAGTTTAGTGTAGTGTACAGTGTAGTGTAGTGAATTTTAGTGTAGTTTAGTGTAGTGTAGAATAGTGTAGTTTAGTGCATATTAGGTGCAGCTTGTGTACTAGATCTATTCAGTTGATAGTGAAAAAATTTAATATTTGCTTTGGACAATTTCAATTACCAACCTGTGTAAATTGATTCAGTGCTTTCAGTGGTGGTTGGAATGGGCTTAGTTTTCTCTTTATCCCTGGTGTAAAGTGGAAATGCAAATACTTCTTGCAATGGAACCCTAGTAAAGAACCTGAGGTGTGGGGTGTGGACCTGAGAGAGAGATGAGGGAGGAGAGTTAGTTGCCAGGGAGGAAGAAGTATTGTTTGGATGGAGAGTTGGGATAGATGTCAGAGTGGTGTGATGACAGAGAGTTGGAAGAATGAAATGGGAGAGAGGATATGGTTCTAGGTGCTGACTCACCTGACAACTGGGAACTGGGCTGTTCTGTGAAATCAATAAGTTTTTCATTGTGCAGACAGTATTTGGCCTCTCAGACAGTATGTGTGTAAGTGTGTGTGTTTATGGCTAGGATTGGTGTTTGGGTTTCAGAGTGATTAGGTTTGCGTGTGTACGTGTCTGAAAGAGGGTATATGTGTTTATTGCCAAAGCCCCGCCCCCTCTCAGTTCCTCCTTCCCTATACTCCCAGCTACAGAAATAAACATCACCCACAGACTGACAGACTGCACGCTTTTGTCTGGGACTGAAAGCCTCAGGGATGTGCTATTTCTATGGCCCTGAGCCAAACAGACAGCCATATGCCTATACCCCTTACTCTTTCTCACACTGCCATGGAGTCCTATACATACTCTCTCTCCCCCTCTTTCTCTCGCTCTTTCTCTCTCTCGTTCTCTCTCTTTCTCTCATGTCTCATATGGATATAAACATACTTAACGATAGGGCATTAATGTATATACACACACTAATTTGTATAAATAAAGTCAGGATTTACTGATCTCTCATAGGAGAGCCTTGGTTTGCTGTCTCTCTGTCTCTCTCCATCCTACAGCAGACTTGATAAATAAGCAGCAACATGGCAGGAAGCAAACATCTCAGTGAGCTAGGCTGGGCCTTGGCTGGGCACGAGGTGAGACAGGAAGAGAGAAAAAGTGGAATGTTAGTGTATGTATGCCTGTACGTGGGACTAGAGAACCATTTCCTTGTTTATATTCAAGAGGATTTTCAATAGGCCTTTCTTTCTGTTTGTTCAGAATGGGTTGCATGTGTTTTACAATTCAAACCCCCTATTGTAGGTTCCAATTACAGGGGATGGGGGGTGGAGCCAAACTACTGTCTCTCCTATTTTATCTTCCAATCCCCATCCCTCCCATCCCTCTTACCCCTCCTCTAAGTTTTAGACAGAATGGGAGAAGACAGAGACCGTCGTGTCTCTAGCGAACTGAGTGACCCTTTCCTCTATTTGGTTATTTGAGAAAACCTTACTACTTTTATCTGAGCGGTTGAAAGTGAGCCACAACGACTGTGTTGAATAATGTACCCAGATCTGTGCATTCATTCTGTAGTGTATTTTTTTCCTAGAGGTTTGAGCCAGAGCTTTGTTGTGTCTGTGTGGTCTGTCTGCAGGTGTACCTGAAGGCCCCTATGATCCTGAATGGAGTGTGTGTGATCTGGAAGGGCTGGATAGACATGCAGCGCCTGGATGGGATGGGATGTCTGGAGTTCGATGAGGAGAGAGCACAGGTATTGTAGCACATCATTCATCACACCACCTGGTCCCCAAGCACCACCAACACAATGCACACAACAATTAGCTACAATATATACAAACATTTACATACATTTCACCTCTAGAGGGACTACTTTTAAATTGCTTAACTAGAACCAAACTAAACAGGTTGTGCCTCTGCCCCTACATATACAATCAAAACACCCACTCACTGGTCCTGTGTGTCTCTCCCACTCTGTGTGTGTTCAGCATGAGGATGCCCTGGCACAGGCAGCCTTTGAGGAGGCACGTAGGAGGACCCGGGACTTTGAGGACAGGGATCGCTCGCACAGGGAGGACCTGGAGGTGAGACAGATTGGACAGGCTGGGGATGGGTTGAGCTAGCGGTTTGACAGATTCTGAATGTCCCCCTAGTAACGAAAAAAGGTGATGTTGGAAGATTCTGATTGTTTGTGTCCACTGTGTGCTATATGTAAAGAGATTGTTACCATGAGAACCCTTGCCAATTTCCCCTAAGGTAGCTGTAAATTTACCATGACATTTGTATGAATAACCCATTTTGTTTTAGATATTCAACTCTCTAACACAAATCTTGAACTTATTGTGTGTTTGTCTGAGTTGTCGGGTGTGTGTGTGTTTGTGTATTTTATTCAGAAGTATTTGTTATGGTATCTACAGTAGGTTTAGTGCATGAAGAGTCTATTCATAATAAGAACACAAAGAAATGTATTCATTAATTCTCAAATTGATCGTAAATGCACCCCCCCCCCCCAAGATAAAAAACAAATTGTGTTTTTTTAGGACCCTGTGGCATCAAAAATCTGGGACTGATGGCATTCAAGGACCAGGGTCTGTCTTCTTTGCTTTTCAATATCACTCTGTCATGCACTAAACCGTGTGTGTGGTATGTGCGTGTTGTCTGTGTGAGAGTGTTTGTGTGCGTAGTGAGGTGTCTGTGTGTTTGTGAATAAACACGAGAGCATGTGCATGTATGTGAACAATTTAAAGTATCTGAGTCTGCCTGTTTTAGTGCCCTGCATGTGAAGAAAGAGAGAGAGTGAACGAGTGATTGGAGAGAGAGAGAAAGAAAGTTACATGTCAACAGTATTTGTTGAGTTAACACACTGTGTAATGAATGCTTAGTGATAATGTGGGTTCCTTCTCTCTCATTCCCTAAAATCTCAGGGTCAGTCATATGAATATGGTTTATGGATTTTTTTTTAATGCATTTTATGATTTTATGATAGTAGGATGTGTGCATGCAAGGAAATCCTACCAGCGTATAAGCTGGAAGACAGACCCCCCACACACACTCTCCCCCCAGTGCCTAATGGAGAACAGACCTCCTCACACGCACCACCCACCCTCACCCTGCTGCCGGAGGAGTCCGCTGCAAGGCCTGCTGGGACATATCTGCACAGCTTGGCAGCACATGATTCTGAAGAGAGGGAGAGAGTGAGATAGAGAAAGAGAAAGAGAGAGAGAGGTGGGGGGGGGGGGAGAGCATCTGAAGCAGTGCTTTCATGTTCACGTCTAGTATTTCCTCCCTCAGTAACATACCCTCAAGCTCCCTCAGGAAGAATGGACTCCTTTCTTCTGAAAATCAATAAGCCATTGCTCTTTATGGAGATATTATTGGTCAAAGAAAAAGAGTATGAATCTTTCCAAAAAACTGACATCTCTGACATCGAGCCTGGAGGAGATAGTCTTACAGAATAGTGTGTGTGGAAGGTGTGCATGTAGTCATTGTATGACACATCTTCCAACTAAACACTTTCCATGCGTTTAATTCTCAAATACTGACTGTGGTGAAAAAATGAAACCCCATAATCATTTTCATCACATTTAAATGTTTTTTTCCATCCAAGTTATGTTGAAATAGCAGAATGTCGTCCCCTGAACTGCTCTGATCCAGAATTTTCTGATTGGACTGTTGCATTTAGCAAATTGTTGAATCTCCCTGCTCTGGTGTCCTCTCTCTGAAGGAGGGCGATAGCTAATATTTTGTTTGTTTTATTTTACATAAAAGATCATATTTGCATTTGGACAGCACAGGACCCTGTTTTTATGTGATGTGGGACCCTGGCTCTTGAGGACATTCAACCATTGCATTTCTGTGGTCTGAACTTGTGATCCTATACTCAGGCCACCATAACTCAATAAAGACCAACGGCACAATGACAGTCTGCCATCAAGTGGGAGCTGGGAGGCCTCTAAAGGGTTTAGAAACCTGTCATTTAGTTCAGAAATCACAGCTCTTCTCTAGCAAGGTTGTCCGTGTCAGCTTTGAGTATGTGTGTCTAAGTAAAGCATGAATGGGTAATTCCCATGTTGTGTGGCCTTTGCGTGTTTTGCTAATGTTTTTTGTTCAGGTTTTATGTTTTTCTTGGTGTCTGTGCGTGTGCGTGCATGTGTGCTCATGTGTGTAGGAGCGATTCAGGACAGGACAGTGATGGCCATCTAGATGATTGATGAAGATGAGATGGATGAAGAATAAATAGTACATTTTCTATTAGCCCAGGGCCCCATTCTGCAGGTGATATTAGAGGATGAATGATGTGCTGGCAGTGAAATTATTAATATATCATTAGTATTGATTTGTATAAGGATCTCTGTCTGCCCTGCCTAATCTCAGCTCTATTGACTTGTGGTACAGGCTAGTGCTCTGCCGGCTGGCTTTCCGTGATCCATGTTTGTGCTTGTCCTCTCAGGGTTGAGGCTTACTGTAATGTGTATCCTCAAATAATATTCCTTTGTCTGTAGTTGCACTTTATATATTATTATGTATTGAGTCCATGTTTCAAATCACTATAAAAAGTGTGACCCTTCCCGATTTTTTGTTTTGGAGGTTGGTCCAGTTCACATTACATTGTGTGTGGCCTGAGAAAGCCTTTTTTCTTCAACCATTACCCAACTGTAACTGGTGTGTTTTGGCTGAAAGGAGGAACCTTTACATAGACTTTCTTTCCTCTGACTCAAGGACACTTAAAAGGATTCATTTTCCTTCCTTTTTTAACTAAGGGAGCAGCGCACATGTGTGTGCATGTGCATGTGTGCGTGTGTGTGTGTGCACATGCATATGTGTGTTGTGTTCGAAATAACTCTCCAACAACCTAGTAACACTATGATCGGCCAGTTCATCAAATCTTCTTAAGTTCATACAAATCTTCGTAAATTGACAATATTGCAGTAATAAATAACTATATTATATATTATTAATTGTTTTGAAGACACTATTTACATTTATGCTTCTGAAGAGGAAGAATGGATGAACATCAGTGTCTCATTTAGGATTAGAGTGGTAGACTGAACCAGACCAGGTTGAAAATAAGCTATTATGGTGAGTAATTTGGATGATGACTACATGCCATTTCAGCTCAGATACTTGTACCAGCGTCTGCTTTCTCTGTCTGTCTATCTGTCTGTCTGTCTGTCTGTCTGTCTGTCTGTCTGTCTGTCTGTCTGTCTGTCTGTCTGTCTGTCTGTCTGTCTGTCTGTCTGTCTGTCTGTCTCTCTCTCTGTCTGTCTGTCTGTCTGTCTGTCTGTCTGTCTGTCTGTCTGTCTGTCTGCCTGTCTGTCTAAGTAAAGCATTTACTTAGATTTAGAAGTAGACGCATAAACATATGTATCTGTGACAGGCAGACAAGTCATTTTTTATTTTTAAAGCATGTAACGTTGAAGACCCCCCCCCCCCCTTCCTCCCGACTGATGACTGTCTGCTACTCGCCCCAAGAAAGAAAATACATGTTTAGCCTCAGCTGGAAGCTCTCTAGCGCCATCTGCTGAATGTACTGCACACATTGGTGCCCCATCTAAGGCCACTTTCAGCACATTACAAACACACACACTCATTATGTTATTTTTGGCTGTATCAAATCTGTTCTCTCCCCCCCAAACCCCCCAAACCCCCCCCCCCTCCCACAGCCCAGGCGACAGCAGGACCCCAGCCCTGGCACCAACATGGGCAACAACGCTGATGATCACAAGATGCGCTAGAGGACAGCGGGACGCATGGGGTTGGGTCAGGGTGATCTGTCCATCGTACTATGCCAGTCTCACACCCTGACACCAAGCTGTTAACTGGAGAGACCAAAGTCCACATTGCTGGGGATTTGGGGGTGGGTGGGGTGGGGTGGGGTGGGGTGGGGTTCCTTTTATTTTTAAGAAGGGGTGAGATGGGTGTTTGTTTTAAAGTGTGGGGTAAGGGGATTGACCCAAACCTCCTTGTCTTCTGGGGGGTTTTGCACTATGTGATACATTCAGTTTAGTCCCCACATCGCCTTCTGTATGCATGGAGCGCCTGCCTACCTACGTTTTCTTTTGTCCCCCTATGCAAACTATTTCATAGGCCCTTTCTTTTACTGTGCTTTATAAATAGGAAATGACTGGGTGATTATTAAATGGAACACATTTGTTCTTAAATAATAACTTATTTTCTAAATTGATATACTGTATTTCTAATAATTCCAAATGTCTGTTTTCATCTCCCTTATTATTTCCCAGAAAGTTTGTTGTCAAGGAGCACATAAGAAGCACTGAGCATAAATTAATTTCACTCTAAATTCTAAGTTTTTATGATTATTTATTGGGTATCAACTTCCATCAGGTAGTTTGGAAGTAGGCCTACCATCAAGTACAAATAGTTACCAATCAATCACCTGTTTATTTTGTATTTATAAAGGACTGTAAAAGATTGCCTAAAAGCTATTTCTTATCCTATTATAGCACTATTTTAATGAAATTGTATTTTTTATTATTTTATTAATATTTTGTCTGAAAGTCAGGATGTTTACTTTTTGTATTTCTTTCCTCTATATATACATACTGTATTTGTCAGTCTTTATGCTTTCATATGGGATATCAGTAGAATATCTACATTTGTGTTCTAGAAAAGTTACTTTTAGAAAGAGGTGCTGTCAGTCTTCTTGTCTCCTCTTTAATGTTATTGGAACAGTCTTTGAGCGTGAGACTAGCAGCACAGTGAGGTCAGTGCTGAGCTCGCTCTCTGTAAGTTGAGGCAAATAGACTTTCTCCTCTGCATTGTTTTTTTTATTTGTATTAATTCTCTTTATTTCACGTTTCATCCAGATCAGGGTTTATAACGTCTAAGGAGTAACTTTCTCCCTGAAAATGATGCAAAAGTCACAGCAACATTGTCTCACTAACATACAGTACCCAACAGTTTTGTTGTGTATGTTTCAGGTTATCGGAATATCCTTGAGTTTGATCAATTATTTAGAAGGCTGTCAGTGTTTCTGTCTCTTCCCCCTAATGGAATAGTTGTAACGGTTTATTCTAATAAAGTTGTCGGTCACACTTTATTTGGATAGTCCCATATAGATGATATACAGATGGTCATACGTTCAACAAACTATCTGATGATAAGCAACTGCTTGCTAACGTTATGGTTAAGGTTAGGGTTAGTGGATAGTAAGTTGAAATGTTGTTGACAGTTATTGAACATCTACGGAACATCTACAAACCATCTACATGGGACCTACCCAAATAAAGTATTACCAAGTTGTTTGTACTGGAGATTAGAGAGAGCTAAATCTTTAAACGAGATAGAAGGCTTACAATCCAACGCGGTTTCAACCAGTCATGAAATATTGGAATGAAATAGATCAAGAGTCAGTAAGGAGATAAAATAAGTATGATAAATCACAGAAATACAGGAATATATGTAATTCAGTTTGAACAGTGATGGATTGTACAGTCTGGGGCTCCATATATGAAATTAAAAGAGAAAGCTAAGGTCAAGTCTAGCAGTAGTAATGTACCGGTGGTTTTCGTCCAGTCATTTCTAATGCAGCAGCTCAGTATTTTATTCAAAGTTAATTTGCTTTAAGTTGAATAAAGAGGAAAGGTGGAGGAAGTAGCCTATGTTTTGTAAAGGGATGAACGGTAGACAGCAAGTAGTAAGATGTGGATGTGCAGGTCAGAAATAATGGGGTTTAGGTGAACAGTGGGAGAGGCAGGAGTTTGTCACACTTTGCTAGGGAATCAAGTTCTAATTTCACACTGCATGTGATTGTATTCCCTTGTATTAGGTACCTAAATACTTGCATAATGTTTTACATCCAACAAATCATGCAGTTCTTTTGCATTTCTATCTCATTAAAGCATTGTGTATGGTCTTAGCCTGTTGCTTTAGTGTATCAAATATTTGCTTAGCGTGTCACCTCAAATTAGCATACCAATGTAGGTAGCAGGAACAAACAGGTTTCACGCTACCTTTCACAGTGATGTTTATGCAATGTGTACAGTATTTCACAATTTTCTGGGAGCTCTATTTCAAATGATTTGTTTGATATCTACTCCAGTGTATAGATTACCCTATAAAAGTATCAGTGCTTTTGAATACAATGACAAAATGTATTGGACACTCAGAAACTAACTGGCCTACCTCCAGCTACAACCAAAAACAAATAGAAATATTGGGTATTTATTACTTTGCGATTTTGTGAACCTGTATTTCATTAAAATGTTGTTTACAATCTGTTTGCATGAGGTCAGGAATGTCCGAAAAACACTGCAGTTATGACAAATCCCAGCCTGGATTTCCAACATAATTGATGACAATACCTGGAGAATAGGCCCTCCTCTCATCTTTCCCTTCATGTGTAGGCCTACTCCCCAGAGTCCCAGCTAGCTGGTACCCCTGTCTGAGCTTCACCCTTCACTTAATGCTGGCATTAAGGCAACTTACACACCAGAGACTGTGTCCTAGTTTGCTCAATTTTAAAAAATAAATAAATGGTTTATTTTCTTATTTGTTTTAAGTTATTGATACAGGTTGAACTTTGTTGTGTTCAGGTTACGATATGAAGAACTGTGTATTTCTGTGTTTAATGGCCTACCTTTTAAGATTTTACTGAAGAATTTAGGTTTCTTTCTTTCTGTTTTATGGTTTAGTTTGTTTAGCTTGTTTTGTTAAGGGGAACTTAAATCTGAAGTGTTGAATTTGACGTTTCATAATAAACTTGTAACAAGCCTTGTACTAGGTCTTGTGCCTTTTTTAGAATCACCATTGCCAGAAATTACTGACTTTATGACTGCCTATAATTTAAACACTGTCTGCCTCTATTTAAGGTTATTTTGTCCTATAATTAGTAATAATTACTATGGTCAACAAGTTACTAGTCTCAGGTCTAGCCAGGTCTATATGTGCTCAGAACTTGAATAATCTTTAAAGTATTGGATTGTTCAGTCACCAGACTCTGAAGTTTGTAAACACATGAGTTGGTAAACAGAACTCATCACCTGACTCATAACAGGCAACCTTACAACCATTCACAACGGCTAGTCTACACCTGTATGCTAATTGAAGTAAATGAATTAGTGATAATAATACGCATTTAAGTCAGATATTTGAGTTTGATACTTTTTCCTGAAGTGTTTGATTAGCATACCGTTTGATTAGAAATGATTAGTGTTAATTATAGAAATGTGCAAACATAGACATGTTCACATATACTGTATATTGTAGCCTATAATTTAAACATTAAAAAGGAGAAAAACATATTTTGAAGAAAATTCTGCAGAACCTCCCAGTTGGTCAGCTGACCAGGAAGAGGGTGTTTCTTCTCGACGCACAGGAAGTTGAATAATCAGCTGATAGTTGCAGTTGTTTTTAAGTGTTTGTATTCCTTTCTCTTCAATTCACGATAAAGACACAACAAACGAAAAAGGGAATCGATGGACATTTAACTATTAGTGAGGTTATGAATATTAGCTAAGTGGCTAACTGTTGCAATTTAAAGTCATAGGTAGATTGCTATTGAATCCTAGGGAAGAAAGAAAAAAGCAACGTAACGTCAGCAACGGGTTTGAGACGTTCTTTGTTTTTGTTGTGTCAGACAGAACTGCAGTATTTGGTGTCTTCTTTTTGAACATCGTTTTATATTTATTTATAATTGTGCGTGAATTTTAATTACAATAACTCTACACGAGAGCTGGTTAGCATAGCTACAAGTCGCCGATAATTGTTGTCAAGCTACTGAGTTGTCTAATCAGAAGCGAGACAACAGAACTGTTTAGATAGTGACGAGTGTGGAAAGATTTCAGACTAGCTAGCTAGTTGTTGTGTGATCGTCATTTGCACATCACTCAGTCAGCTCAACTGCGACCTGTTGGTAGAGTTACATGTCAGCCACCAACCTGTAATTCTCAGTTAGCTTTGTGTGTACTTTAGCAAGTTTGTTGCGCAATTCCTGTATGCTAACTTTGTCAGCAAGGATCACTGGTCCAAAAGAATGGTGTGTCGTAACTAAGTTTTGGAGTGTCTTGGTCTCTGAGAAGGTGTCATTTGTCCTACTGTCAATATATTTTAGGGTGGTTTATGTAAACCCGTATTGTGTATCTCTATGAATTAAGTATTATTGGATTGTGTTAATAGCTTAATGTTGTATAGAAACCGTGCAATTGAAAGGGAGTGATTTAAGAAGAGAAGGATCAGGCAGTCTAATATTAAAGAAAGGTCCAGTTCTGGCACAGGCAGAGAACCTCGTTGAAAATCCTTCTCCCTACTTGCCAATGCTGGATCTGGAAGTTGTTCCTGAAAGATCTTTAGGACATGAGCAATGGGAATTTGCATTAGGTAAGTGACTCCAAATACAATAGGTTATTTGGTATTCAACCTACCACACACCCTAAACTAATATGCATGTTTTCCCTGTCTGTTATTTTTCATATTTGTTTGTAGACTAAAGCTATCACTAATCTTGTCCATTTTTTTGTCACAGGGATGCCATTGGCCCAGGCCATTTCCATTTTACAGAAACACTGCCGCATCATCAAGAATGTCCAGGTTCTCTACAGTGAACAAGTAAGAGATGAGATGACTGCTCTTGTATATGGTGTGGGCTGTCAGATGAATGTGACAGATTATTGATTGGCTGTGCCCTGTAATTACATGTTAATTACATGTTATCTTTCTGTGCTTCTAGACGCCACTCAGCCATGACCTCATACTCAACTTGACTCAGGATGGAATTAAACTGCTGTTTGATGCCTGTAACCAGAGGCTGAAGGTGAGAGAGAGAGGTGCTCTGGTGGGTCATGACTTTAGACTTCATTCAGAAAATACTGTATGTTGAATACTAATCACGTCTCTTGTTGTTGTAATGTTTAGGTGATTGAAGTATACGACTTGACTAAAGTGAAATTGAAATACTGGTGAGTGATCATCTGTTCTTATTGTGAATACCTGTGTGAGTCATAACAAATTTATATGTCAGTGAGGTGGGAATTTTTCTGACAGGAATTGTTTGTTTTACTTAGTGAGAATAGTTTGTTTCGCAAATTGTTCAGCTTATGTTGGATGTGGTACTTTGTGCTTCTACATATCCACTATATATACAAAAGTATATACTGTAAGTGCTGTTATTGTGAAGTGGCCAACTGTAAGTGCTGTTATTGTGAAGTGGAAATGTCTAGGAGCAACAACGGCTCAGCCACGAAATGGTAGGCCATACAAGCTCACAGAGCGGGACCACCGAGTGCAGAAGTCCTAGAGCAGTGGAAACACATTCTCTGGAGTGAGAATCACGCCTCACCACCTGGCAGTCCGATGGACAAATCTGGATTTGGCGGATGCCAGGAGAACGCTACCTGCCTGAATTCTTAGTGCCAACTGTAAAGTTTGGTGGTGGTGGAATAATGGTCTGGGGCGGTTTTTCATGGTTCGGGCTAGGCCCCTTAGTTCCAGTGAATAGAAATCTTAATGCTACAGCATACAATGACTTTCTAGACGATGCTGTGCTTCCAACTTTGTGGCAACAGTTTGGGGAAGGCCCTTTCCTGTTTCAGCATGACAATGCCCCCGTGCACAAAGCAAGGTCCATACAAAAATGTTTTTTCAAGATCCGTGTGTAAAAACTTGACTGGCCTGCATGGAGCCCTGACCTCAACCCCATCGAACACCTTTGGGATGAATTGGAACGCAGACTGCGAGCTAGGCCTAATCACCCAACATCAGTGCCCGACCTCACTAATGCTCTTTTGGCTGAATGGAAGCAAGTCCCCGCAGCAATGTTCCAACATCTAATGGAAAACCTTCCCAGAAGAGTGGAGGCCGTTATAGCAGCAAAGGGGGGACCAACTCCATATTAATTCCCATGATTCTGGAATGAGATGTTTGATGAGCAGGTGTCCACATACTTTTGGTCATGTACTGTACTGTAATAGTATCTAAGCCTAAATGGTGTCATTGTCTTGCAGTGGAGTACATTTCAACACTCAGGCTATAGCACCCACTATAGAGCAGATTGATCAGTCCTTTGGCGCCACACACCCTGGAGGTAAGGGAAAGACACTCATCTCACCAATCAGCAGATAAAACTTTGTGTCTTATTGATAGTACTGTAGAGATAGGCTTGTTGTGTTTGACCATGTTTTCCTCACTCCACAGTATACAATGCTGCAGAGCAACTGTTCCACTTGAACTTTCGGGGACTCTCTTTCTCCTTCCAGCTTGACTCATGGAATGAAGCTCCCAAGTATGAGGTGAGACTATTACCTGTCCCTGCTAGATTTATCCCTAGTGTGCTGTTTTTATCTGACTGGCTTTATAATTGCCTTATAACCCCTGTTTGACATATAGTAGCTGCCACACTGCAAATGTATTTCATAACTTGCTCTTCTTGTTGTACCCTTAATAGTTTCCCTCATCTATTTTTTCTACAACCCATAATAGACCTTGTTTACCAGATAAAGTGCTAGTCTTTTTGGCTTGGATTATTTGTTACGTAATGAAAACCCCTGTGCCTCATTTTGACCACATGGGAATTAACAAACGTATTGCTTCATTACCATTAGAGCTGTGTGATGCATGAGTATTTGGTTTTGAAGCATTTAATAATGCTGGAAATACAAAACAAATCGGCCTAAAAATGGCTCAGTATGTATTTTTTTTGTGAAAATACATTGTTACAGTATAAAGCTATATAAACAGCAGTTGTGTCTCTATATGTTGAATGTGAGCTGTTGAAATGCACATGCCAATCTACTCCCAGTGGTTTTGCTTTGACAGCCTAACTTTGCCCATGGCTTGGCCTCCCTGCAGATTCCGCACGGGGCCACAGTGAAACGGATGTACATCTATACTGGGAACAACCTACAGGACACCAAGTAAGAACACAATGTATTCACAAGCACACCTGGAATATGGTTGAGGATTGCAGGTTTATGGGGAGATGGAGGAAGCAGGTGGGGTATAAGGTGAAGGGGAAGATACTGTGTGTTTGGTGAGCTTGTATACGCCAATGGAAATGCTTCAACTAGCACCACCTTCTCCTTTGAATATGGTTCGGTTTAAAAGTATTGCAAGATGTGTGATCTTGGATTGCAGAAAAAAACATGAATTTGTAATAACCTAATTGTGACTCACTCTGTTGCTCCTCAGGGCTCCAATGATGCCCCTTGCCTGTTTCCTTGGCAACGTGTATGCAGAGTGTGTGGACGTGCTGAAGAATGGCGCGGGACCACTTGGTCTGAGACTTCGCCTCCTCACTGCAGGTACTTAGCAAAGGGACATCTCAACTCACTCATGTCTATGAGTACAACACCATAACAACTGTGGAATTCAAGTTAAATCTGTTCAGGTTAATATTCATTTTGAGGCTTTCTGAGCACATGCCACTGATGGGATTGGAGGATGTAGGTATTCTCTTCCCCTAGCTCAATCCATCCACGATTCTAATTGGATCAGGCTACTCTTCTCTTCCGTCCTTTAATTAATTCCTCCCTCCAGCTCTGTTGTTAGGACTGTAATAGAGTCTCCTGGTCTGGAGCTTCAGAATAGTGCTTTCCTGCCAGTCCGTCAGTTCCACCACATTCCATGTTCTCTCCAGTCCATATGTAAAGCTCTGCTGATCTCATCACCATACATCACCTCAAACAGGCTCCTCCCCTGGGGAGGCTGAGCTAAACAAATAACCTACAGGAGGAGCCACGTACGCTATGTACTTGTACGCTATGCCCTTTAGGAGCGGCAGGTAACCTAGCGGTTAGAGAGTTGGGCCATTAACCGAAAGGTCGCTGGTTCGAATACCCGAGACAACAAGGTGAAAGATCTGTCTGTGTCCTTTAGCAAGGCACAATTTGCTCCAGGGGCTGACCCTGTAGGTAGGCCGTCATTGTAAATAAGAATGTGTTCTTAACTGACATGTCTAGTTAAATAAAGGCTAGATTCAAAAAAAAAAAATAGGAGATTGGAAACTCTTGGAATCCCTCATCCAGTGTTTAGATGTCTCTTTTGACCAGCTGTTTTTGTTGCCTCTGGTTTGATGTATTCTATACATTCTTAATGAGATGAAGATGTGCTCCAACAGTTTTGCAACATCGGGTCATATTAAGCTTGGATAATCAGTGAAATTGTGTCCCGTTGTCAGGCTGTGGGCCGGGGGTGATGGCTGATGCCAAGGTGCGTGCTGTGGAGAGAAACATCTACTTTGGAGACTCCTGTCAAGATGTGCTGAGCGCTCTGGGCTCGCCACACAAGGTCTTCTACAAGTCAGAGGACAAGGCATGGCCCTTAACTCTCCTCCCTGTCTCCCCCTTTCCCTCTTTAACCTTTACCCCCTTTTCTCAGACTTGACGTGCTGCTCTCAGTTGATATGACCCTCTCTATGTTTATAAACAAGCCCTCTTCGTGTTTTTGGTTTCCTGTTTCAGATGAAGATCCACTCTCCATCGCCTCACAAGCAGGTCCCGTCCAAATGCAATGACTACTTTTTCAACTACTTCAGCCTAGGGGTGGTAAGTATTGGTGTTATATGGGGTTGGTAACAAAAAAGAGGGCTTGTCTTTTTTTATGTTCACGTTAAAGCTCAAAGTACAGTTTTGACCTCTGTTTGATTGTTCCCTCTTCGTGTCGTTCCAGGACATACTCTTTGATTCCACCACACAGCTGGTGAAGAAGTTTGTCCTTCATACCAACTTCCCTGGTCATTACAATTTCAACATGTAAGTCTCTCTGCCTCACTTAAGCCTGGCAACTTACTGGCCCTTGGTTTAAATATACAATTTTCAGACGTGATTAATTTGAATGAATTATTTGCGGTAGAGCCATAAGAGGCTAACTCTTTAGTGGTGAAGTAATGTAGTCGCGGGACTGCTGTGCACTACACTACACTCAACATGTAACTATCTCTCTCAACACTAGATATCATCGATGCGATTTCAAGATTCCTCTTGTCATCAAGAAAGGTGACTTTCTAATCAGCATTTCTATTGTATTTCCTGAGGTTTGTTGGTGCTCCTTTTGAACTCTGCCTGTCTCCCCTCTGACCTCTGTCCTCGTTTATCCCTGGCTGTGTCTTTCAGAAGCTGCTGATGCTCAGTGGGAGGACTGCATCCTCACTACCTACAGCAAGGTCAGACATGCCTACACTGCTCAGTCTTTGCCTAGCTGAATGTCTTCCTACAACATACTGTATATTATTGATAAAGAGTTGTGAAAAACACCAGACAAGCAACTATGTTTTAACTTTATAGCTATCTGTGACTTCAGAGAAGGTTTATGTTCTCCTGACTTAATATGGTCGTGTCTCCCTTAGTGGGATCAGATTCAAGAGCTGCTTGGACACCCCATGGAGAAGCCTGTCGTGCTCCATCGGTAAGGGATGCCTGGGTTAGAATTTACATGACTACTTTCCGATGAAATATTTTCATTGGACAACGTGACTGCTGGCCCCGCAGTTATCAAAAAGCTGTTAATGGTTTCTGTTCCACAGGTCATCCTCGGCAAATAATACCAATCCCTTCGGCTCTACGTTCTGTTTTGGACTACAGCGAATGATCTTTGAGGTAAGAAAACTTGGTGTGAGTCGTGAGTGATGATTGATTAGTACAAAGGACTGTATGTAAACTATGTGTTCTAACTGTGCCAACTTGTTGTCCTAGGTGATGCAGAACAACCACATAGCTTCAGTGACTCTGTACGGCGCCCCCAGGCCCAGCAGTCGGGCCCGAGCCGAGGCCAGCGCCCACTGAACAGTGTCCTACTGCCAACCCAGGCCCGGCCTGAGGGCTCTCTCTCCCCTCCTCCAGTCCACGCTACAGCATCCCTAGGCTGATCAGAACAGTGTACTCAATCTCTCACCCACTGCCATGTTCACACCAGAGAGGAGCTCCTCTGGACCCATCTGCTGTCTGTGACGGGCACCTCATCCAGAGGCCTGCTAGGAGCCTTACGGCAGCCTTCATCCCACTGCCCTCCCCCTCTCTCACCCTCTCCCAATGCTCTTCATCATCAAAACACTTGTTAGCCATCGTTAGATGTGTTGACAGTGTTTCATCAATGCACATTTGTATGCCGGCGTACACAAACATATGCTCACCTGCATACCCAAATGAGCACCTGCGTGCATGCCGCAGTTTTTAAATTGACTTAATACATGCTTGACATACACACATATACAGTCATGTGAAAAAGTAAGTACACCCCCTGGAAAGTTCTCTTTTCTTTTTTTTTTTTACATATTTTGACAGATGGATATGTAATCTGCACTTCAACACTATTGACAGATAAAAGTTTACCCAATTTAACAAATTGAAAATGTTATGCAACTAAATAAACATGGGGAGAAAGTTAGTACACCCCTACCTTTACCATCACATAAAATGGCAAACATTTGAATTAGGTACCAAAACTAGTGCAAATGATTATAACACATTAGAGAGAAACTTAGGAGGGTCCAGCCTTCCATAAAAATAAGAAAATTGTTCTGGTTTGGTCTTAACCATATTGGTGTGTGGTAACACATCATTGAAAGATCAAAAGACCTACAGAGGCCCTCAGAAGAAAGATTATTGATGCCCATGAGTCTAGGAGGGGTTACAAATCCATTTCCAAGCAATTCAAAGTACATCATTCCACTGTCTGATGAAAATTCCAGACCACTGGCAAACTACCTACTTTGGTGGTCGTCCCACCAAAGTCAGCCCAGGAGCTGACCGAAAGATGCTCATAGAAGTCTCTAAGAACCCCAGAGTAACATCAAGGGATCTACAGGCCTGTCATGCCACAATCAATGTCGTATTGCATGGGTACACTGTCAGAAAGATACTGCACAAACAGGTCAGGAAGGAAGAAGCCTCTGCTCTCAAAAAATAATATCAAGACACCCAGGTGTTTTGGTACCTAATTCTAATTTTAGCCATTTTATGTGATGGTAAAGGTAGGGGTGTACTAACTTTTTCCCCATACGGAAAAATACATTTTCAACGTTTTTGTGTGTGTGTGTGTGTGATTTGTTAAATTGGGTAACCTTTATCTGTCAATAGTGTTGAAGTGAAGATTACATATCCATCTTTCCAAATATTACTTTTTCACATGACTGTAACAGAAACAGATACCAAAAGCATTTCAATCCTTTCTCCACTACATGTTCATGTTACTGATTTTAAAACACATGCGAATGGATGCAGGCTCATCTCATATCTGCAGCACTAACACTTGCATAACAAGCACACCATTACATACACAGACAGTCACACAAACAAACAAACATGCATGCACGCACATAAACCCATGTATGCACACAGACACAAGCAATTGCATGAATAGAGAAGTTGTTGTTTTTAAGAAAAGAGTGGTAAAAGATGACAAGCACAAACTGGCCTCACCATGGACTGTCCTAGTAATCTGCATGCTTTGGGGGGGGAACTTTCTGGGCACATGATCAAACACAGACAAACATATACTGGTCCACATACGCACACAAATTCATACACTCATGCCATGAACAAGTCTGCAGCATAAGCCACCTCCTATTGCAAGACTGTGAAGCACTAACTGCATTTGTAGTTGGTTTGTTTTGTGTTTTTTTTTTTTGCAAGGATCGATGGGAACATTGGTTTTAACATTTTGCACTAAGATACGCCCTATTTACTTGATTATTGTTTCCTATCCAATGAGGATTATTGTGCATTTTATTTATATAAGTGATGCCAGAGGAAAGGCTCCAGCTTATCTATCCCGTGACTGACTTCTTTCCTTTCACATGTACACATCCCCAGCTACCACTGTCTTTTACAGCCTTCCTCCCCATGCTGTCTCATGATTGCTCTCTTTCTCTTCACAAGAGATACCTACATGATTCCCTCAGATTTACTTAATCATTGCTATCATTCTTAATTTAAAAAAGTGTTAAATTGCCAAAATTCTAGCCAAAGATGGTTCAGCATGTTTTAATTTATCCAGATATTTTAGTTTGTGGTCAAAACTTGACCTTTTGCCCAGAAGAGCAGACATTCCCTCCTAAACAATATATTTGTTTGTATTGCAGGCCCCTGGCCCATAATCTTAATCTCTAACTACTTCTTGAGTATATAATCTTTATTATTTGTGCTTTTTAATGCAGATATTTTATCATTCAGTTTTTACTCTACTGAGACTTCTCCCTATTTGTAGCAGGTAGATTTGGGACTGTGTGCAACAGCAGCCTCTTTTGGTGTCTGGTGTTTGTACAGATTTGTAAATACTGTGCTCTTTTCTTTTGTAATTTTAAGCTAATGGTACAATGTGGGTCAGAGCAAGCTCCAGACGTCCAGACGTGACACTTGTATTACTTACGAGTTCTGTTTGATGTCTCTCTCCCCCTAGTGGAGAGAACGGGGGCTGTCGCTCCTAAGCCCTGGGCCTGGAGGGTTCATTCATCTCTCTAGCTCAGCTTTAACCACTATTAGTGGATGGGATAAAGCAGAGACAAAGAGGGGTTACTGTTGGTTAGGGAAGGGAGCCCTGTACAACCTATGACGTTTAGAACCCCAGGATGTGTGTGTGGTCAGTAGCCCTGTTACAGTGGGTTGTTAATTACTGGTGCTAGATCAGAGGTGTGACTGAGGCTCATAAGTGTGTGCCCTCCTCCCATCTTGTGTATCTACCTGCCATAATGTCAGCCCCAGTCAGACCAACCCTCCAGGCCTCAGCTTTACAGCGTGTGATGCAGGCTTATTACATGGGCATTGTTCATTCTGTTACATTGACTTGTTTCATGAGTTGCGATGAAGAAAAAAAAAAAGCCTGTACTGTTATTTTAATTTTATCCCTTGCTTTTGTGCAAGTTGTATGAAAAGAAAAAGCTCAAATGGCTTGTTAACGTTGTGCCTCATCTCCCACCAAGCCTGTCTTGACTTCTCTCTGTAAATTAAACTAGGCTATTGAACTGCATTGTGTATGACTGAGCATGAAAAGTTAACATGGTTGGCTGACTGTCACCCATAGTCCTCATTGTCCTCTTGCTCCAGAAAACATAACAGTAAGGAGTAGATTAAAGACTTGGGCCACTATTCAATCTGTATCGCTGAAGCGTTACAGCTCGCATGTTTAAATGTAATTAATTTTCATTTACGCTGTAACTCAACTTCCTCGATACGGATTGAGTAGAGCCCATGATGTAGAGGTCCTGAGCTCAGTCATGAAGGGCATCACTATCATCCCCATCACATATCCCCTGGCATTCTGATTGGAATATTTGCACAGTACACAATACATTGTTTTGTCTTATGTTCTCGTTGCTGGACACAGAAACGTGTATATCACTCTGAACATCTCACAGCAAGACAATGGTTATAACATCAGTTTGAGCACCAGCCCTTCATGACCTGAGATGGATACACACACTGGTTGTGTTGGAATTCAAATACAATGCACACTCAGCCTTGAGCGAGAAAACAAATGCAACACAACCAACGTTGTGGTGATGTTTCTGGAATGTTACTGCTGAGAGTGAGTAGCTAGTGTGCTGGACTGTGCTTGCCCAATCTCAGGTGGACATATCAGATATTTTTTTAATGCCAGGAGCAAGTGAATGCTTAATTTTCAGTTGGTTTTAGCTATTTTCATTCCTCCACTGAGTTTATCCTATTTTTGCATTGGAATGAATGAATGGTTGTCCTTAAGATTGTAATTAGAAATGGACAACTTCAGTTCAGTGTAATACTCATTAATTCTATGTATTGTCTCCCTTTATATTGTGTGTTATCCTCCTCCCCCAAAGTAATTATTTTTGGTGGATTCAGTACATTTAACCCATTTCTGGAAATGGGAATTATCCTTAATTAAACTTGTGAATCAAATTCATTGGGATGTGGTGTTTTTATATTTTGTATACCTCTACTTCTGTACAACAAAGAACAAGTAGACCAACATTATCAAGCATGTTATAGAAAGCAATAGCCATAACTGCAGTGAATCGGAACGATCTGCTTAAAGCGTGCACAATGCTTCCGACTGAAACAATGCCAGATTTCTGTGATAAGTTTAGATGAGTTCCTCATTAAATCTACTGAAACTCCACATTTAGAATTTTATAACACTGCTCATTCTGAATTCTGTTATTTAAAAAAAGTAATCCTGTTACCGTGTGTACAAAAAGGATATGGAAACAAAATGTATGTAATAAATATGACAAAAAAAGTATTGTTTTATTTATTAAAAACAAGATAAAGCAGTACATGCACAGTTTTCCCACCAGGGACATTTACAGTGTTAACGGATTGCTTTCCATTTTGATATCAAAAGCATGTAGTATAAAGAAAGCATTTGGACTACAGTTGGAGGTATAGCTGAACTGTCACCCACAGTCATCATTATCCTCTTGCTCCAGAAAACAACAGTAAGGAGTAAATTAAAGACTTGGGCCACTATTCAATCTGTATCGCTGATTATCAGAAGTATTGTAAATGATAGCGCACCACCCACCCATCTTAACTGTTCAGGCTTTACTCTGACATTTCTTTTCTTGCTTGGTAATTGTCGTCTTCAGTGTATCAGATTGTGAACTGAAAAAGTAGGTACTGTGGAAATAACATTCATGAAGGTGTACACTGTTTCTTTGTATAACTGTTTATACCTGGAACGTTTCTAGGAAAGTTTCCCCAGAGTGTGGAACTATATAATGAGGTCCCTTGGGGACTTCCTGCCACAGCTACAGTTGATGCATTGAGCTTTGCCTCCCCTAATTTCCCTTTCAAGTCTACGTACAGGTGTAATATGATGTGTCATTACACACAAAGATTAATAATTGACAACACTGTACTGTATATTAAATTGCACAAAATCAACCTGGCACATGCTTCAGTCAATATTGACCTTATTGAGGCTCTGTGCAATAAAATAAAACAAATTAATTCAGTCATACTGTAACTACATGGAGCAGGGATATTTTTAAACATTACCACAAGTATATTTACAGAATGGTTTTACATCCAGGATGTTAATGAAGAAAAAGGGTACATTTACCATGGTTGTAAACTTTTAATAAAAAACCACTGTATTGCCTAAAGATAACTGTACCAAACATTCAATCACAGATTCCATAGCCCAATGGCTTTAACAGTGTCGTCCCTCTGATCAACATAACACAAACCTCTCAATGCTTTACAAACACTTTAATATCATATTCCTTTTCCACTGTAGTCTGAGTCCTTCTGTCCTGTTGAGTACCTTGCCTCTCCACTTGAAGGGCCACAGGGTGGGGGCCAGTTTACTGTGACAGCTCAGTTGGGGGTCATGCAGCAGGTTCCACATGAGCCAGATCTGTGGTACTGTCAGGCTGTGTACCACAATCAGCTCCCTGTAGAAACAAGGGTCAAACACCGGGAGGTGAGGAGCAGCAGAGGGACGCACAATTCCAAATGTACGAAAACCATCATGGAGTGACGGTTTCACTTCAATTCTCTGTAAGCACATGCCTAAGAACACATTGTCGATGGGTAATAGTTCTACCTGCTGACACGCTCCACTCAGCCGCCTGGCGGTGTGACCGGACATCACAATGCCTCCCCTCCAGCATATGATGGATACAAAGTCTGGCCGTACACAAACTCAGGCACAAAGTACTTGCTGCTGCGCTGGCGGATGGGTTAGGCATGGTGGATGATGTCACCCACAAAGAGGTCCTTATCAGGCTTCTGACCCTTCAGCATCTCCAGAATGTTCTCTATATTCACATAGACATCAGCGTCACCTTTGAAGATGAACTCGACATTGGAGCAGCTGTCATTCACCCACTGGAGGAAGTGGGTCTCTTTAAGTGTCAAGTTGAAAAATGTGTCATCAAAGTTCCAGAGGAGAATGTCCCCAAAGGTGTGGCTCTCGTAGGCAAGGAGCCAGTCCCATAAAGGCAGGGCGGTCTTGTTCCTGGGTACACCAAGGAGGAATACAGTCTTTACTCTAAGTGCCCTGCTCTAAGTGCCAGGTGTCCCAGGTGTAAGTGAAGCCTTGGTGGGCATACAACATCAGACAGAGTAGTCTCAGCATGAGCAGGGTGCATAGAACATCTCCTTTTATATGAATTCTCCTTATTGTGTCGCACTGAACCACTTTCCCTCTGATGTCTACAAAAGCTGATTTTATTTACCACTCTTTTCCCATAGATCTTTATTTTCCTCTCCCACCGGATTTCAAAGGTCAGAAAGCGCCACACAGCATCCTGCGAGGATTTCACAATACTGATCATCCATGTGGAGGTTTTCTGGATTATTTCCAACTGGATTGTTTCCATTGATTGAGTCAACATAATGACAGGGAACAGTTAGGACCCCGAGGTCCCGCCAGATTATTCTCCGTAACCCAACTCTCTGCAGTCTTGATGTTTCTCCTCCAGTATCGGAGGGGTTTCCCCTTTAGTCCATGACACTCATTCCATCCCAACTCATCAGCAGGCTGTGCTCCTAGATAATAAGATAAATCACATGAGAATTAAACATGCAAGGAAAGGAACAAAAATATATTTTACAAAAATACATTTTATATGTAACTTTTTATATGTATATTTGCAGTTACTTTGTATAATTTGTTTCCTGTTTTTCTTTTAAGTTATTATTAATACATTATCTCAGTATTTCTACTGGGATATCTGCAGTTGTAATCTTTTCAAACTCATTTCCCCAGAACTATTTACAAGAATGTTCTTCATCAATCTTCCTACAGCAGACACGCCCCCTAAGGTTTCTCGATTGCGATTGAATTTAGCCTTGTGTTTAAATTATGCATATTTTGTACAACAGTCTAAGCTGTAAAATGCATTTCCCAAAACACCATGCTGAGATAACATTCACTAACTGTGTCTTTGTGGCATATGTCGATACTGAATATAAAAAAATCATATATATATACAGTGGGGAGAACAAGTATTTGATACACTGCCGATTTTTATTATAATTTATAATTTTTTATCATAGGTACTCTTCAACTGTGAGTGACGGAATCTAAAACAAAAATCCTGAAAATCACATTGTATGATTTTTAAGTAATTAATTTGCATTTTATTGCATGACATAAGTATTTGATACATCAGAAAAGCAGAACTTAATATTTGGTACAGAAACCTTTGTTTGCAATTACAGAGATCATACGTTTCCTGTAGTTCTTGACCAGGTTTGCACACACTGCAGCAGGGATTTTGGCCCACTCCTCCATACAGACCTTCTCCAGATCCTTCAGGCTTCGGGGCTGTCGCTGGGCAATACAGACTTTCAGCTCCCTCCAAAGATTTTCTATTGGGTTCAGGTCTGGAGACTGGCTAGGCCACTCGAGAACATTGAGATGCTTTTTATTTATTTTTTATTTAACCAGGTAGGTCAGTTGAGAAAGTTCTCATTTGCAACTGCGACCTGGCCAAGACAAAGCAAAGCAGTGCGACAAAAACAACACAGAGTTACACAGTAAACAAACAGTCAAAAACACAATAGAAAATCTATATACAGAGTGCAAAATGTAGTGCAAAATGCAGTAAGGTTAGGAGGTAGGACAATAAATAGACCATAGTGGTGAAATAAATTACAGATTATCATCATTAACACAGGAATGAAGGATGTGCAAATTATGATGTGCAAATAGAGATACTGGAGTGCAAGATTAGTGAAAAAAACAAAAATAAATATGGGGATGAGGTAGTAGTGTGGGCTATTTACAGAAGGGCTATATAGAGGTGCAGTGATCGATAAGCAGCTTTGACAGCTGATGCTTAAAGTTAGTGAGGGAGATAGGAACCTCTAGCTTCAATGATTTTTGCAATTCGTTCCAGTCATTGGCAGCAGCGAACTGGAAGGAATGGCGGCCAAAGGAGGTGTTGGCTTTGGGGGTGACCAGTGAGATATACCTGCTGGAGCGCATGCTACGGGTGGGTGTTGCTATGGTGACCAGTGAGCTGAGATAGGGCGGGGATTTACCTAATAAAGACTTATAGATGACCTGGAGCCAGTGGGTTTGGCGACGAATATATAATGAAGGCCAGCCAACGAGAGCATACAGGTCGCAGTGATGGGTAGTGTATGGGGCTTTGGTAACAAAACGGATGGCACTGTGATAGACTACATCCAATTTGCTAAGTAGAGTGTTGGAGGCTAGTTTGTAAATGACATCGCCGAAATCAAGGATCGGTAGGATAGTCAGTTTTACAAGGGCATGTTTGGCAGCATGAGTGAAGGAGGCTTTGTTGCGAAATAGGAAGCCAATTCTGGATTTAATTTTGGATTGGAGATGGTTGATGTGAGTCTGGAAGTTGAGTTTACAGTCTAACCAGATGCCTAGGTATTTGTAGGTGTCCACGTATTCTAAGTTGGACCCGTCGAGAGTAGTGATGATAGTCCGGTGGGCGGGTGCTGGCAGCGTTCGATAGAAAAGCATGCACTTAGTTTTACTAGCGTTTAAGAGCAGTTGGAGGCCACGGAAGGAGTGTTGTATGGCATTGAAGCTTGTTTGAAGGTTAGTAAACACAGTGTCCAAAGAGGGGCCAGATGTATACAGAATGGTGTCATCTGCGTAGAGATGGATCAGAGAGTCACCAGCAGCGAGAGCGACATCGTGGATGTATATAGAGAAAAGGGTTGGCCCAAGAATTGAACCCTGTGGCACCCCCATAGAGACTGCCAGAGGATCGGACAATAGGCCCTCCGATTTGACACACTGAACTCTGTCTGCAAAGTAGTTAGAGAACCAGGCAAGGCAGTCACTTGAGAAACCAAGGCTGTTGAGTCTGCCAATAAGAATGCGGTGATTGACAGAGTCGAAAGCCTTGGCCAGGTCGATGAAGACGGCTGCACAGTACTGTCTTTTATCGATGGCGGTTATGGAGCCACTCCTTAGTTGCCCTGGCTGTGTGTTTCGGGTCGTTGTCATACTGGAAGACCCAGCCACGACCCATCTTCAATGCTCTTACTGAGGGAAGGAGGTTGTTGGCCAAGATCTCGCGATACATGGCCCCATCCATCCTCCCCTCAATACGGTGCAGTCGTCCTGTCCCCTTTACAGAAAAGCATCCCCAAAGAATGATGTTTCCACCTCCATGCTTCACGGTTGGGATGGTGTTCTTGGGGTTGTACTCATCCTTCTTCTTCCTCCAAACAAGGCGAGTGGAGTTTAGACCAAAAAGCTCTATTTTTGTCTCATCAGACCACATGACCTTCTCCCATTCCTCCTCTGGATCATCCAGATGGTCATTGGCAAACTTCAGACGGGCCTGGACATGCGCTGGCTTGAGCAGGGGGACCTTGCGTGCGCTGCAGGATTTTAATCCATGACGGCGTAGTGTGTTACTAATGGTTTTCTTTGAGACTGTGGTCCCAGCTCTCTTCAGGTCATTGACCAGGTCCTGCCGTGTAGTTCTGGGCTGATCCCTCACCTTCCTCATGATCATTGATGTTGCATGGTGCCCCAGACCGAGGGAGATTGACCGTCATCTTGAACTTCTTCCATTTTCTAATAATTGCGCCAACAGTTGTTGCCTTCTCACCAAGCTGCTTGCCTATTTCCTGTAGCCCATCCCAGCCTTGTGCAGGTCTACAATTTTATCCCTGATGTCCTTACACAGCTCTCTGGTCTTGGCCATTTTGGAGAGGTTGGAGTCTGTTTGATTGAGTGTGTGGACAGGTGTCTTTTATACAGGTAACGAGTTCAAACAGGTGCCGTTAATACAGGTAATGAGTGAAGAACAGGAGGGCTTCTTAAAGAAAAACTAACAGGTCTGTGAGAGCCGGAATTCTTACTGGTTGGTAGGTGATCAAATACTTATGTCATGCAATAAAATGCAAATTAATTATTTAAAATTCATACAATGTGATTTTCTGGATTTTTGTTTTAGATTCCGTCTCTCACAGTTGAAGAGTACCCATGATAAAAATTACAGACCTCTACATGCTTTGTAAGTAGGAAAACCTGCAAAATCGGCAGTGTATCAAATACTTGTTCTCCCCACTGTATATATATATAAAAAAAATTCAAATATATTTTGGGGGGGGTTGCCTGTTTTGCATGTTATTTAGGCATTAATACGTGTCACATATCAGTTTGCAAAAATGTAAAAAATCTGTATATCATTGAGTTAATACAGCCGCATACAAACATGGTCTCTTTTTTGTTTTCTTGAATAAGGCAGCTCCAAAATGCAGATGTTTCAGCCTAGCTCAGTGCTTTCTGTGGTGGTGGGGCAAGCCAGCAGAAAATAGGAGCATTGCGCCGTGATTGGCTCAGTGTTCTGTAACTCATGGGGACACTACGTTGCCGCCAAATCTAAGTCCTTAGTAAGGGTAGACATCGAACATTTAAGCCCTTTGGGTCCTGTCATAGAGTTACAATAGAAGTTCCCTTCCAAGAAGGCTCAAGGTCATTGACACAGATAAAATTACATCAAATCAAGTTATATGTACAGTAGCTTTGATTGGACTGATCATGTCAACATCATACTTTCAAAATCTTAGCTAGCAGTCATCATCATGAATCAAGTCGACAATCTACTGGCAAATATTTTTAATCCTTGTCATATGAAGAGAAACAATGAAGAGAAATTATAGATATGCTCATCGGCCATTGGACATAAACATTACACAAAAAGTTAGAAATCGCAAATTCAACAATGAGTGGTTTGGAAGGAATCACTGACAGTGGCTAACTGCAAGCATTGCAACTGTGAAATCGGGAATAAACAAGCTCGGACTGGAAAAATAAGCTTTGAACTGTCATCCAACTCGGAATTGTAAATACAGCCTCTTTCTCTTTCTTAGACGACATAATTTGCCCACGAAGGACCGCCGCGCCACCTTCCTGTTCAAGTGAGCACATCACAACAAGGTGAGTCCAAAAATGTCTTATACGCTGCTGCATAAATTATGTAATATGCCAGGGAGATATGTATACTGTAGCTAAGAAAGTAATACTATGTGTATGTTGTGTAGTAAGCTGTTAGTAGCCCTTGTGCCTCACCCTAATAATTTGGTATATTTTCATTTCTTTATTTCGCCTACTGTTCTGGCTCAGTGGTGCACATGTAGCCTATAACCTGTTTTTGAGAAATGTAATCATCAAATATTGTAAAAGCTTTCATTGTCTGCTTATATACTTATTTATCCTACGGTTCTGACTTGGTGTACAGGGAGAACACTGTAAGAACGGCCCATGTTCTGAAATTCTGTCGCTGTACATTTCAAAAGTGCTGAACAAATAGCTATATTGACTACGTCCGTCCTGACTCGCTCATGAATGTCTAAATCGAAATTATGGATTGCCTCTTATCCGCTTGTCGTCTCCTTATGCCATAGTTTGTGCATCTCAATTATCAGTAGAAACCACATTTGTTTAAGTAAGTCAGCCATATCAGCTATGTTTTTTTTAAAGGCAGTAAATTAGGCTGAATGAACTGTTTCGCTGCCAGACAAGGCTCCGCTGATAGCCAGGTGTAGCAGTAGTAAGGTGTTGGGACTGCTCCTGGGACTCTGCTGTAAGGACAGCTTAGGCCCTAACACTTTGTGGGCATCATTTGTCACCGTTATAGTGCAATTAATGTATTGTTTGGTGGGCTCCCAAGGGGCGCAGCAGTCTAAGGCACTACATCTCTAGAGGTGTCACTACAGACACTCTGGTTCGATTCCAGGCTGTATCACAACCAGCCGTGATTAGGAGTCCCATAGGGATGAGCACAATTGGCCCAGCGTCGTCAGAGTTTGCCGGTGTAGGCCGTCATTGTAAATAAGAATTTATTCTTAACTGACTTGCCTAGTTAAATAAATAAAGGTTCAATTAAAAAATACAAATAAAGTGTTGTGTAGTGGCTTTGATGGCATGCATCCCAAATTGTTTTGTTTGTTTGCCCCAAGATTTACATGCTAAAATCGCCACTGCTTACCCTATAATAATGCACTAAATCAATATTTGCCTCGTCATTAAATATATTGTGGCAAAAATGACAGGCAGTAGCGTACAAATAGCTAATTAAAACTACATTAAATAAACATGACATTTATTTTAATATAATTGAAATACTGTAGGTATATGTAGCCTATATAGTCTACTACTGTATTCTAACACAGTCACCTCGGTTTTCATTTAATCATATTTGTATCCTTCGCTTGTTAGTAACTGCAAAGAAATTGGCAACTTTGTATTTGTAGTCACAGTCGTTCTAAAGTTATTGGTGGTCACAGAAAGACAGATAAACATGAGATCTGTGTATAAAGTGAGGCGGAATGGCAAAAAAAACATCAAACGGACGACACACTTAGCTGTGGTCTGAGGCAGTCGTTAAATAACGAGCGTTTTCAAGACCAACTTTACTGACTGATGGTTTTGGGAAACAGATTTAACGATGCTCCTACGAAAGTTCTAACATTCAAATGACACCTCAGAATAAGCAATGGAAAAACGTGATTTCCTAAAAACACGCCACTTTCGATAACCACCGGAAGTGACTTTTTCGTAGTATGTTGGGAGAATTTATGAAGCAGGTTTGGAGAAATAACGTAGCAGGTTAGGATAATTAGGTTAAGGTTATGAAACGGTGTAGTGTTAGGGTTAGATAAAATGCTCTCCTACCCTGCTACAAAAAGTAACTTCCGTAGTTGTACTCTATCGAAATGACGTGGTTGTTTTTAGGGAGTCACTGGAAAAAACGGACCAAAATGTAACAAAACATTTTGAAGAATGACTACATTGATACCCTCTCCTATAGGACCAAGCCCCAAATTTGGTAAATTCGCTATAGGAAGGGGGCGTGTCAGATCTTATGTTAAGCTGTACATAAGATTCCTCAATAGAAATGCATGTCCTGTGTCCATTAGAACATATAGTATTCCTTGCGTAATGTTCATATTAATCTCCTGCATAAATATAACTATTGGTTAAGCATGCAGTTTATAACTTGCAAAAATGCAAGTGAACAAAACAACAAAACCCATTTTCGTCAGCAAAACTGACATACATGCGTTTACCCTCAATGGAATAATTGTGTTGCATTACATTTACATGTAATTGACAAACTGTTGCATATTTCAATATCACAGGGAGCCCTATATTGAATAACAGCGTTTGTATTTTAATCAGTATACAGTATGTGTACCAAGTATCCAGCGCATCAGTCATCATACTTACCACGACAGATTAAAGTCACCAAAGCAATTATATAGCGCCTGCCAAACCCGGGAACATCTGGTTTCTGTATGAAATCTGCAGTCTCAGACTGTAAGCAAGCTGGGGTCCAACAAAAACGAAGTTTAAAACAGAGAAAAACACATGATATAAATACAGACCTACTTGGTTTGGACGCTCAGTAAGGAAGAGTTAACTTTTGGAGAAATGTGCAAAACTGTCAAGACACCGTTTTAACAGTGTTCTTTTCACTGGCCACGTGACACGTGCGGTCTTTGGTCCAGCAGTGCTCCAGATGCCAGCGCAGCAACTGGAGACTCAAAGAATTTGAAGGAAGGGGAAGGGGGCATAATGATGACGACCTAGCAGACATATTTTTTGTCTGACAATGTACTTTTATCGTGGTGATTGATGTCCTTGCAATATGCCACCATGTGTTCTTCTAGCCCCTAGCTGTCTTAAATGACTGCAATTTAGGAGCTGGACTCACTTAGAATGGTAAGACAGACATGGAATAAATGTATTTAACCAACAAGATTTGAATACAGATACTACAAAGAAAAACTCATAATACAGAAATATTAAGTTATAAGACACAGCAATTTAATTTAGTTACATTTCTTTCTGCACACACACGTAAACGTTCCCGGTCTATTTACAATCTACAAAAAGAAAACATGTATCTCACTCTGCTGGTCCCATTTAACATTCAATGTATAGTATAGTTAGTACTATAGTATAGTTCTTTGGCTACAAAACAACATCTACAAGTTGACAGTTACTCCCACCCACTGACTCCTCGAAAACATCACTGCTGCCCAATGGCACCTGGAGGTGCAGGTGAGGCCTGTTCCTTCTTCTGGTCTTGCCACTAGAGAACTAGTCTTTCTCCACTCTGGTAAAGCCTCCTCCCCTTGCTCCCCCCAGACTGGCCTCTCAGGGATTCCAATCCCTTCAGGATTTCAGGCAACCACAGTGGGGTGCCCTCAGGAAGAGGCTGTGCCTGCTCTCATGATCTTGAACAGGGCGTTGACATTGTTGTTTTTGATAGCGTCTCGGCAGGCTGTGATAACCTGATTCTTTGGCTTTCCCACTGAGAGAGACAAAGAGGCAGAGAGGTTAGCAGAGAACTGAAACCTTTAAAACACACATTAAATTCTCTTCAAAACGCTATGCTTCACTGATCTCCCTGTCAACCCCTACTCACCTCTCAGTCTCCCTGCCCTCTGAATGGCCTGGTTGACAGACTTAAGGCAGGCGAGGAGAGCATTGTGATTGTTCGACCGGATCTTATACTCATTGATCAGGTCTCTGTTCAGGTCATAGAGCTCAATGTAGCGCTTCTTCATGTTCCTTCTGTCAGGCACAAAGAAAGATGAAGGGATGAAAAGAACAACTGGCCATGATCACCTCATCGAGCCATGCAAAGGAATCCTGCAGAGAAATCATGGAGGTGGTGGTTGGTGTGGTGTCACTCACATGTCACCCATAAGCCTTGCGTCCTCTGCCTGCACCAGCATGTTCCGGATGTGATTAGAATGATCTGCTATGGCCGCCGTCAGCTTTTGGTGGACAGAGTGATAGTCATCGACCTGTTAAAACAATAGATTACAAAAATATGTAAGGCCTACCACACCAAAATAATGAGAGAAATGGTTGGTAATGAGATAAATACCATTGGTGTGGAGGCTGAGGTGGGGAGTTTACCTCAGTTAGGGTCGTTCGCAGCTCCCCAAAGTATGTGGGGAAGTCCGCCTCTGCCTGTAGGTCCTCTATAGCAAGGAAGGAGGCCAGTGATTGGACTAGATCCCCTGCGAGGTCTATGTCGTCTGTGTTTAGTGTGATCTGATTGGAAAGAAAAGGGCAGGTGAAGGGTCCATTTTTAAATACTAGAGATATCCTGTGCACAGCGATACGTGTTAGGACATGTAGACATACCTCCCCACTGGTGCTTAGCATGCTGATGGTGAGTAGTCCCCCGCCACGCAGAGAGGTGAATGTCACGTCTGGGGTGTCAATGCCATCTAGTAGAAGGAAGTTCTGGTTTAGCCACATGACCACCTAAAGACAGAGAATACAGCCATTCGATAGTAACAGTAACATTACTATGGAGCAGAATGCCAGAAAGGCTCGGAAGACTCTCCACAGGAGCATGTGGCAGGGTATGAAAGTGTGTGTGTAAGTAAGTGAGAGAGAGCAATACAGAGTTTGTCCTTACTCTCTGTGGCCTGTCGTTGATGGTGAAGGTAACTTTCCCAGTAGGTTGGGGGGCCTCAGGATCAACATTAAGATCATACATGGAGAAGCGAGGCAGCTGGCGGGTGATCTCAAAGACGTGGAACTGACTGCTGCAGGGAAGGGAACAGAAGAAGCACGTTCAAATGACAAAATAATCTTTGTTTTTTTTATTGGAACTACACTGAAACTACAAAGTTTGGATAATAATAGAGTGAACTTCAATGGCAAATTAATACATTAACACATCTATGCAGAGGACTCCGCTATGTCTCTTTCATAATGTGTACCTGCTCTTGCCACCAACAAAAGCTTTGATGTGTAGATCCACAGGGATATCTTTGGGAGGAATAATGGGAACACGGATAGAACCAGACAGATTCTGGGCACTGGGGTGTACCACATGACTTTCACCCTCAAAAATTCCCTCAGCAAAAATCAGCACGGCTCGAATGATGGTCTCTGTAGAGGGAATGCCAAAAGGTCAGTACCCAGCCCACTCACTTACCACAGTAAGCCACATCATATCAAATTAAAATCAAATGTTATTGGTCGTATACACATATTTAGCAATGTTATTGCAGGTGTAGCAAAATGCTTGTGTTCCTAGCTCCAACAGTGCAGTAATACATACATGAGGCTGCCCATTCTGGAATTATAGGATGGTGAGAGTCATTGTGTTCAATGTGGGACAGGCTGAGGTTTGGTCAGCTTGGTGAGTTTCTGTGTGATTTTAGGGCTGTGTAAGTGAACTGCTTACTGGGTTTTGATGACAGTGTGAGTCTAGGGCATGAGTGTGTTAGTGGTCCATGAAGAGGGTAAGGAAGGTATCTGTGTGGGGTGATGGTGTTTACCATTGGGTGTGGAGATGCTGAGCTCTATGTGTGACTTCTGGGACACTGTGGCAGCTCTGACAGAGAGGGCAGTCTGGAGCTGGGTATTGGCTGGTATCACCCCCATCTGGGTGTCCCGTTCTGAAGCTCCTGGGACAGCCTGCTACAGAGACACAGAGGTATTTTACACTATGACACAAATACCATGAGTGTGTAGGTCTGTACATAGTTAGAGGTGGGAGTGAGAGGATCGTAGTGTTCTCCTCACAGCACAGTAACTGATAAGTCTGAGAAAGTTTGTCTTTGAATGTTGGTCTGGGGTGTAGGTATAGGTTTATACGTGTGGGCTTTAGCATTCTATTCTTATAATAGTAACGGCAGAGAGTTTCAGTGCATCTATGAATGTAAAAGTGTGTTTGGTTGTAGCTTCACCCTCATAGTTGTTTCTGTGAAAGTATTTGTCAGTGTGTGTTCTTAGAAACCTTGGCATTCTCCTCATAGTTGCGTAGTTCCAGTAGCAGGTTCTGCCTGCGCTGACTCAGCTCTCGGATCAGATCCTGCTCCACACTGGAGTCCATCAGGTTCCCCTTCATCTCCTTACTGGCAGGCAGGTAGCCACGCACTGACAACCAGCACACACAGCACATTGGTTGTCAATGGCAGCACCAAGTTGAAAGGTGGTGCAAATTCAAGACTCATGGGGTCACTTACTGAAAACATACACACAAATTAACAGTATTCAACAGCTATGGTGTTCCTCATGCCTTTACCTTCTCCCTCCACAGAGGTACAGATGAGCTGGATCTGTCCATCCATGCGATAGTCCCCCTCCACCACTCCAGCCACAGAGGACGAGAAGTTGTCTTTGAAGATGACTTCACCTGTTCGATCGCTTCGTGCATCAATCTGTAAATGATGGTGAAGTCAAGGGGACTTACAACATTCCTTACACTTGGAGGCAAGTGCCAACCAGTTCCAGACAATGTGAAGGATTAGAGAACTTTGGAAGACTCTCCTTGATTGGTTCTGTACTAATTTTAACAAATAGGTGCTAAATTGATTATCGACTGACACACCAAGGTGGTTTACCTTTCCATTGGACCAGCCTGTGATGAGTTCTACAACACCGTCAGCATTAAGGTCAAATGCATGGATGCTCATTGCATGGTTCTTAGACTGCAGGGAGAAGGAGGAACCTTTATTGGCACATCTTTAAAAATAAAACTGGTGCAAATGCAATGTTTTGTGTAAAGTGACAGGCATGTATTTAGACAGAAAACGATCTAATATTCAGCCAATTCAAAACCTGCAGTACCTTGATTCTCCAGTAGCGGGCAGTGCGGTCATATACACCAACAGTGCCGTTGGCCAGAGCATAACCGAACCTGCTGCCATGCATGTGACAGAGGGAGGTAACCGTCTGAATGACACAAAGAGAGAGCAATCAGCACACATCCTCTCTTTGCTGACACACAATGTACTATAAACATCAAGATCATACAACATAATCTTATAGCATTAGAAACAGCATGGCTTTATGTAAGATGAGCAATACCTCATTTTCAGCAATCTCAGACACAAGTTCGTCTTCTTTAAATACCCTAATGTCAAAGTCCTCTGATCCGACAAGAAGCTGTAAAGACCAGACAAAAAAAAACACACAGTATATTAACCTTTTTAGGATCTAGTATAGGCCTATGTATGTACTAACACTACATGTGAAGTTGTTGAGTTGAATATTGCAAAGTATTTGCTTTCATCTTTGGATGAAAAATACAAATGTAACACCTCATTTTTTCCATCACCAGTAAAATCACAGAGCACCAATGATCGCACATTATCCCCTGTGACCTGAAAATGAACCCATAAAAACAGACATCAACAGTTATCACTTCTTCTATTGCGGTAAAATTATTTTTTATTTCAATTTCATTTTTGCACAACAGTTCACATGATCAAGAATAAGAGGAATACGAGCCATACCGTCCAGAACTGGTCGTTCCCCACATAGTCAAATCCTTGTAAAGCGCAGTTTCCTCCGATGATGGCGAGGGGGGACTCAATGTTCCCCAATTTCCCTAAAACAATGGCATTGGCCCCATCTGTCACCTATAGAGAATATGATGTGAAAAGGAACATTACATCTTAATTTGCATTCAGTTAATGATTCAGCAGGCAAATGGCTTATGTAATACTGCTGCTACAACAGAAACATGAGGCTGTATTGATATGTTATAACATTGTGTCCTGTCCTTTGTACTGTCCTTGGCTCACCTCTCTGTAGAAGATGTCAGCATTGTCGTGTACGTCATAAGCCAGCAGGTTTGTCTGGGTGCCCACGAGGAGCGTGTCTCCAGTGGTGTTGGGTCCTAGTGTGCCAGCAGTCAGGCAGCTCACAGCCTGGTTGATATTGAGAAGAGAGATGTCCGAATCCTGGGCACTCTGACTCAGACGGTGGGCTGCCTGCCGCTGGCCTCGCGTGTGAGGGTTATGGATAAACACCTGATGGAAGAGAGAAGATTGAATAACTTTCACTGGAGTGCTATACTTAAATGAATCCTGCTTCATGCATACATGTACATGGAGAAACTATCAAAGGGAACTGAGTGAGGCCATACCTTCCCTGCTTGTGTGGCTGCAGTGAGGCATGGGTGGATCCCATCAAACTTGCCCATTGTAACCATGCGAGGGTTGATTTTATGGTTCAGCTTGAGGGTGAATATAGGCACCAACATGGTGGCACAATCCTAAAACAAAAATAACCAATCATGGTACATATGGTGTGTGTGTGTGTGTGTGTGTGTGTGTGTGTGTGTGTGTGTGTTCTGCAGGTTGCTTGTTTTGAGACGAGTATGAAAACGAATAATCACTGCTGGAGTCAAGCATGTTGTATCGCTCTTTCAATCTAGCAGATACTTGCAAACTACCCTAATGTTATAAACAGCTTACTCGTCGCCCGCTGGTTGTCCCGTTGCCTAGCAACAAGGGGCAGTTTGTCAAAGCTTTTCATCTAGCTAATCCCTGTATTTCCTCTCTTGTTAGCTATGTTAATTGGCTCCCCATTATATATATATATATATATAAAAAAAGGCAACATTAGATAAACAGATAACTAGAAAGTTAGCATAGCTATGACTCATTAAAATAATATTAGTACTAGAGTGCAACATTTCAGTAATTATCTTTCCACATCATGAAGATGTCCTGGCACGAGACTGTCAGACTGATTGTAACTCATCACAGCTAATGTTAGTTAGCTAACTAGCTAGCATGCTATCCACCATTTCCAGCTGCAACAAGACACGAGATTTTACCCATATGATTGGCAAATTTGATAAGGTGAGATGATATCTTACCGAAGTCCTCGATGTTCAGCTGTCTTTAACTGTCAATCTTTCTGGGTTAGCTAGCTAGCTAGCTACAAGTATGCTATGCTAACGTCCGAATCCAAGGCAACAAGATGCTTTTCCTCTTGCAAATGACGTAACCTGTCACTCAAAGCTTTTGACGTTACTGAGGGGGTTCGATTAACCTCGCGCCTCCCGGGCATGAGCCAGGTGCCCCACGTTCTGCAAAACGAGGAGACGCTGACATTTCCGACATGGTAACTGGTTGTAGTTATACACGTGTCGCGTTCAACGAATCAGCTAATAGGACATTTCCGCGTTCCCTAGTTCCGACTAGGATGTGAACGCAGCAAAAATCCACAGCGACGTCAGCTCTAAACGAAGTGATTTAGGAGCACGTGGTATGATTCTGTTTCACATACAAAAGTGATTGCTTTTGAGTTTCATCTGCCTTCCCAATTAAAACGAGTTCAAAATTCAAACATGTATTTTATGTAAAATAGATGTAGGCTATGTTTCTGGACGATACATCATGCTGCCTGGTTGACAAAATGACATAGCAAGGAGCAGATTACTGTTCGATTTGAGAAAGGCGCTCCTCCCCGCTTTCCCCAACGACGTGATGTTCAACCTGGGCCAGCGTAAAATAACTCCCTCACTTTATCGCGAGCACATCACTCCACCGTACAATATGATTTGAAGTCGTTGAATAAACAGGCTTCATTAAATGAAATATTTTGGGGGTTTCAATATTAAATAAAAACGAAGGTTTTATTTATTTTTACTCCAAAAAATATGTTCCTCACGGGGAAACCTTATATTATATTCCATTATATTATATGTTTCTGTATTGACTATGATTAATATTATGGTAAAATAATGCTCAGGCAGGAGATTATGTAAAAATTGTGTGAAAAAAAAGAAGTGATTCATTCGAATGTTGCTCACGAGCGCTGCCCGTGTGCAAATAAAGGAAGCATGGACATGGACGCTCTGAACACAGCACCAAAGACAGCAAATTCCCCCGGAAAAGTGACAAAAGAATCATTGTTGTACCGTGTGCACTGTGCACAATAACGATGACTGACTGTCCAGACAAAAACCAGTCAACAATGCAGTGATATGTAGCCTAAATAGTCGTTTTAACCTATTTTTCATAAACATTATACATTCAAATTCTTCCCGACAAGTCTACATCTAGAATTACATAAATGTTTCTCAGTCTAATCTATAGCCTAGTCCTAGATTAGATAGTCATGTAGGCTATAACACTTTAAATCATCATGAATTTGAACAAGACATTTAGTGTGCCTGTAAAATAACAATATCTGGCAACGAAACGATAACAAAAGTCCAGACCCAGTGGGTTATATTTTTTATTTTAGCTACAAAGTTACATAATGGGTAGCCATATTTGAATTAATCAATGGTCAACAAAATGGTAATTAGGCTATGTAGACTATGGAAACAATAGGCTACTCTTCCCTTGATGTGAATGCTTTCGCGCTGGAGAATAGACCGTGTGCAAGCAAGCCTGTTTAATGATCTGCCTGCGTGAATGCGCGACTCTGTTTTGCACACGGCACCTGTCTGCCCCGGACGCTATAAAGTCCGTACCTCGTCAGACAGAAATTAAAAGCGGACAACAAACCACTGAGACACAGACGAACTATTGAGGCCCAGTCGGATAAAGAAGGGAGATCAAATACTGGAAAATGGATCCTTGTGAATGCTCCAAAAGTAAGTATTCATGCACATTTATCACTGTATCTAGGCTATGGATACCCCTCAAGCGTATTTAGTTCGTAAAACCTTAAAGACAGGTAATTGGTTATATATTAGCCTAACTCAACTCTTTTATTTTTAGCTGGATCTTGCAAATGCGGTGGATCCTGCAAGTGCTCCAACTGCGCATGCACCAGTTGTAAGAAACCAAGTAAGTGGTTCTGTTACATTCTATAATTCATTAGTGTGGCACTTTAAATCCCAATGATTAGGCTAATTAACCGCAATTGCCTCATTAGGCAATACAATAGTCTTTGGTCATCACTATTATTTTTCGTCCCATCAGGTTGCTGCGACTGCTGTCCCTCCGGCTGCAGCAAGTGTGCCTCAGGCTGCGTGTGCAAGGGCAAGACCTGTGATACCAGCTGTTGTCAGTGAGGCCTGGTGTATGGCCATGATATAACAATGCAGCCCATTCCCTATGACTATGACGTTTCCCATGTGGTTGTACCATCTTGAGCATAGTTTTCGCATTTTTGTGTTTTGTCTGTAAAATGTAAAGCAATAAATTGCATCTAATTTATTGAATTGTTTGACTTTAACTTGGGTTACTGGAGTTGTTGGGCTGTGGGAAAGAAGCTTGTTCATGTTTTCTCCACGTTGACTTAAACTCCACTCAAACATTTTAACTTACTCTAAATAAAGAAGTCAAATCATGCTGACAGTGACCTTCAGGGCTCAAAGTCGGAATTCTGAGTTGGATGACAATTCAGTTTGAAAATGAGATTACTGTGAATTTGGTCCATCACCACTAAATGAGGATGAGGCAGATTCAACCAGAGGGGGGGTGTTGGACCAATGCCTCAAGATTGTATAGAAGCGTTATAACAAACTGGAACAATTCAAGCAATTGCTAGCTCTGGGAAGCTCATCAGTTTGATTTTTATTCAAATATGTTCAGGCGCAAGATCGGCCAACAAGTGTAGGGTCTTGTGGGAAACCGAGGCATGATTGCTGAGCAATCCCATAGTCCTTGGTGGAACCAGAAGCGTGCTTGTTTGAAAGTGTTGCAGTAGCAATTGAAAGGGGGGGGGGGGGGGGGGAAGCAGCTGCTTTACAAGTGGGATGCACTGTTGCGCACTACATCCTGAGGGGGTTGTGCTGATTGTACAGAGATTGTGACAGCCTGTTAAATGGTGTCCCTTGAACGCAAGATGTACAGTACCAGTCAAAAGTTTGGACACCATTTTTACTATTTACTACATTGTAGAATAATAGTGAAGACTACTATGAAATAACACATGGAATCATGTAACCAAAAAACATTCAAAGTAGCCACCCCTTGCCTTGACAGCTTTGCACACTCATGGCATTCTCTCAACCAGCTTCAAGAGGTAGTCACCTGTAATGCTTTTCAATGAACAGGTGTGCCTTGTTAAAATGTAATTTGTGGAATCTTTCCTTTATGCATTTGAGCCAATCAGTTGTGACAAGGTAGGGGGGGTGGTATAGAGAAAATATGTAGTTCTAACCTTGAATATGACTGGGCAAAGTGTTAAACAGGAGAGACATCTATTTTATAGTACTTTACACTGGAACACAGTAAACATGGACCAAAACAGTAAACATAGCTGAGGGCAATAGAGCAAAAAGTCCACTAGATGACAGCAAAGGGACCTCTCACGACTCTACAGGAAAGGTGAGAACCATATCTTCATTTAAACCAGGTACTTAGTGGCCTGTAGTTTGTAAATCCCAAAACTTTCCCTTGGGTTTAGCTGTTTAAGACTGTCCCCATTTCTAGTTGAGGCCGGAACATGATCAATACCCATAGCTTGTAGAGAGGCAGGGTTGCCATGGTGTAAGGACTTGAAGTGCCTTGCCATGGGGTAGTCTTCATTGCCTACCTGTATTGTGTACTTGTGTTCCGCTAAGCGCTCTTGGAGTCGTCTCTTTGTCCGTCCAATTTAGAACACCTTACACTGTGGACATTCCAATTTGTAGATTACATGAGTGGTTTTGCAGTTAATGAAATGCTTGACATGATACTCCATTTTTGAAGCTGTGTCAACCCAAAAAACATTTATTTGCAATATTTCTACAATGTTTGCACTGGTAGCATTTAAAAGAGCCCAACATTTCTGAAGAACCCTTTCAGTTGATTGTGTAAGGGTCTTGTCTAAATGACTGTCCTTTGCCCCCACATACTCAAGTAATGAATTCAATACAAAGAATGATCTATTTTGTTTCTACAGGAATCTACATCTGAAGGCCTGTTACAAGCAAAACATCAAACTACAGACACCAGTGTTTCAGGTCAGGCAGTTTCTGTGCCCTCAAAAACACCTTTTAAGCCCAAGTCTATGGGCTTAAGTCTATCAAGTCTATTGATCCCCCGGGGGATCAATAAAGTACCTATATATCTATCTATCTATCTATCTATCTATCTATCTATCTACCTTTAGTCCCATTGTCCAGAATGCCACACTAAATACATTTGCCAAGAAGGTTTTGATGTGCAGAATCTGTTTAAGGGTCAAATTGACTCGATGTAACCTTTCTCTTTGTGAGACGCACAGTAGGTGAACAAATGATCTCTGCATGTGTGGTTCCCTCTGTGAAGCATGGATGAGGAAGTGTGATGGTGTGGGGATGCTTTGCTGATGACACTGTCTGTGATTTATTTAGAATTCAAGGCACACATAACCAGCATGGCTACCACAGCATTCTGCAGTGATACGCGCTTAGTGGGACCATCATTTGTTTTTCAACAGGACAATGACCCGAAACTCACCTCCAGGCTGTGTAAGGGCTATTTGACCAAGAAGTTATACTCCAGTCTAGTAGGTGGCGGTATGCAACAGTTTTTGGATGCCAACCGCCGTTAAACCACATCCAAGAATAATAAAACGAGACATCATCCAATCAGGCTAGACTTCAGAAGTGCCGGGGTAAAATGTATGTCCGATTGGAAAACAAATGAGATACGCGCGAAAACAACTATAATAATTACTATTTGTGGAACAAGGGAAAGGATCGTTTGCTATCTAGGATTCATGTAAGTTACCCAGCTAATACGCGTTACAACTAGTTATGAACCTGCCGTTGAATGCCCTTAGCTATAGTTAGCTAGCTCGCTAAAGTGCTAGCTTGTTAACGTGCTTGGTACCTGTCTAAACGAACGGATTCTTAAATGTGCAATTCGTATTAGGGTTGTTAGCTTTGGGACACATCATCGGGAATGTAATACACAGACTCCCGATGTTGTAGGTAGTAATATCAACATCAGATCTTGGAGGCTTTCCACGCTAGTTAGCTAGCCTAGTAGCGAATCGTGCCAAGGGGGCATGCGTGCGCTGGTTTCGATTCAGCTGTCATCGCGTGGCTGCATGCATCTTGACGCAGATAGTTCACTGAAAAGTCACAACAGCTTGGTTACAAAGTTGGTTCTGACATTGTGGACAACAGAGCAAAACGCTCCAAATAGACATGAGATTGATATTTCATATGTTATGGCAGAATAATACACAGTGATCAGTCCTTGTCTGGACAACATCATTAACATATCTTATTTACAAAATATACGTTTCGAATGATACACATGACGTTCAACTGGACAATCAGGTTACATTTAGCTCTAGTCTGATTAATTAGGCTGCAATACACAAGTAATTGTTATATACAGCCTGAAACTAATGACTGCAAAATCGTCTAAATGTTACTTACAAGCCAGAATGTTTAATACAATTTAATTTGAACTTACTCTACCGGTTGTCCGTGATGTTGGTACTTCAGATGGTCGAAATGTGAGACAAAATGTCCACAGGAAGTATTGTTTACCCGACTTTTTCAAGCACTGTTACTGCAGTAGAAATTTCTGGCACATGTCCAAAATCATCTTCTTATATCGTATATTGACAATTACACCGTTTAAAGTGTTGCGGGATGGACACAGGATTCCCCTCAAACTGAAATACCCCAAAATAAATAAATATAACTACTTTTCTGTTAAATAAATATTTTGTCTGGCAGCAAACATTTACTACAGGCTGTGGTGTATCCACTACCATCTCTTCACTAGCATCACTTGTTTTCTCAATTATTTAAATCTCTGCATAGGAGATTTGATTTACCTCTAACTTTTGTCACCTCAAATTCCTTCACACTTACAGGGCACTCCAGGAACTTAGGATCATGATCCCCACCACAATTTTAACTCCGTCGTCCTTCTACACACCTTTTTTCAGTATACTCCGTTCGTCTACACACACACTTGAAACATAGCCAAATCATACACTGCAGTTGTTTGGGGACGAAAGCTCTTACCGCCTATCTTACATAACCAAGCTTCACATTTGCTCTTTATCCAAAAACAACAGGACCGACAGACTTTCTTATTTTTCTCAATACACCCAGCTGATCGCCGGGCACTAACCACACCAGGAGTTCTCTTCAGGTATTCAACCTATTCAACTGTCGTCACCCCTGAGATGACTCCTTTGACGGTTGCTCTACTCCGGTGTTCCAAACTATTTTACTCGTCACACTGCCTAATTCGAACTCAGCATCCACTTCCACCATCTTCCCACTACAACTTTCTGTGCAAAATCATATAAATGCCTGCCGACTTCAGTTAGTATTCATGTATTGCATGCATGTACTTCAGTCTTTTGCATGTGCCTTCGGTCATGAGCAAATGCATGTCTGCAAGAGAAGCGTGCATGCATACTGAAGTCAGCTGGTATTTATACGGAACCAAAATATAAACGCAACAATTTAACGATTTTATTGAGTTACAGTTCGTATAAGGAAATCTGTCAATTTAAATAAAGGCCCTAATCTATGGATTTCACATGATTGTGCTGGGGCACAGCCATGGGTGGGGAGCCTAGCCCAGCCAATCAGAATGAGATTTTCCCCACAAAGGGGCTTTAATACAGACATAATTACTCCTCAGTTTCATCAGCTGTCTGGGTGGCTGGTCTCAGACGTTCCTGCACGTGAAAATGCCGGATGTGGAGGTCCTGGGCTGGCGTGGTTACACAGGGTCTGCGGTTGTGAGGCGGGTTGGACATAGTGCCAAATTCTCTAAAATGACGTTGGAGGCAGCTTATGATAGAGAAATTAACATTAAATTCTCTGGCAACAGCTCTGGTGGACATTTCTGCAGTCAGCATGTCAATTGCATGCACCCTCAACTTGACATCTGGCATCATGTTGTGACAAAACTGCACATTTTAGAGTGGCCTTTTATTGTTCCCAGCACAAGGTGCACCTGTTTAATGATGCTGTTTAATCAGCTTCTTGATATGCTACACCTGTCAGGTGGATGGATTATCTTGGTGATAGGATGAGTGAAAATCTATAGGACTGTGTTTTCCTAAATCTGTCACTAAAGACGTGGCCAGTCTAAAGTCTAGTTGTGCTCTACTTATCTAGTGAATATGTTTCATAAGCAATTCTGTAATTTGTAGGAGTAAGCGAGCCTGGTTGAGCCACTTTTCTGATGTATGTGTTCTGTGTCTCACTCAGTCTATATAAGATCCAGGCCTCCTTCATTCATTGCTCATCTAGCAAGTTGCCTCATTGACAGCTTGTTGCACGAACCCAGATCTGTACTAATAAACTATTCTCCAACTAGTAGTGATATTTACCCTCACATCCTGATTTCTTCAATACCAGAGATAGTCATAACATCATCATTACACTTGGCAAAGGAGAAAGGCTCACTAACAGGGATGTAAACACATTTGTGCACAGAATTTGAGAGAAATAAGCTTTTTGTGCGTATGGAAAATGAATGGGATCTTTTATTTCGGCTCATGAAACACTTTACATGTTGCGTTTATATTTTTGTTCAGTATACATGGTTTTGCACGTGTGCCAGGTGATCGAAATGTAAACTTCAGTACAGGCCAGTGTTTCCTTTAGCCTGCAATTGCCAGCTTTTGGACGATTTAAAAATAAATAAATGAAAAGCTGATAAATAAAACAGACGCTGGCCAAAATTGCCGGGAGAAAGAAAATCCCATAGCTTTTTATTCATTGACGGAAATACCAGTCGATGGAAATGCATTCGACTCTCATGCTTATCTAAAGGTTAAATAGCATAATTTAGTGGAATTAACTTGGTCTGTGTGTATTTTCGTTAGTCCTCATGCATCTTATTTATCCAACACAGCTATCACACGCACACAGCATACAGAGCCTATTTTGAGTGGGATTTCTCCTACAGCTCCTCAGCTGGTTGCTGCTGGAGTAAAACGTGCCTTTTTATAAGCCCATTCATTGCGTAACAATTCTAAATGCAATCGCGTGTTAAACAGTTTTGGTGCACGATTATTATAATCCATTTTTGGGGGGTATTGAACTGCGCATCCCATTCAAGTGCATATTCAACAGCGTGTCACCCACCACTTTACAATGCAAACTGGAGGCAGTATGCATTTTGAAAACATACTTAATTGTTTGAAACCTGAATGTTTTCTTTCATATTATGAGGCATGTCTTTACTTGCTTCAAAGTAGCTTATAGGCAATATCTGACCATGGCAACTTGGAGGCAATTCTTCAAAGGCGGTACATATGTTTCAAGTTTGGTGAAGCTTATAATTTATCCTGTCATGCTGCGTGCCAGTTATGATTTTCATATGCACATTTTCGTGGAACAGTTTCATTTTCATTATCTTTTTGTTTCTCAATCATTTTCAGATAAAATGATAAAAATCTGAATTAAAATGATACAAATCTGGAAGTTAAGTGAACTAATGGAAGATCACCAGCCATATGGACACATTGATACACCGAGATCCATTGGCGGCTAAAGAAATGAGCGCATGGAACTCATAGCCTATAGAGCAATGCAGCAGTAGGCCTATAACTTCCATTGTTCTTTCACACCGTAGATTGGTTATTATCGAGGGGGATTGTTTGAAAGGTTTTTCAAATAGCTGTGAGGAACTACAGTTTGAATATATTATCATTGGCAATGGATGTTAAAAAAATAACTTTTCTATATTTCCGCACGGCAGGCCAAGGTACTTCTATGTGTGCTCAGGCGCGTGCACTCCCTCAACATTATCAGAACAGAAACCATACACATTGCTAACATGGAGCACACCAAACAAAAGACAATGAAAACATTTACTAATCTTGTAAATGATGGTTATGAAAAAAACCCAAACTTGTTTCTCACAAGTGTAGCTGGTTGTGAACTCTGCAAACAACGTTTCTACTCTGAGAATGAGAACGGTAAATGACTGTAATTAATAAATGCATTAACAGAAATTAATGTAACCAAATGACAGGGATTAATGGTACATTTACTTCCGGTGACATGTAATGGGGAATTGATCAAATAATTCGAATGACAAACAATTCACACAATGAAACAATGAATCTGCATGATTTGGCGGGAGACAGTTGAGCCATTCTGGCGAGAGACTCACTTATATTTTCTCCACACCTCCCCTTGTCCTCAATTCCTCTGTGGCATGACTAAGTAATGCAAAGTATTTTGATATATACATCTTTTTTTTTTTTTTCTGTATACATTGCCTTTGGGAAGTATTCAGACCCCTTGAAGTTACAGCCTTATTCTAAAATGTATACAATAGTTTGTTTTTCTTCAATCTACACACACTACCCCATAATGACAAAGCAAAAACTGTTTTTCCTACATTTTTTGCAAATGTATTACAAATAAAAAAAGGAAATATTCTATTTACATAAGTATTCAGACCCTTTACTCAGTACTTTTGAGGCACCTTGGCAGCGATTACAGCCGCGGGTCTACTTGGGAATGACGCTACAAGCTTGGCACATCTGTATTTGGGGAGTTTCTCCTATTCTCTGCATATCCTCTCAATCTCTGTCAGGTTGGATGGTGAGAATTGCTGCACAGCTATTTTCAGGTCCCTCCAGAGATGTTAGATCGGGTTCAAGTCTGGGCTCTGGCTGGGCTACTCAAGGACATTGAGAATTGTCCCGAAGCCACTCCTGCGTTGTCTTCGCTGTGTGCTTAGGGTCGTTGTCCTGTTGGAAGGTGAACCTTCGCCCCAGTCTGAGGTCCTCAGCACTCTGGAGCAGGTTTTCATCTAGGATCTCTCTGTGCTATGTTCTGTTCATCTTTCCCTCGATCCTGACTAGTGTCCCTGCCACTGAAAAACAGCCCCACAGCATGATGTTGCCACCACCATGCTTCACGATAGGGACGGTGCCAGGTTTCCTCCAGACGTGACGCTTGGCATTCAGGCCAAATCTTGGTTTCATCAGACCAGAGAATCTTGTTTTTCATTGTCTGAGAGTCCTTTAGGTGCCTTTTGACAAATTCTAAGTGGGCTGTCGTGCCATTTACTGAGGAATGGCTTCTGTCTGGCCGCTCTACCATAAAGGCTTGATTGGTGGAGTACTGTAGAGATGGTTGTCCTTCTAGAGGGTTCTCCCTTCTCCACAGGTGGACACCAATCAAGTTGTAGAAACATCACAAGGATGATCACTGGAATAAGGATGCACCTCGAGTCTCGTAGCAAACCTGCAAGGTTTGTTTTTTATTTTTAATACGTTTGTAAAAAAAAAAAAAATCAGTTATCGCTTTGTCGTTATGGGGTATTGTGTGTAGATTGATGAGATAAAAAATAAGGCTGTAACAAAATGTGGAAAAAGTAAAGGGGTCTGAATACTTTCCGAATGCACTGTAACACACACTATTATGTGACTCAATCTGGTACAGCCATAAAGACTGCATGTAATTTAATCCAGAATAGTAATTGGTTTTTAATCCAGTCATTCTGTCCGTTGACTTCCAGTGGTTGCCATGGAAGCTGACGGCTTTGGAGAGCTTCTGCAGCAGGCAGAGCAGCTTGCAGCGGAGACTGAGGCCGTGTCTGAGCTTCCCCATGTTGAGAGGAACCTTCAGGAGATCCAGCAGGCTGGAGAGAGGCTACGTTCCCGCACCCTAACCCGAACATCGCAAGACGCTGCCGACGTAAAAGCGTATGTTCTCTCTTGTGTGTCAGTCAGTCACTGATATTTTATTTCATTTTAGCTCACAGGCGAGGCTGTGATATGGTTTGAAATCACGTGAAGTGTAGGCCAGTTCCCTTTTCTAGTAATATCTGATGGTAGTAAGATTTTGAAGTCATCTGCACAAAAGCTTTTTCAGATGACAATACATCTGACTGCGTTTAGGCTACTTGCAATTATGTGATCTTGTCACTATTGTGTGTGAAATGGAGGACAGATATGTATCATCAGTATTTGTACTCTTGGACATCCAGTTTATGGGATTTATCCTGTTCTGTTAGAGATTATGAGAGATGTCTTTAAAAACAGATTTATGATGGCAGTTTAATGCGTGTCCCCACATTTCACTGGCATATGAAACACAGTGTAGCCCTGTTATGTTCTGCATTGCAGAGAACTTACTTCATGCTCCTCACGCCCTCTAGAGGATAGTATACTAAACAAATGCAATCTGCTCTTTTCTCTATTCCCTGTAGCTCTATCCTCCTGGGTTCTAGAGGCCTGGACATCTTCCACATCTCCCAGCGTCTGGAGAGCCTGAGTGCTGCCACCACCTTTGAACCTCTGGAGCCAGTGAAAGACACTGACATACAGGTATTCATTTCAGACTGTTTCTCTTTACGATTGTGGGGCTGTTTGAGCTTTTGGGCTGCTTTTACATCCACACCTGTTCTGTGGTATGTCACAAACTTTTCTTTTGCGTTTTTCAGAGGCAAAGGCAGCCAGGCAGGTCACTGTAATTAATGTTTTTGAGTTTGTAATGATGCTTTTAGTCAAACTGGCAGTTTCGTATCTGGTTCTGTTAATGTCACATCTGAGGTTTACTGCGTAATGATTTTTATGCTAATAGGCGAAAGGCTGACGGATTCTGTTGGAGGATCATTGCAGTCTCTTATTGTTGGAATGATTATAAATGTTGTGTGACTAGGAAAATATGTCTGCTGTGGATAGTGTCCAAATCTCTACTCACCATTCTGTATATCAAACCCACTACCTGAAGTGCTGAGAGTTTGCTATTCAAACGCATGCACAAAAGTTAACCCAACGTTCTTTGATTCGATTTGGTAACGTTAGATGTCTATTTGGTTTACATTGGGGGGAATTGCATTACAATGAAGATGATTTAGCACCCTTCAGAATTAGCGTAATTGCTCTGCCTTAACCAATGAAAAATAGCTTTCATTAAATAGAGCCTAAATAAGAGTCAGGACTAGGGTCGGAAACTTTCCGTTAAATTTCCGGAAATTTTCCATTGGAATTTGGGGAATTTTGCTTAAATTCATCAATAAAAGTTAGCTTATAACAGTGAACCTTTTTTTGTGGGATACACATAAGGCAATTCCTGGTCTTGTAGCATATTTTGGTTAAACAATGGAATTGCAACCCTCTGCATGCACAGTGCATTCTTCCATCACATGTACAGCTGATTCTCAAGAACTTGCACAATAATGAGATGTTATTGAGCCCACACTACTAAACTGTCTGAGCCAAGGACTACATGCTTTCTGGTTTTGATTACAATACTGGGTGGGGTGAATATATTTTATATGACATGCAGGATTTTTTTTATTAACTAGTAAATAGAAGCCTACAGCAAAGTGTGGTTTTAAATTATTTCTAACTTGTTAACAATTTCTGACCGACCATGTCGGTTTTAGCTTGCTTGAGCCTGCTAACTGAGTGTCAAATTATTTTCTAATCTATACAGGAAAATGCCACGGGCACTATCTGATGTGTGGAAACATTTCACTGCAGCTAATGTAGAAGGAAAAGCTGTGTACATTTGCAAATACTGTGCTAAATGTGAAGAATGCAACAAAGATGCAGAATCATCTGGCCAAGTGCATAAAGTTCCCTCAGCGCTCACAACAAGCAACCTCTGACAAAAGTCCCTCTACTTCTATTTGAGGTGAAAATTATGAATCAGACACCTTATCGATAGCAACAGCTCATGGTCCTCATGGAATCAGAAGTTTTGTTTACTCAATGGAGGAACGTAGTCAGAGAAATGCTGATGAATGTCTTGCTCGAGCTGTGTATGCAACTGGTTCACCTCTGATGCTCACAGGCAATGTGTATTCAAAGAGATTTCTGAATGTTCTTTGCCCAGCATACACCCCTCCAACCAGACATGTTTTATCTACTAATTTGCTGGATGCAGAGTTCAACACAGTTCAAGTGAAGGCCAAGCAAATCATAGAGAAAGCAGACTGTATTGCAATCCTTTCTGATGGGTGGTTGAATGTTCGTGGGCAAGGAATAATTAAGTATATCATCTCTACCGCTCAACCAGTATTCTACAAGAGCACAGACACAAGGGACAACAGACACACCGGTCTCTACTTTGCAGATGAGCTGAAGGCAGTCATCAATGACCTTGGACCACAGAAGGTATTTGCACTGGTGACAGACAACGCTGCGAACATGTAGGCTGCTTGGTCTAAAGTGGAGGAATCCTACCCTCACATCACACCCATTGGCTGTGCTGCTCATGCATTGAATCTGCTCCTCAAGGACACCATGGCACTGAAAACAATGGATACACTCTACAAGAGAGCCAAGGAAATGTTTAGGTATGTGAAGGGTCATCAAGTTATAGCAGCAATCTACGTCACCAAGTAAAGTGAGAAGAACAAGAGTATCACATTGAAGTATCACACCTGTTGGGGTAGTGTTGTTGTCATCATGTTTGACAGTCTCATGGAGGGGAAGGAGTCTCTCCAATAAATGGCAATATCACAGTCTGCAGATATGGACAGCCCCATCAAGAGGATCCTCCTGAATGATGTATTTTGGGAGAGAGTGGTAAGCAGCCTGAAACTCCTGAAACCTATAGCAGTAGCCATTGCACAGATTGAGGGAGACAATGCCATCCTGTCTGATGTTCAGACTCTGCTTGCAGATTTAAGAGAAGAAATCCGCACTGCCCTGCCCACTTCACTGTTGCTCCAAGCAGAGGAAACTGCAGTTCTGAAATACATCAAAAATAAATGTTGAAGAAGGATTTTTAAGCCTTGAAACATGGATTGTGCATGTGTGCCATTCAGAGGGTTAATGGGCAACACAAAAGATTGAAGTACCTTTTTGAACGGGGTATGGTATTAGGTGCCAGGCACACTGGTTTTTTTGTCAAGAACTGCAATGCTGCTGGGTTTTTCACGCTCAACAGTTTCCCGTATCTATCACAAATGGTCCACAACCCAAAGGACATCCAGCCAACTTGGCACAATTGTTGGAAGCATTGGAGTCAACATGGGCCAGCATCCCTGTGGAACGCATTCGACACCATGTTGAGGCCATGCCCCGACGAATTGAGGCTGTTCTGAGGGCAAAAGAAGGGGGGGTTGTGCAACTCAATATTAGGACGGTATTCCTAATGTTGATGATGATCAAGTGCTGCTGTAATCTATTCAGAACCTAAATAGATACATGGCATAATAGTGGGTTTCAGACTGGGAATTGCCAGGGACCTCACGATACAATATTATCACAGTACTTTGGCGCCGATACGATTCGTATTGTGATTCGATGTTCCAAACATATTGCTCACCATATGTCTGCTGCAGAGGGACAAAGAGGGAGCCATGAGAACATTTGTTTTGATCAGTCATGGAAGTAAAAGTGCTCAAAACAAATTGCCTCCCTATTTCAAAAGAAGTTGGAGAACAAGCTATGAATAGTGCTGAGCGATTAACTAAAACGTAGGTTATTTTTTGTTTTTATGCAACTCATTGACCAACATCAGTTAAATGATTTGAATTCCATTTCGTTAGGGTTTTTTCTGTGAGCTCAATGCACACATCGCACAGTTTCTCTATAGATAAATCATATCCAGCCTGACCTGTGCGATGTGGTAGGGAGTTGTAGTTTCCAACAGGCCAATATTCACAAAACGTGCTAATTAACTACAATGACCATAATCCATTGCGCATCTACTTGTCTGGTCTGTTTCTTTTACACCTGCTATGGAAGAGAGAAGAATGTGTGATTGTGAGGGGATATAGAGAGCAACTGTTTCTTTGCAAGCTATCTCCACCTGAATTGATTGGTAGTTGGTATTCAGCAGTCATAAAATTATTCCTTATTTACTTTAAAGAATTACAAATGATTGAGTTTGTCAAACAGCGTAGGCAGCAGCTCTATAGAGATGAGTTGACTTGGAATTAAATAATAGTCATCAAATAAAACAAATGTAATATAAACACAACTGACTTTTAATTAAAGTAAGGTGAATATATTATGGTTAATAAGTGATAAGCAGTAATAGGCAGTCACTACCATCACGGGACTTTTATTAATAGTTCACTTCTGTGTTGTTACAGCATTCAACCCACATAGTGCAAATAATTCAAATCAAAAACCGTGATAAAAACATATTTCAACTGAAACTGAGCCCACCTCAAAAAGCACTAATCGCTCATCACTAGCTATGAAGTTTTGACGCAACTAGCGCAAAACTAATATTGCAATATTGTCAAAACTATATGATATAGCATCAAAAATAATACCCCAATATGTAACTATTTATTTGTATTTATTTTTTATTTCTTCCCCCATCACCAAACCTTGTCCAGTGTCCACCTATGATCTGTGGCTGTTTTAGAAAAGGCACTTTGGAGGCGCTTTTTATTTTTTTTATTTTGTCTACACACTGGCTTTTCCCCATCCTCCATGTGTGCTGATGAATTGCAGCTGGGATGATGTTCCCTGGGTTTCTATGGACATCAATGAAATGTGAAATGCCTGCTAATCAGTTAATGGTAGCCCTTACTTTCTGCCAATTGTTACATCAACGGATTATATTTCTGCAAATCTGAAGCCATTTAGTGGGAACAGTCTGAACTGTCTCAGATGAGGAAGGGAAATGGGAAGAACTTCCAGTCAGTGTGTTGAAATAAGAAAAAGAAGATTACCAGCATTTTAATATACAGTTATTCCATTGTGTTAGTAGTCACATATCATTTTCTCATGTGGGTTTTATGAGGCTTGAAAACAGACTACCATCCTCTGGCCACACCCAGACTGTCAAACGTTAACACGCAATGTTCTCTTTTGCTCTTAATTGGGTTGACACTACAATATTAATTTTAGCAGTGTTAATAATATTGTTGCCGTATCAAATGCATTGATTAGCCTATTCTAGAAGAGGTTGTCATCTACACCATCAGGAAATGGTGATACCAATTAGGCCTATCATAGGGGTTGTATGGGGGGGGGGGCAGCAGATAGTCAGTGAATGAGTGGGGTGTTATATTTCCGTATTGATTGCCTAATTTTCTGATGACCCCAGTGCTCCCTCTCCCACTCATGATCCCCAACTTGATGTGGTGGGCCGGCCGGATGGAGCCTTGGTTTTACTGGCAGTGCACTTAGCCCCTTAGCAGGATTTAACAAGGCCTTTTTAGCTGGCCTCAGTTGAGTGTGTGGGCCAGACACAGTGGGAACTGGCTGGCCTTCTACTGTTCTGTACTGTTTATCCTCCCCCTCCATTATGCATACCTTTTGCATTCCTGTCCATTTTTTCACATGACAGTTTTCATTAGCAATGGAATATATGGAACATATATTTTGAAAAACTGTTTGACCTTGCTGTATAAAGCCAGTATTACTCTCACATTACTGGCAGCTCATGTGTTAACCTTACGGGAGCCTCTGTAGAGTTGAGTCAAAGTACAACAAAAAGCTATTGAAGATCTGTTATCAAACTGGTGGACAATGAAATTCACTTTTCTTCAAATTGCCTATGTTACAAACTGTATGGCTTATGGATTGCCAGCCTTTTCAGTTATTTATTAGTCACGACTAGGGTTGCACATTTTGGGGAATATGCAGAGGTGTGAATTAATGGGAATTAACGGAAATATATGCAAATTAATATTAATACCATTTAAATGTAGATGTTTTTTGCATTGGATATATTTACCATATGATATGGAGACAAACATAAACCTTTTAACTTATCATAAGTACACATAATTGCAAATGATTAAATCATTCCAATAGATTTTTTCACTTTAAGATTTCACTTTAATTAAATGAGTTGACTCCTCACATGGGATGATTTCACAACAAAAGAAATGGAATATTGAATGATCCCCAATGATCCATCGCATCTCCCAAAAACGTTTTCATCATACATCTGTAAAATGATAGTCTAGAAACCATAGCTTTGGTTGTATTCCTCTCAGGCTTCTATGTCTTCTCTCTGGACCTCCTCAATGTCCACCTCTTGAACATCAGACTCTGAGGCCTCATCTTCACTGTCACTTTCTAACCTTGTTGAGGATGGCTCATTGTCAGACTCAAATAGCCTCAAATTTGCCCGGATGGCCACCAATTTTTCAACCCTTGTATTGGTCAGCCTGTTGCGTGCTTCGGTGTGTGTTCCCCCAAACAAGGACCAGTTGCGCTCTGAGGTGGTTGATGTTGGTGGGATTTGGAGGATGATTGAGGCAACAGGGGAAAGAGCTCAGACCCACAAAGTCCCTTCCACCAGGTGGCTGATGAGATATGTTGGCAAGACTGCCATGTTGCATCTCCATCCCAAAGCCCTTGCTTGGAAGTGTCCTTCGCCAGACTGCCAAGAACCTTGTCCTCATCCAGGCCAAGGTAGTGAGACATGGTAGTGATGACACCATAGGACTTGTTGATTTTTGCACCCGACATGATGCTCTTGCCAGCATACTTGGGGTCCAACATGTACTGTACGCTGTGGCGTGTATAGGCTTCAGGCAGAAGTCTTCACGCTTTCAATCCATGCAATGGCTACTGCTATAGGTTTCATGAGTTTCAGGCTGCTTACCACTCTCTCCAAAAATACATCATCCAGGAGGATCCTCTTGATGGGGCTGTCAATATCGGCAGACTGTGATATGGCCATTTCTTGGAGAGACTCCTTCCCCTCCAGGAGACTGTCAAACATGCTGACAACACAACCCCGACAGGTGTTGCTGGGCAGCTTTAATGTGGTGTTCTTATTCTTTTCACTTTGCTTGGTGAGGTAGATTGCTGCTATAAGTTGATGACCCTTCACATACCTAACCATTTCCTTGGCTCTCTTGTAGTGTATCCATTGTTTTCAGTGCCATGATTTCCTTGAGGAGCAGATTCAATGCATGAGCAGCACAGCCAATGGGTGTGATGTGAGGGTAGGATTCCTCCACTTTAGACCAAGCAGCCTTCATGTTCGCAGCATTGCCTGTCACCAGTGCAAATACCTTCTGTGGTCCAAGGTCATTGATGACTGCCTTCAGCTCATCTGCAATGTAGAGAACAGTGTGTCTGTTGTCCCTTTTGTCTGTGCTCTTGTGGAATACTGGTTGAGGGGTGGAGATGATGTACTTAATTATTCCTTGCCCACGAACATTCGACCACCCATCAGAGATGACTGCAATACAGTCTGCTTTCTTTATGATTTGCTTGACCTTCACTTGAACTCTGTTGAGCTCTTTATCTGTCAAATGAGTAGATAAAGCATGTCTGGTTGGAGGGGTGTATGCTGGGCGAAGAACATTCAGAAATCTATTGGAATACACATTGCCTGTGAGCATCAGAGGTGAACCAGTTGCATACACAGCTCGAGCAAGACATTCATCAGCATTTCTCTTGACTACGTCCATTGAGTCAAAAAACGTCTGATTCCATGAGGACCATGAGCTGTTGCTATCGATAAGGTGTCTGATTCATAATTTTCAACTCTAATAGAAGTAGAGGGACTTTGTCAGAGGTTGCTTGTTGTGAGCGCTGAGGGAACTTTATGCACTTGGCCAGATGATTCTGCATCTTTGTTACATTCTTCACATATAACTTGGCACAGTATTTGCAAATCAACACAGCTTTTCCTTCTACATTAGCTGCAGTGAAATGTCCCCACACATCAGATAGTGCCCGTGGCATTTTCCTGTAAAGATTAGAAAAAAATGAGTAATTAATTAAAAGCCCAATACATTTCCATGTACAGATAAATAGTTAAGCAGTTAGATTAATCAACTCCTTTGTAAGATAAATGTTTTAAAATGAAACATGTATAGAAACAGGAGAATTAACACTCCTCAGTTAGCAGGCTCAAGCAAGCTAAAACCCACATGGTAGCAAAAACTAACTAGCAGAAATTGTTAACAAGTTAGAAATGATTAAACACACTTTGCTGTAGGCTACTATTTACTAGTTAACAAAAAAGAATGTATGTCATATAAAATATATTCACCCCACCAAGTCTTGTAATCAAAACTTAACAGAAAGCATGTAGTCCTTGGCTCAGACACTGTAGTAGTGTGGGCTCAATAGCATGATGCAAGATCTTGAGAATCAGCTGTACATGTGATGGAAGAGTGCGCTGCACATGTGATGGAAGAATGCACTGTGCATGCAGAGGGTTGCAATTCCATTGAATTGGGGCTAGTTTAACCAAAATATGCCTCAAGACCTAGAATTGCCTTATGTGTATCCCACAAAAAAGGTTCACTGTTACAGTGGGGAGAACAAGTATTTGATACACTGGCGATTTTGCAGATTTTCCTACTTACAAAGCATGTAGAGGTCTGTAATTTTTATCATAGGTACACTTCAACTGTGAGAGACGGAATCTAAAACAAAAATCCAGAAAATCACATTGTATGACTTTTAAATAATTAATTTGCATTTTATTGCATGACATAAGTATTTGATCACCTACCAACCAGTAAGAATTCCGTCTCTCACAAACCTGTTAGTTTTTCTTTAAGAAGCCCTCCTGTTCTCCACTCATTACCTGTATTAACTGCACCTGTTTGAATTCGTTACCTGTATAAAAGACACCTGTCCACACACTCAATCAAACAGACTCCAACCTCTCCACAATGGCTAAGACCAGAGAGCTGTGTAAGGACATCAGGGATAAAATTGTAGACCTGCACAAGGCTGGGATGGGCTACAGGACAATAGGCAAGCAGCTTGGTGAGAAGGCAACAACTGTTGGCGCAATTATTAGAAAATGGAAGAAGTTCAGGATGACGGTCAATCTCCCTCGGTCTGGGGCACCTCGTGGGGCATTAATGATCATGAGGAAGGTGAGGGATCAGCCCAGAACTACACGGCAGGACCTGGTCAATGACCTGAAGAGAGCTGGGACCACAGTCTCAAAGAAAACCATTAGTAACACACTACGCCGTCATGGATTAAAATCCTGCAGCGCACACAAGGTCCCCCTGCTCAAGCCAGCGCATGTCCAGGCCCGTCTGAAGTTTGCCAATGACCATCTGGATAATCAGGAGGAGGAATGGGAAAAGGTCATGTGGTCTGATGAGACAAAAATAGAGCTTTTTGGTCTAAACTCCAATCGCCGTGTTTGGAGGAAGAAGAAGGATGAGTACAACCCCAAGAACACCATCCCAACCGTGAAGCATGGAGGTGGAAACATCATTCTTTGGGGATTCTTTTCTGCAAAGGTAACAGGACGACTGCACCGTATTGAGGGGAGGATGGATGGGGCCATGTATCGCGAGATCTTGGCCAACAACCTCCTTCCCTCAGTAAGAGCATTGAAGATGGGTCGTGGCTGGGTCTTCCAGCATGACAACGACCCGAAACACACAGCCAGGGCAACTAAGGAGTGGCTCCGTAAGAAGCATCTCAAGGTCCTGGAGTGGCTTAGCAAGTCTCCAGACCTGAACCCAATAGAAAATCTTTGGAGGGAGCTGAAAGTCCATATTGCCCAGTGACAGCCCCGAAACCTGAAGGATCTGGAGAAGGTCTGTATGGAGGAGTGGGCCAAAATCCCTGCTGCAGTGTGCAAACCTGGTCAAGAACTACAGGAAACGTATGATCTCTGTAATTGCAAACAAAGGTTTCTGTACCAAATATTAAGTTCTGCTTTTCTGATGTATCAAATACTTATGTCATGCAATAAAATGCAAATTAATTACTTAAAAATCATACAATGTGATTTTCTGGATTTTTGTTTTAGATTCCGTCACTCACAGTTGAAGAGTACTTATGATATGACTTCTACATGCTTTGTAAGTGGGAAACACTGCCGATTTTGCAGGTTATCAAATACTTGTTCTCCCCACTGTATAAGCTAACTTTTTTTGATGAATTTAAGCCAAATTCCAGGGCTTTACTTCCTATGGAAAAATTCCTAAAATGTACCGTAAAGTTTCCGACCCTTTGCAACCCTTGTCACGACAATTAGGTTAGGCCAGGAGATGATACTTGTATTTGGTAGCCTATGTGCAATCAGTGGTACTGAATGGTATTCTCTTCATTCATAGCTTAGTCTCTAGGTACTGGTAATAATATTGTGTGGTATTCTTTACATTGAGTGTGATTGCACTGTGTAGTACTGTATGTTCCAGTGCTCAAAGGGAAGCTTTAGAAGACAAAGGAAAAACTGGATGCTGATGAAGCGTAGCCGCTCTTATCTCTATGTGGGCGGCTCACAGAGAGGAATTGGGGTGTGAATGATGTCTGTAGTATATATGGTTGGTAATGCATATGATTTCCCGCATTTTACGTTTAATGTTTGTGTATAGCCTACTGTGTTTTTTTGTTAGTTTTTGTTACATTTGTTATATTTTTGTGTTGAGACACATCAGTGAGGATGGAGATGAAAACAAATGAGAGTATAAATTACCAAGGGAAGGATACAGAGGAAGAGGGAGCAAGAAGAGAAAAGATGAGCAGAATAAAACTAAAATGAAGATAGAAGGAGCTGGAGCACAGTCGGAACGATAAAATGGCGGATAGGAGAATTGTCTTTCTCTCCATTTCCCAGTTTTTCTATTCCATCTTTTTCTGCTCCTGCTTTCTCTCCCTCCCCCTCTTTCTCTCCCTCCCCCATCTTTCTCTCCCTCCCCCATCTTTCTCTGAGAGCAGCTATAGTGATGGCATGTATTCTCTGGACAGTCTGATAAGCGCAGCTGCTGCTACAGCAGACTTTGGTTAAATAGCTTCACATGTGCAGCTGTGTACTCTGTGTATGCCCCCCTGAGAAGCCATTAACTAAACATGACTCCTTAAGAGGATTATTAGCCCAATTTCTGGACAGGATGTCGGAAACCATCAGCAGAGGGGAGAAAAACCATTACCATAATTGCATTGCGCTAGGGGAGGAGTAAAAAGGGAAGGATGCATAGATGTATAAAAAGGAAGACATGAGTGGCACTGAGAGAAGAGGACGGCAGGGATGGTGGAAAGAAGCAGGCGGCGGGGGAGGATCTGCTGATGGAGAGAGGAAGGCCTGTGAGGTTGAGCAATCACTCCTACTTGATCCCCCCCCTGCGTCTGAGGGCTGACTTGGTACAGTCCTCCAACAATAAAACAGCCTACAGTAACCCTTCATGTGGCACTTTTCTGGGTTCACACCGGTGGCCCACATTGGGTGATGAAGGTGCAGCGTCTGCGATGCGGGCCTGTCAGAGGAGAGTCCGAAAACGCCCCAGAATGGCGCCAGCTCAGGGCAGTGTGTTTAGTGTCAGGCATAGGTCTGTCTACGCCTGGCTACCTGCACCTCTCCTCTCCTCTCTCCTTGCCTGCCTGGCAGGCTGAGCCACAGCATGGGTGAGTATTTTATACACACTGCATTTATACATCTGCTCTGTCTGTGTCACGATCTGTCTGTCACCTTCTCTTTCTCACTCTGTCACTATCTCTATCTCTGTCTGTGACTATGAAGATGGTAGTGATGATGATGATGGTGGTGGTCAGTTATATGAATGCTTATTCTCCACACAGGAAGTGGTGGCATAAGGGTGGGGTTTCACCTCCCCTGCTCCGCTCATTGTCACAGAGTAAATGAAGATGCAGGTTTTCAGCTACTGACCCTTCACACTTTCTTCTTTGTATCTCTGTGGAACTGCTGAGCATCAGTACATCACATGCAGAGCTAAGGGAAAAGGAATAAACACACAATTGAACATGTAAATCCAGATGATAAGAGAATTGATTTCAAGGTGTTATCGAATGCTTTCTGCGTGTGATGTTGTAACTATGTACAGACACAGTAAAATCACTGTCATTTCCGAATTCAAATGTATCCTTTTTTTTTTTAACCTTTTAGACTACTCGTTTGACCGAACCCTGGGAAGAATTGTATGTATGTGCGTATGTATGTGACACGTATCAGCACCGTCATATGGTGCATGTCTTACGTGTATATTTGTTCCTATTCTGTACTTTTCTTTCTTGAGTTCTACTTTGGTGAACTATAGTGAATGTTTTCTGTTCTTGCTAAATCGTATGCAGCATACGCCATACAAATTGTGAGGGGCAATTATGTAGGAGAAGGTTCTAGAGTCAGACCAGCTGGCTATAAATGTTACGTACTGCATATGTGTATTTCGCTGTATATATGCCATGAATATACGATACAGGGAGTTTACATCTTATTTGTACATTACTCAGGGAGTTTACAGCTTATTTGTACATTACTCAGGGAGTTTACAGCTTATTTGTACATTACTCAGGGAGTTTACAGCTTATTTGTACATTACTCAGGGAGTTTACATCTTATTTGTACATTACTCAGGGAGTTTGCAGCTTATTTGTACATTACCCAGGGAGTTTACAGCTTATTTGTACATTACCCAGGGAGTTTACATCTTATTTTGTTGCGTAAATATGAAATGATAGCCTAAATTGTACAATTTTAAATTTAATTTAAAAATGCGTATAAGTACCCCCTCCCTTTTTGACCCTTCACTTTCTGGAAATCGTAGAATGAAACGCATAGCCTAATCTTGGTACTGTTATATTCTTCCACACAATGCCAGTTCACTTGGAAATATATACATTTATTCAGATGTATCCTCTTTGTGTGTCTTGCTGTGTTTGGAGACATGACCTGAGCTCTCCTGGTATATAAATAGCTCCATTGTCAGCTCTTAGGGTGCAAACTGGGTAGAACCTGTTTCATTTGGAGAGCAGAATCTCCTGAGGGGGGCGCTCCTTTCTCTCTGCCACAGACGACAGGAGGATGGGAGGACCAAGCACAATGACTGAGCAAGAAATGTAATTGGCAAGATATAGCAGGACATTTTCCTTTCATTTATCTATTGAATACAGGATAGATACTGCTCTTATTGCTTGCAATACTGAAAAGCCTCAGCCCTCCCCCTCCTTTAACGGTCTCCGCATTGTTCATTTACACTTCTCATTTGATGGTCGGCTGCTGAAGTAATGTCAATGATAATTTATAGCTCTCAGTCAAGATGCGAACGGCTGCCACTCTGACGTCTGGTCTGGTGATATGATGGAGTGGACAGACTGGGGTGAGGGTTTGAGCCTGTGGCGAGGGGGGAGGGGCTGTGGGGCTGAGACAGCCTTGAGGTTGGGAGGGGTGGACGGGATTCTGCGCCGTCCGTCCTGGAGATGACAGGCGCCGAGACGGTCTGCAGAAAAGGCCCATTATCTGAGAGAAGGGATAGACTACTATATATTTCATATATCATACTGACACCTGGAAAATACCAAATCAATTTGGCTTCGATTTGCTCTTTTCTTTTTTCGCCAGTTATTTTTCTTTTTTTTTTTTTTTTACATATTTCTATAGTTTCTCCTAATGTTGGGCGAGGAAGTGGAACCGTGTGCTGGTGTGATTTGCAGGCCTTAATCGCAGACTCAAGTTTGACATGACCCTTTTCAGCTAAAAAAAAAAAGGGAATTCCACGCTAAAAGGCATGAGTGTCCTCTGTAGCAGACTTATGGAATATGGAAGGCATCGATAGGCTAAATTATCTGATTTTTAAGTCAAATAAATGTCCTCACATTGTGAAAGGGTGTGGCCGTCATTTAGCCTAGATGTTAAAGCCAGTGTCCACTATGGATGGGCGTAGTGAGTGACTGTCAGTGTCTTATCAGGGTATCTGTGTCATTGTGGCAGGCCGGTCACCACTGTGGTACCATTCGTTCATGGGCTGGGATTTGGTTTCTAACGATCTGAGATGGATCCATGGGCGATTCAGCACCACCATTTTGTGTATAGTAGGCTATATCTTATTCTTAGCCTCTTACCCAACCCTGGTTTAGATGCATTGGACCCTCAACCACCGCCCTCTTTTACATTGCTGTGTGTGTGGGTGAGTTTTATTTCCCCGGCCCCTCCCCTCCTTCTCGGCTGTCTGGCTGCCTGGTGCCAACGTACAGCTCCACTATGAGGGCGGTTCTGCCTGTTCTGGGTGTAAAATGTTTTCCCTTTCTCTTCGGACATCGGAAAGAGCTGATGTTTTTCTGTGCGTTCCAAAGTGTATGTTAATTCGCTTACTCTATGTGAGAGGGTGAGCACAGTCTATGTGCGCCTACACAGCTGTGTGCAAATTTGCTCATGAATTAAACCCATGATTATGCCGTTAACGTGCGAAAACAAGATGTCAATTTGAGTTCCTTGCATGAAGGTATTGCAACAGCAATAGTACTGCCATTTTTTTATTTTGGCACTGAAAGGTAGGCTTGCTATATCACCATTTTGACCCCGTAAAGAAGTGAGACAGACAGCAGACGGGCGTACATTTTAGTCTGTTCAAGATGCATGCATCCATCTCTTTTTATATGATTTTGGCCAATTGAATGTAGATGCTGATGAATCTCGGCCCCGCTGTGGAGTTTGGTCCCTAAGGTAGGACATTGAAGATGGGATGATATGAGGACAAAGGGCCAGGTGCTGTGCGTCTAATCGACTGGTGCTCATCATCAGTCAGGCTTTGTTGAATTAACTGTCAAATGCCTTGAGATGGACTCTGGGGTTTTGCTCTGTTGAAGTGTGGGGATGGGTTGGAGCATGAAAATGGCTTAACGCTTGAGAAGATGCGTAACAGGAGTTAGTTTTGAGTGGTTAGAATGTCAGGTCAGGAGGAGGCTTCTACGGCTACCAAGAACATGAAGTTGCTACGCGCTGATTGCTGGCCTCCCATTTTTAGCATAGCGATCACGATGATAGTTCTTGCTTCTTAGTTAGCCTAGCACTTGCAGCTAGCGTTTCGCAGGAGCCCTGACTGTGTGGTCAAGTAGAATGTTGGATAAAGCCATTCTAACCTCCGGCCATTTCTCTCCTTCCAGGGATTTCTGAAGAATGAGAGGGACAATGCCCTGCTCTCTGCCATCGAGGAGTCACGTCGCAGGGTAAGTGGCACTCTCTCCTGGCTGACTGGTTGCCATGACCACGCCCTCTCTACACCCCATGTTCACATCTAGTAATCCCGTTTGGCTCATTGTTTTTCATTTTTAGAATTTTCTTTAACATACCTGGGGCCTCATTTATCAATAATGCGTTACTATTCTAAAATACTACTTACGAACAGAATTTAGATTGTTCATACACATAGAAAAAGTGTGATTTATCAAACAATCCTATAAGTATCATATGCATACTGGTAGGAGATCCGTTGATAAATACCAATTGTTTTCAGCCTCTGTGCTTGCGCACAACCTTGGCTATTTGCATTTTGAAACGCCTCTAATTAACCATCTAGTCAAATCATCCCTTTAAAGCCTGTGGTGAATATATAATGCCGTACAATGACAACGGCGCAACCCAAAAAAGCAAGAACATTTTTAACTTTTCCGAGACTGAAATAGAGGTGCTAGTGTCAAAGATTGAATACAACCAAATGGCTTTATTTGGCTCGCCCAGTTGTGGTTTGACCAGTAAAAATGTATCACATAGCTACAAAGAGAGGACAATTCTAAGTTGCTTAGGCAATGGCGAATATACTTCAAATGAGTAGGCAACACGCACCAATAAGCCATACATTCTCAACGGCTCCCTCCTGTAGGTGTATAGGCCAGCATTGCTGTTTTGCAGAATGAACGAGTTGTGCGTTCCACCTGGCCACCTTGCCAACACATCGAGCAGCGTTTATTGTGCATCCCAAAAGCTATCAGCTGCAAATTAAGAGTGGAAGCCTTTTCTGTTCACATAGTTTTGGGGTGGTGCTTTTATGGCGATGTGGGTGCCGTCTATTGCGCCATTCGTATTTGGGAAACCATTGGTGGCAAAGAAACCCCTTTGGTGCTATGGTTTATGGAAATTGTATGTTACAAATGGTATATTATTGCATACAAAACATTGGTTCATCGTGGGATGTGAGATTACGATGGGAAAGCTCCCGCTGAAAAGTGCCCGTTGCCAAAAACCTGAGGGTGGATAGCACTTTAATGTGCACCGGATTGGCCTTTCTAAATGGATTTTAAATCCTTGCAAGGATCATATAAGATTGGCTCATTAGATATTGTTTCCCAAAACCAATCTGTTGTTTCTGCAAAAAGTCCCAACTGTTTCTAAAATCGCGCGCTAAAATTAGAATTAGGTGTGCCAAAGCAAGTGCAAATAATTAGAAAACAGAGAGAAAACGTCCAGCCTTCCATAAAGATAAGAAAATTGGTCTGGTTTGGTCTTAAACATATGGGTGTGTGGTAACACATCATTCAAAGATAAAAAAAAACCTACCCGAGGCCCTCAGAAGAAAGATTATTGATGCCCGTGAGTCTGGGAGGGGTTACAAATCTATTTCCCTGGGTTGTCAATAATGACGTGCTCACCTTGTTCCGATATAAAACCTTAGCCTATTATCTTTCTAAAATGGCTTCCTCTGCATGAGTTCAGACCAGGTTTAATTAGAAACCGTTCCAATTATCGTCCGCTATCCTGGTGGGATTGAGATAGACAAGGTCTCTGGATTCTAATCATTCTTGGCTAAATCTGGACCAGCCATAAATGCAGACCCACTTTAGCGTCACAATCCCATCCCTCCACACATCCAGGCATCACAGGGCATGACCCAGTTTGAAGAGCGCCCATAGTCCCAGATCTCACTTTTACTGTTTGGGGCCCCAGGATACCGTCATGGGTGACTGTGGTGATTGGATGTGTTTATTGTGCACAGATAAAGTGCCTTCAGAAAGTATTTATATCCCTTGACTTATTCCACATTTTGTTGTGTTACAGCCTGAATAAAAAATGTTTTTATTTTGTTATGTTTTTCTCACCCATCTACACACAATACCCCAAGAATGACAGTGCACATTTTTTTTTTTGACATGTTTGCACATTTTTTGCAAATTGCTGTGAGTCTTTTTGATTAAGTCTCTAAAGCATTGCACACCTGGATTGGACAATATTTACACATTATTCTTAAAAACAATTCAAGCTCTGTCAAGTTGGTTTTTGATCATTGCTAGACAGCCATTTTCAAGTCTTGCCATAGATATTCAAGCTGATTTAAGTCAAAACTGTAACTAGGCCACTCAGGAACATTTAATGTTGTCTTGGAAAGCAAGTCCAGTGTGTATTTGGCCTTGTAGGTTATTGACCTGCTGAAAGGTGAATTTGGAAAGCAGGCTGAACCAGGTTTTCCTCTAGGATTTTGCATGTGCTTAGCTCGTTTCCATTTATTTTTATCCAAAAAAACTCCCTAGTCCTTGCCGATGACAAGCATACCCATAACACGATGCAGCCTCCACCATGCTTGAAAATATGAAGAGTGGTACTCAGTGATATGTTGTTGGATTTTCCCCAAACATAACACTTTGTATTCAGGACATGAAATACATTTCTTTGCCACATTTTTTGCAGTTTTACTTGAGTGCCTTGTTGCAATCAGGAAGCATGTTTTGGAATATTTTTATACCTTCTTTTTGCTCTGTCATTTAGGTTAGTATTGTGGAGTAACTACAATGTTGTTGATCCATCCTCAGTTTTCTCCAATCACAGCCATTAAACTCTGTAACTGTTTAAGTCACCATTGGCCTCATGGAGAAATCGCTGAACGGTTTCCTTCCTCTCCGGCAACTGAGTTAGGATGCCTGTATCTTTGTAGTTACTGGGTGTATTGAGACACCATCCAAAGTGTAATTAATAACTTAATCATGCTCAGAGATATTCAATGTCTGTTTTTGTTTTTTTAACCAATATGTGCCACCCTTTGCAAGGCATTGGAAAACCTCCCCGGCCTTTGGTTGTATCTGTGTATGAAATTCACTGCTTGACCGAGGGACCTTACGTATCATTGTATGTGTGGGGTACAAAGATGAGGTAGTCGTTAAAAAATTATGTTAAACCCTATTGCACACAGAGTGAGTCCATGCAACTTATTATGTGACTTGTTAAGCACATTTTTACTCCTTATTTAGGCATGCCATAACAATAGGGTAGAATTCTTATTGGCTCAAGACATTTCAGCTTTTCATTTTTAATTAATTTGTACTTTGACATTATGGGTGTGGTATTGTGTGTAGACCAGTCACACACAATCTCAATTTAACCCTTTTTTAAATTCAGGTTGTAACACACCAAATTCGGAAGAAATCAAGGTGTGTGAATACTTTCTGAAGGCACTTTATCTCCCACGGCGAGAAGTTTTTGCAGCGTTGGCTATTTTAAACAAATCACATGGTTTCTAACCCATTTATGCAACCTAGCCTGGTTCTCTCAATTATTGTAAAATTGGTCTGTCCAAATGAAATTTGTTCTCTCTCTCTCTCTTAGTATTCACATGTTCTCTTTTCTTGCTCTCTGTCAGACGTTCCTCCTGGCAGAGGAGTACCACCGGGAGTCCATGCTGGTTCAGTGGGAGCAGGTGAAGCAGAGAGTACTGCACACCTTGCTAGGAGCAGGGGAAGATGCTTTGGACTTCAGCCAAGACGTAGAGGTCAGTGTCTCTCCATCTGATGTCCATCTTTGTCCAATAAATCCTATGAACTCCAGTGCATAAAGCACACATCCAGATATAATCTATATTTGTATAATATATAATAGTGGATAAAGATCCAGCACATTCAGTTGGGGTCTCCCACAGTGTTATCAGTCTTTACCAAAGCAAGATTGGTTTCATGTAGCTTTGTTTAGATAACCTTCAGGGATCCAGCTATTTAGCACAGTAGGAAAATTGCTGTGCTAATCACAATTTCCTAACTGTAGTTCTTGCACATTGTCCTGTGGAACGTGTGTTAGAGTTGATTTGGAGGGATTTTGTCCTTCTCTGTGCTTATTGAATTATTAACCAGCAGTTACATTTTACATTTCTGAACTGCTGTTCACTGCCTATGTCAGAAACACACTCTCTACTGCATTCAGTTATTGCTCTCTTCTCTCATACAGCGTTTATTTATTTACCCTATACATGTCATATACGTTGTATTGGGTGTGTCCCTTTTGTTCTCCAGAATACATGGTTGATCCGGATAAATGTTTATTTGTGTACGTGCATGCACTTTAGAATGCGAGTGCATTCAGCCATGAGCTTTGTTCACAATGCCTTTCACGCTACGTTGGTCACGACTACAATTATGAGCAACAAAGATTGAGGGGAAAACCCTTAGGTTCTCTCGCCATCGCATAGCTACACACTTTTATTTATATATTTATTTATATATATATTTATATATATATATTTATATATTTTTTTTAAAAATAGGTTTACCCTTTCCTCTCAGGGCAGCTTTCTATTTGAGGTTCAGTATCGTCTCCCTGTGTGTTTGTGTTGCAGCCCAGCTTTGTGAGTGACGCAGGGACTCCTGGGCGGAGTGCTCTTGACAGCGTGGAGGTAGCCTATGGACGACAGGTTAGTAATTTGTCCTGACGCGGATTCCACTGTAGCACCACTTAGTTGGAGATACCTACAGTAAATAGCCAGAAAAAGGGAAGTGCAGTCTGCAATTAGTCTCATTTAAAATGTTCATTGCTGTGAATCACCAAATCCGTTCTCTCTCGTGTATTTTATAAATGTCCCTATGTGAAGATATTATACTTTAATAGGCTGTAATACATCCAGTCAGCCTGGGGCTAAGTGCCCTGGAACCTCCTGGGCTGAATGGATGCACAGCCTCAGTCAGGATGCAGCTGCGCTGGTAGTGCACTTCACTTCGTAGTAATGGGGTCATGCTAAGCAAGGCGGCAATAGATCAAATAATTGATTAGCTAGCAGAGCCAGGGCATGCTGGGTAATTCCTCTGCTCCAATGCACGGGTGTAGGACAGCCTGTCTCTGTCTCGTCCTCCCCAGTCACTCGATATACACTGGAGTTTTAGTCCACCGGTGAAAGAGGACAGAATGTGTCGCCACATCGCCTGCGGTGTCATCATGCTGGTCTTTCTAATCTTCTCTGATGACCTCCTGAACGGTTTCATCCTTTTTGTCCTGTTTTTCATCATCCATCACTTCACTATGCGGCCGTAACGTTCCCCGGGGCGACTAGGACCGGGGCACGGATCAGGGTGGACAGCATTCAGTCTGTCGGTACCTGTCTGTCCTCTGACCCATCTGTAAGTGTTTCTCTGATTCTGTTCTGCCTCAGATCTACGTCTTCAATGAGAAGATAGTGAACGGACATGTCCAGCCCAACCTGGGAGACCTCTGTGCCTCAGTGGCAGACAGCCTGGATGACAAGGTTAGCTCCGTGGGAACCATTCCACATGCCTTTCGTCTCTGTCTACGTTTGTCTTCCGCTGGGTTGGTAAATTCTCCAATGGTGGACATTTTGGAAAATGAGTGTGTCTATCTGAAAGAGTGTATCTGTTTGTCTCTACAGAACGTGTCAGACATGTGGCTGATGGTGAAGCAGATGACCGACGTGCTGCTGGTCCCAGCCAAAGACACGCTGAAGAGCCGCACGGCCGTGGACATGCACATGGCTTTCGTCACGCAGGCCCTGCAGTTCCTGGAGAACAGGTCAGAAGAGGAGAGAACCGTAGAATTAGAATGAGAACACTGCCTAAATGTATTATAAAACCACACTCCTGTAGTTACCCCTCCACTAACGTTTCTCCTTTGTGTCCCCTCTACGGCAGCTACAAGAACTACACCATGGTGACAGTGTTTGGGAACCTGCACCAGGCCCAGCTGGGCGGAGTCCCTGGCACCTATCAGCTGGTGCGCAGCTTCCTTAACATCAAATTGCAAGGGCCTCTGCCAGGCATGCAGGTACTATACTGCCCCCACACTGCAGGACTTTCTGCTAGTTACGACGAGCTGTGCACGGCCTGACATACGGTAGCGCTGAGTCTACACACTAAGTGCAGTGTAGACTCAGACTAGTGTAAACTCAGCTGTGTGTGTGTGTGTGTGTGTGTGTGTGTGTGTGTGTGTGTGTGTGTGTTATAACAGGATGGAGAGGTGGAGGGTCACCCAGTCTGGGCTCTGATTTACTACTGCCTGCGCTGTGGGGACCTGGGGGCTGCCATGCAGGTGGTGAACCGGGCTCAGCACCAGCTGGGAGACTTCAAGACTTGGTTCCAGGAATACATGAACAGCCCTGACAGACGGTAGGAACCTCACACTGCCTACTGCTCCCTGCCTACTGCTCCCTGCCTACTGCTCCCTGCCTACTGCTCCCTGCCTACTGCTCTCTGCCTACTGCTCTCTGCCTACTGCTCTCTGCCTACTGCTCTCTGCCTACTGCTCTCTGTCTGACCTGTGCTGTGTCCTCTCCTCAGCTTGGCCCCTGCCACAGAGAACAAGCTGCGTCTCCACTACCGCAGAGTGCTGAGGAACAGCGCTGACCCCTACAAGAGGGCCGTCTACTGTGTCATCGGGAAGTGTGACATCGCAGACAACCATGGAGAGGTGGCCGACAAGACCGAGGACTACCTGTGGCTCAAGGTGCTTGCCTGATGACCAGTCTGTAGAGTCAGGACATTCATATTTTACCACTGTCCATGATACATAGTGCTAGTTGGGGAGAATCAGGTAAAGTAGGTTTGCCTGTTGTAAAGGAACCCTCGCGTTAACGTAGACGTGTCCCTTCCTCCATGCCCACAGCTCAGCCAGGTGTGCTTCGATGACGGCGGCAGCAGTGCTCCTCAGGACAGACTGACACTGGCCCAGCTACAGAAACAGCTTCTTGAGGACTACGGTGAGTTCAGAACACTGCTGGGTACATGACAGCAAGACTACTAAATTGAACAGAAATAGACCTTAAATACTAATTGTGTTCTAAGTGTCACTACTGTCCAGGACGGGAAGACTCTTATTAAGGTAGAGTTGTGTAATAGCACCACTTCTCAGTCCCCCCCTGGGAGCTGCTCTGCTCAGATAAAGGAGTGCTTCACTGTTCACTCTTAAGACTTAAACTTTTCTTAAGTTTTATCAGACATAAGTAGGCAAAGCTCTCCCACCTGGAGGATGAGTCATGGCTTGGTCATGGTTATCTCGCTCGTTTCAACACAGTGCAATAAAAGGTGACTGACTCATAGATAAGCCTGCTGCCTTTTCAAAATGGCTGATGTATTCGTGTTTACTTCCTACTTATTTGAACATGAACTTTACTGAGAGGGATTAATGCAAGCTGATGACTAATTAGTAGACGTGGAATATTGGTTTGTTTGTAAATGTTTAGAATCTTTGTAATGTTGAGCAAATACATTGCTGACTTGATTCATCTATATTCAATTAGCATGTTTGATCCCTTTCCCATGTCCCTTTCCCTAATGATTTAGAGTTTACTTCTGTTCCTTTCCGATCTGCAGGAGAGTCCCACTTCTCAGCCATCCAGCAGCCGTTCCTGTACTTCCAGGTGCTGTTCCTAACGGCCCAGTTTGAGGCTGCTGTGGCCTTCCTGTTCCGGGTGGAGCGTCTACGCAGTCATGCTGTTCACGTGGCTCTGGTTCTCTACGAGCTACGGCTGCTGCTCAAGTCATCAGGACAGAGCGCACAACTGTGTAAGTCCCTCTACGTGTTTGACTTCCTCGACATTTGCTTAATTTCTAGTCGCACACCTTTTGTAGTTTTGAAGCCAATGGCTTCTGATAAGTGAATGTTTTTCTACCCTTCAGTGAGTCAGGAGGCTGGGGACCCCCCTATGGTGCGACGACTCAACTTCATCCGTCTCCTCATGCTCTACACACGCAAGTTTGAGTCCACAGACCCCCGGGAAGCTCTACAGTACTTCTACTTCCTACGGTACATTGCGCTACGTTACGGACATCCTCCTAACAGATGCTGCTCTCAGTTGGGGAGACCTCTCCTCCACTCCACTGTGTGTCAATAACACTTGGGGGCATGGCGGTAAAAAAGGAAAATGAAGCCTCTGCTAGGGTTTCTGGGTGATAGAAGAGATGAGGCCTCATGAATAAGCCAGTGGGCCATGAATCCAGTTCACCATGAATAATACAGAGGCTTTCACACATGCCCTTGGTTGTATAATTTACATTATTTTCTATTGGGGTTAAGAGAATAAAGAGTTTTTATTTAAGCCTTCAGACCTCTTATTGTTATTTAAAAGCTGTAATGTGTATCAAATAATTTAGTTTGAATATCAAATATGTGTTTGTCTGTCCTCTCTTTGTTTTGGGCACAGGAATGAAAAAAATAGCCAAGGAGAGAACATGTTCATGTGCTGTGTTAGCGAGCTGGTGATTGAGAGTCGAGAGTTTGACATGCTTCTAGGAAGACTGGAAAAAGATGGCAGCAGAAAGGTAATGGCCACATCTTTTTTTATTTTTTTCACTCATAAGACTCTCGGTTCAAACCCTTTGAATATTTTAAATGTTATTCACTTCATTGTTATTTAACTCACTTTTGTGAACGCATTCATGGTGCTGCTGATTTTTCTATTGTGCTCGCAGCACCCAGGAACGTGTATTCGGGCCGTTCAAAGAGCTGATTGTGCCTTGTCCTTCTCCCCCAGCCTGGAGTGATTGATAAATTTGCCGGAGACACGCGAGCCATTATCACAAAAGTGGCGCTGGAGGCAGAGAACAAAGGCCTGTTTGAGGAAGCAGTCAAACTGTATGAGCTGGCCAAGGTGAGCAGGGCTTTGTGGGGCAAAGGTTGGGGTCAAGCTGTGTCAGTGGGTTTACTCTAGGTGGAGGTATGGGCCAGGTTGATAAGAGAGGAAGAGTAGAAAGTAATAACATGTCACCTCACATTCCTCCATTTTCCTTCTCTGGTCTGCAGAATCCAGACAAGGTCCTAGAGCTGATGAACAGGCTGCTGAGTCCTGTTGTTGCCCAAGTGGGCTCCACCCAGTCCAATAAGGAGAGACTGAAGAACACTGCTGTTGCCATCGCTGAGCGGTAACATCCTGTCCACCTACTCACTCGCTCACTTACATACGTACTGTACAACATCTACAATGTGCATTACTGAAAATTGAAATGAGATCTTGTTTGACATTGCATCATATAGGCTTACTGAAAGCAATTGTGTTAGAAAAGACAAGTGGACCATTGAGGCTCAGTTCTCTTAACTTCAGTGTGTGGTCTTGTTCTCCGTCTCAGGTACCGGACCCAGGGTGTTGCTGGAGAGAAGTCTGTGGACAGCACCTTCTACCTGCTGCTGGACCTCATGACCTTCTTTGATGAGTACCATGTTGGTCACATAGACCAGGCCTACGATGTGAGTCTGTCACCCAAGGCTTCCTGCCTGATGGCTTAATATGCTGTTTATTCAGATGGATATATAGTAGTTATTATGACCTCTTCTTTAACTGTACCTAACTTCTCCCCTGTATATCTCTCTCTCTCTCTCTCTCCATTTCTGTCAGGTGATGGAGAGACTGAAGCTGGTCCCTCTGAGTCAGGACAGTGTGGAGGAAAGGGTCACTGCATTCCGTAATTTCAGTGATGAGGTGAGATACTGCACTCTAGTTTCAGTCAGTATGCAGCACCACACTTCCAAAGTGTACATGTAATCTTTCATCCTTTTCTTCTACTGTGGGCTAGCAGTGACATGATTATTTACGGGCCCTTCCCAACAATGCAGAGAGACAGAAAATAGAGAAATTATAGAAAAGTAAAGGCGTAATAATCAAATAAATAATACAAATTCTATATACAAGCGGTACCAGTACCGAGTCGATGTGCAGTGGTACGAGGTGATTGAAGTAGATATGTACATGTAAATTGGAATAAAAGTGAAAGGTAGTAAACAGTAGCAGCAGTGTATGTAATGAGTTAGTACAAAAAGGGTCAATGCAGATAGTCCGGGTAGCTATTTGATTAACTATTTAACAAACTATTTAGCAGTCTCACGGCTTGTGGGTAGAAGCTACTCAGGGTCCTGTTGGTTCCAGACTTGGTGCATCTTTACTGCCCGCCGTGCGGTAGCAGAGGGAACAGTCAATGACATGGATGACTGGAGTCTTTGACCGTTTGTGGGGCCTTCCTCTGACACTGCCTGGTATAGAGGTCCTGGATGGCAGGGAGCTCGGCCCCAGTGATGTACTGGGCTGTACGCACTACACTCTGTAGGGCCTTGCGTTGCCATACCCAAGCGGCGATGCAGCCAGTTAAGAGGCTCTCAATGGTGCAGCTGTAGAGGAAGCAGTGAAACTATATGAGCTGGCCAATGTGAGCAGGGCTCTGGATGACAAAGGTCCCTGTCTTACCTGCATTGTCCTTTGCATGTTGTTCCAGGTCAGGCATAATTTGTCGGAGGTTCTCCTGGCCACCATGAACATCCTGTTCATGCAGTACAAACGTTTGAAGGGCGCCACAGCAGGAACCCCTGGTCGACCACAGAGATCCATGGAGGACAGAGACTCGGTGAGGAGATGGTGACCTCTCAGGGCAATACTGGCCATGGGATAAAAATTGAGTAACTTTATTAAGTATTTGAGGGACCTTTGGGGGCTATGTGTTGTAATGTACTGGACAGTAAAGGCATGCCTCTGCTCTATTATGTGATATTTCATTGAATAATGAGTACTCCGCCATCTTGTTTGTATCTGTTTTGACACATTGTTGATTTCACTGTCAGCTCTAAGATGTTAACATGCCCTTTTGGTCTTTTCTGTGTTCGTCAACAGCAAATGCGTAGCCAAGCTCGAGCACTGATCACGTTTGCTGGGATTATCCCATACCGCATGGCAGGCGACACCAATGCCCGGCTGGTGCAGATGGAGGTCCTAATGAACTGACTCCAAAATACCCCCAAGCCACAGCCATACCCACCCTTCTCATCAACTTTCTGATTTCTTTGATTTTTTTTTTTGCATTGTCCCCATTTTTCGCATTTCTTTGTCCTTATGTTGCTCCATATTTGTATTTTTTCATAAATTGAAATAAAATGTCAGTTACATTTAATTTCTTACGCATTCATTTCATTATAAACCCATCATTTGATTCATTTATATTTAGTATTGCAGTTTGCTTATTGTTTTTTCATTATTATGCATGGTCATCTATGAAATTATTAGTGGTATGAGTGCTACCTAGATTTAAAGGAAACACTGAAGGAAATATTTTCACTCTTAGATTAATTTGGAATTATTGATTTTAAAATGATTTGTGCCTTTTGGTATTATTTTATGGTAAAAGGGATAGATAACATTTTTGGCAATTAAAACCTTTTTTTACTTACCAAGAGTCTGATAAACTCATGGTGCTCAAACTGCAGGCCAGAGACATAAAAATGGTATCCATTAGTTGAAAATGTATGCACTCAGTGTAAGTCGCTCTGAATAAGAGCATCTGCTAAATTACTAAAATGTCAAATCTGACTCTCGGTAAGTAGAGAAAAGGGCTTGGTTGCCAAAATCTCAAACTATCCCTCAGACATGGCTGCCTATAGTCAAAGAAGAAACAGGGAATTGGGAATCATTGCACTATCCATAATCCAATGGTCCAGGAAGAACAAAAGTTAATGTATTCACAATGTGTGTTCTACATTAAAATCTATCTCCACAGTCGATATAAAACAAATATTTTGAGAAATCATTGATAATTAGATTTTGTGAGTGCTAGAACTAAAATTCAACATCCACTATACTCTTAAGTTGATGGAATGGCACACAGAGACAAAATGTATCCCTTGCTGGTGGCTCTCTATAAGGAATGAAATTATAATAATATGCATCTTTGCTACTAGTCATACTGGATTGATTTCCTTAAAGGCCAATATGTTTCTTTGGATAACGTTCTTTTTTTATGACTACGATAATATAACAGCAGCTGAAGAAATGACACAGAGTAGGTAGTAACAATGAATTGAAAGAACATTGTAATGGGCCCTGCCATGTTACACTGCTGCACTTATTGACAGATGGTTAGAAGGGAAGGAAATGCCCTGAGAGAACACAGAAGGGAGTATTTGCTTCACTTGGCTGCACTAGATTGTTGAAGCCGTTCCTCTCAAACTTAACCCATTGTCACCACAGGGGACTTGTGTTCATTATGGAGAGAATCAAACTTGACTGTGCATGCTCTTTTCCTGCATTGCTTTAACTATTCACTCACAGCCCTTACCATCATTGGATCTGTGCTGGAGTTAGTTACCTCCTCTGACTATTATCCTCTTTCCTTTGTTATTGAGACGGTGCTTTTACTTTGCACCACATCACACCCTGCTCTAGTGAAGATCAGTCTGGAGCTCTCTGTGGTGAAGACATGGACCTGGGAGCCTCCTGTCTGCCACTTTGAGGTGTGTGTGCTGCAGCTGGTGTTGTGAATCAGGCCGATGCCACACACCCGCTATAACCCGGCTATTTCACAACACCAGGGTGGCACTGCACCACTGCCAACGAGACGCCAAGGAGCAACAGAAGCAGCTTTGAGGAGCTGAAGATCAAATGACCTACTAGAGTTCCTACAGTTCACCTGATGAAATGTCTGCTGTGATTTTGATTTCAATTTACAAGCATTTGATTAAACATGTTTCATGATATTGAGTTTTTACTTAATTTTGTGTCAGGTTTAGCAATTTTGGGGGATTCCAGGAGGTAAGTACATGATCTTTTTTTTTTAAGCAATGTTTTCAGGATATAATTAATAAAACAATAAAGTTACATTGGGAAAAAAACGATCAGGGGGATCAAGTTTTAAATAGTGAGGTTTCTGTGCATGTTAATGAGAAAGTCAGTGAAAGAGACGCTTTTTCTCATTCCAATGATTTGATTGTTGACAGTCACTGTAGTGGGTCAAGTGATCAGTCCTGAGTCCAAAATGGCCTACGTCAGTGAGACAGTCACTTCCACAACTTTTACAACCTTAACGACGAACCTGTAACCTACATAATAGTGGATAGGCTCTATATGGGCAGTCAGTTGCGGTGCTGTGAAATTTGCGCGTCATGACCAATGGTACAGTGGTCGTGACCCATGGAGAACAGTTTTTAGTTTTGCGTATGTCAGGATCTGGCCATTTGTGATGAGCATTTAAACTACATCAATAATAAGGTATGATGTAAAAAAAAAGATCTCTGTCCACGGACCTATAGTCCTTTGAAACTCCGATTGTGCAACCGTGCGTAAAGACCAGGGCCCGGTTTCCTAAAATAATGTTGGTTCATCGTTACAATGGTTCTAATGATTAACTTAGCCTTAAGAAGCTTTTGTCATACCGTGCCTTGTGCAGCCAAAGTGCACTGTTAGGCCGAATCTTATCCGGTACAAATTGGAAACAGCTGGAACACTATAAACTCCAAGCCATTGTCAGACGTCAGCAAGAATAATACAGCATATGACTGCTATTCAGCAGATTGTTGCGCTCCAACATAACAGGCGGCGCCGGTTGGTGTATTTAAATGTGCATATTCTCAACTAACTGAGGCCATTGCAGACTCACAATGGTGGGGCAAAAATTACAGGGCCCCACGAGAGGAGATACTCAGACTTTTGTCTCCCTCAATAAGCCGACCCACCCGCTGCAACTTTGCGCTGAGTGGTGAGGTGCATCCCAAACATGCTCAATGGGTGACATATCTGCTGAGTATGCAGGCCATGGAAGAACTGGGACATTTTCTGCTTCCAGGAATTGTGTACAGATCCTTGCGACATGGGGCCGTGCATTATCATGCTGAAACATTAAGTGATGTTGGCGGATGAAAAGCAAGACAATGGGCCTCAGGATCTCGTCAGGGTATCTTTATACATTAAAATTGATCAAATGCGTTTATGTTGGTTGTTTGTAGAGGTACTACCAAATTCTCACTAACATGGAAGTAAACAAATTTGTGCAGACAATTTGAGAGAAATAAGCTTTTTGTGCATATGAAACATTTCTGGGATATTTTATTTCAGCTCAAAATGTGGAAAAAGTCAAGGGGTCTGAATACTTTCCCGAAGGCACTGTATGTCCGCTCAAGATGACATTGTGTTTGAAGTGAGTGTTTTTTTTTTCACCAACTACAGTCCCAGGTTCCCTTCTTCTTTGTCATCTTGGTGCCCTTCCTAATTACATAGTTGGGACCATTCTTTGGCTTGTTCTCCATCTTCTTTGCCTCAGCAACAGGGATCCTGGCAGGAGCCAACATGGGGACCTAAAGGCAGGTTCCTCTGATCTCTCTAGGAATGTCTACTGTATCTTCTTCTCACTTTCACTCTGTTTCTTGACCCAAGCAAGTCTCTTCTTCTTATTGGTGACCTTTAGTAGTGGTTTCTTTGCAGCATAATTTGACCATGAAGACCTGATTCATGCAGTCTCCTCTGAACAGTTGATGTTGAGATGTGTCTGTTACTTTTATTTAGGCTGCAATTTCTGAGGCTAGTAACTCTAATGAACTTATCCTCTGCAGCAGAGCTAACTCTTGGTCTTCCTTTCCTGTGGCTGTCCTCATGAGAGCCAGTTTCATCATAGCACTTGATTGTTTTTGCGACTGCACTTGAAGAAACTTTCAAAGTTCTTGACATTTTCTTCATGGTAGCCCTATTTGGACTGTCGTTTCTCTTTGCTTATTTGAGCTGTTCTTGACAATATGGACTTGGTCTATACCAAACAGGGCTACCTTGTCACAACACAACCAATAAGATTAGAGAGGATCTCATGTTAAGTACTGTTGAAGTAATATGGCTGCAGGTTCATGTGCCTCACCTAAAGCCCATACTTTCTGGTTGTCCTAAATATTGACTGGTTTTCATCAGGCTGCCCACTCAAAAGAAAGCTTCAAACTGTAACTAGTGCCTGCAACCTGGTTCTGGTTATCAATCAACCTACCAGGGTAGTTACAAACAGTACAGGATTGAAATCATCAACATGTATTGATCATACCTTTACTAATGCTGCAGAGATTTGTTTGAAGCAGTATCCAAATCCATTGGATGTAGTGATCACAATATAGTATCCATATCTAGGAAAACCAAAGTTCCAAAGGCTGGACCAAATATTGTGTATAAGAGGTCATACAATAAGTTTTGTAGTGATTCCTATGTTGTTGATGTAAATAATATTTGTTGGTCCGCGGTGTGCAATGAGGAGCAAACAGACACTGCACTTGACACATTTATGAAATTGCTTATTCCAGTTACTAATAAGCATTAAGAAAATTACTTTAAATACTGTTAATACCCTGTGGATTGATGAGGAATTGAAAATGTTTATGGTTGATAGGGATGAGGCAAAAGGAATGGCAAATAAGTCTGGCTGCACAACCGATTGGCAAACGTATTGCAAATTGAGAAATCATGTGACTAAACTGAATAAAAAGAAGAAGAAACTACACTATGAAACAAAGAAATGACATAAAGAATGATGGTTAATTTGGAGCACTTAAATTACATTTTGGGAAAAAAGGAAAACTCAGCTCCATCATTCATTGAATCAGATGGCTTATTCATCACAAAACCAACCGAAATTGCCAACTACTTGATTTATTAATTGGCAAGATTAGCAAACTTGGGCAAGACATGCCAGCAACAAACGCTGACACTACACATCCAAGTATGTCTGACCAAATTTTGAAAGACAAGCGTTGTAATTTTGAATTCCGTAAAGGGAATGTGGAAGAGGTCAAAAAATAATAGTTGTCTATCAACAATGACAAGCCACCGGGGTCTGACAATTTAGATGGAACATTACTGAGGATAATAGCGGATTATATTGCCACATAAGTTAGTCCTAAATATTTCTAAAAGCATTGTATTTGTGACAAAACAGTCACTAAACCCTAAACCTCAACTAAATCTTGTAATAAATAATGTGGAAATTGAGCAAGTTGAGGTGACTAAACTGCTTGGAGTAACCCTGGATTTTAAACTGCCATGGTCAAAACATATTGATACAACAGTAGTGAAGATGGGGAGAAGTCTGTCCATAATAAAGTGCTGCTCTACCTTAACAGCACTATCAACAAGACAGGTCCTACAGGCCCTTGTTTTGTCGCAGCTGGACTACTGTTCAGTCGTGTGGTCAGGTGCCACAAAAAAGGACTTAGGAAAATTGCAATTGGCTAAGAACAGGGCAGCAGGCTCTTGTACACAGAGAGCTAATATTAATAATATGCATGTCATTCTCTCGATGCTCAAAGTGGAGGAGAGATTGACTTCATCACTACTTGTATTTATGAGCGGTATTGACATGTTGAATGCACCGAGCTGTCTGTTGGAGCACAGCTCAGACACCCATACACACCCCACAAGACATGCCACAAGAGGTGTCTTCACATTCCCCAAGTCCAGAACAGACTATGGGAGGCGCACAGTACTACATTGAGCCATGACTACATGGCACTTTATTCGCATCAAGTAACTGATGCAAGTTAGTGTGTTGTGAAATCTGTGAATGTATTCTAATGTTTTTAAAATTGTATGAACTGCCTTAATTTTGCTGGACCCCAGGAAGAGTAGCTGCTGCCTTGGCAGCAGCCAATGGGGATCCTTCTAACGACACAGGATGAGACCCAAATGCAGACACAGGTGGCAGATGGTTAGAGTCTCTGATATTTATTAATAGGCAGGCAAGAGGCAGGTTGAGGACAGGCAGAAGTTCGTAAACCAGGTCAGAGTCAGATGGGTACAGGACGGCAGGCAGGCTCAAGGTCAGGGAAGGCAGAATGGTTAGGTATGGCAAGTGGGGGTCAGGGCAGGCAGAAAGGGTCAGAACCGGGAGGACACTGGTAGGCTTGACAAGACGAACTCGCAACAGATTAACAGAAAACACCGGTATAAATACACAGGGGATAATGGGGTCAAATGTGAGACACCTGGTGGAGGGTGGAGACAAGCACAATACAGATGAAACAGATCAGAGTGTGACAGATCCATAATAAATACAAATACAAAAGATTGTCTCAAACGCATTAAGAAGGAAATAAATTCCACAAATGAACTTAACAAGGCACACCTGTTACTTGAAATGCATTCCAGGTGACTACCTCATGAAGATGGTTGAGAGAATGCCAAGAGTGTGCAACGCTGTCAAGGCAAAGGGTGACTACTTTGAAGAATCTCAAATATAAAAACACCTTTTTGGTTACTACATGATTCCATACGTGTTATTTCATAATGTCTTCACTTATAAATATAAAAAAATAAAAACCCTTGAATGAGTAGGTGTGTCCAAACTTGACTGGTACTGTATATCTAGGAATGTTTGAAAAACAGGTGAACCCTGACCTTAAATATATATTGGCCACATTCCTTGTGTATGATCATATATTCTGATACATTGAATGATAATATTTTGAACCTATGTTATATATTTTTACTTCCTGTTTCAGGAAGTGATGTCACTGAGTACTCCCTCCCCTATTATTATTATTAATAATAATAATAATAATAATAATAATAATAATACACATAACAATAACACTATATTTTAGTTGTCAGTGTTTGTTATGATTTCAGTGGCAAAGCACAATAAAAAAATCCAAATATGAGGCAAAGTCCAAAGGATATATCCTCTGGTGTGTTGATGCTCTCCGTATCCATAGCCAGAATGATTTCGCAGTGCATGGTGATCAAACAGGTTTCCTATTGTATTATACAGATGTTTAACAAAACATGCACATGACAGTAGTCTGTGTATGAATGTATGTGTATGAATAACCATAAAAAATTATGGTTATTCATACACATACATTGTCCATAAATGTAGAGGCCTATGGGATTTTCATTGAAGAGGTAAGGGGGGAGAAAGGTACATGTGTTCTGCATAACATTACAATACCAATTGACATACCTTTGTATGCCTCCTCGTCTGCATACCTGCAGACACAGACACAAATGTGAGCAGTTCATTAATCTGCATCAAATACAGCTAGTCTTCAACATATTCTTATAGCCTATATATTCTACCTCTTTGTTGGTTGATATTCATTGAATTGTGTCCATTTTAAGTTTTAGAAAGATTTGCACAAATATGAAAAGATAGATGCTATTGTCATAAAACAATATCAATTTAGATTATACAAGAGACAAACCTTACCTTAAATTAAGGAGAGAGAGAGAGAGAGAGAGAGAGAGATCGCCAAGGGTTTCACAAAATGTACCAGAAAATTATATTCTGTTCGTGCACACATAGAAGGTCCCGTGAAAAAACAGGCCCACCTATGGACATCAAAGGCCCATCCAATTGATTCGTTCTGGCGCCGGGTCTACCTGACGGTGATGTCTACCTGAGAAGCCAAACCAAACCCTACAGCAACTGTGAAACTCATTCCATCGAGGGCTCCACCCTTGTACTTGATTGATTAATTAAGGTCACTCATTTGTAAGGAACTCCCCTCACCTGGTTGACCATATACCTGAAAATTATATTCTGTGTCCTAGTGTATGGGCCTGTTTTTTTATTTATTTAACTAGGCAAGTCAGTTAAGAACAAATTCTTATTTTCAATGACGGCCTACCTACAGGGTCAACACCTGGAGCAAACTAGGGTTAACTACCTTGCTCAAGGACACATCGGCAGGTTTTTTTTCACCTTGTCGGCTCAGGTATTCGAAAAGCAACCTTTCAGTTACTGGCCCAACGCTCTAACCACTAGGCTTCTTGCCGCCCTGTACCCGGTGGATGGCCATATCAAGAATTACAGGTCAGACCTGAACTTAAATATCAGAGGACAATAGGCGGTGCGTCCATAAAGCTAGGGAAAGCTAGGGCTTTCCCTAAAGTAAATTCAATTCAATTCAATTAAATTGCCAGAATTAGATAGCCTAATTCTGTTCCGGTGAGTCTGCACTAGGCATGTTCACTATTTATCATTATTGGGTCAGTGCCACTTAAAACATAGTTTATTGACAATATTTTCCTCCTCAAGTTTAGATGGACATTATATTTGTCTCTCCTTCTCATAGGCTTATGGACAATGTCGTTTTTATTGATCTGTTTGTCAGTCAGCAGAGTAGGCTTCCCTGTAATTTGTCGTATTAAAAAATATTCTCCAGTAATATAAAGTGTAGTAGAATTGCATAAAATATGTTTATAAAAGGCTGCATTTTCCCATGCTTCTTCTTCTTCGATGAGGTTTAACGGCGGTTGGCATCCATTATGTTGCATTAACACCACCTACTAGACTGGAGTACAACTCCCTTATACTTTGCTTGAATTTTTGTTTTATTTAAATAAAGAAATACCATCTAACAGGACACTCACAAAATTTCTAAACATTCATAAAATAAAATTAGCACCACCCTACTCCACTATTTAAATCAATGTATTCCTACCTCATGCCCTCAACCTGAAAGGATGGGACACCACTTAACACACCCTGTAACTCTTCTGATGTCAAGTCTCGCACACCCAAATACCTCTCTGCAACTGCCACCACAACCTCAATTTTCTGAGACTTACGTTCCATCCCTGCAGTACAGTTGATAACCATTGCTATAAATGCTAAAAATCCAATCTTACTGAAACATATATCACTTGTTGGCCTATCCCTCTGTACTGGTACGGATCTACTACTCTCATCACTCCTCCCCCTTGACCCATCTTCCTCTACTTTCTTCACTGCCTCAGCATATGACAACTTCTTCACTACTCTAACCCTGGAAACCTCAACCTGCTTCTCTCGCAAGGGACATTTCTGATCCCCAGCCCCATGGGCATCCCTACAATTAACACATACCACTACTTTCCCCAATGCTTCACATTCCTTTGTCTCATGCCCTTCTACACACTTCTCACACCTTGGAACCTCCCTTCTACACACTGCTGCCCATAAGTTTGACACCTGTAACAACGTAATGTATTCGGCTCCTACAGGATAACTTATATATCCTAACATCACTTTGTCGGGCAAAGACTTAACTTCAAAACTCAAAAGAACAGACAATGACTCTTCTGTTTCTCCACTCTTGCCACCCTACAGGAAAAAGACTAGAAAAATGACTGGAACCATTTCCCTGTTTGACTGCTAGGTTCAATGGCAATTATGACTGTGGTACTCTATTGAGTTATATTAATAGCCTAAATTATGAATATCCAATAATCTCATCACATTACAAATAGTAGACTATCTTACATAAGTCTGCACATGTGATGATGCATGGAATTCTGTATTATAAAGGTCCATTGTTTTGGTGATAATTTGCTTCCCCAAACCTGAAACTCACGTGCAGCCTATGCTGTGGACCTAATGAGAACAATTGCAGCCTTTTGTTACTGTAAAAAAACGAAATAAAAATGTCTCCCTTTGTATGTGATCTTATTCCCTCTCTTCTTGCCTCCCTTCTCTCAGACCTCAGTGTCTGGTTGTCAGTGTTCTGCCCAGCTCCCAGCCTGCACTGGTCGACATTGTCGGAACCTTTACCAAGAATCTAAGCCTGATGATGTGTGGGAATGTTGTCACTGTGAGTTATCATCTTTAGTCATTGTACAGAGATTTACACAAGTTGAGCCTGCTCTGAGGTTGTCCCATTGGGAAGGTGATTTTTTTCTTACTGATAACAAGCAAAATGCTAAATTAAAACGCATTTCATTTTAGTCGCTCTTCTTCTGATTTCTCCCCTGTATGTAGGTGAAAATAGCTACTTCACATTTTCAGGCAAGTGATAATCTTTGGCCAACCAAAAAATACGCCTTTCAGACCTTAAAGGTGCAAAGAAATCGCTCCACCTTTTCCTGTTTGCTAAAATTCAAATAGTTCACCTAATTTCAGTTTGTGACAAAACAAGAAATGTGTACCATCTAAACCGCTGTGAAATATATTTTAAATAACCCAAAATATTGTATTTTCAGCATAGAAATAGAGCACATAGAACAGATCTACTGCTTCTTAGACATGCTTTCAATGAGAATGACAGAGCTATAACTCAAATTTCTATGTGAATTAGATATAGCGCACATAGAACAGATCTACTGCTTCTTAGACTTGCTTTCAATGAGAATGAGAGCTATAACAAAAATGTCTATGTGAAATTTCTAAATGAATTTTCACCTACATACAGAGGAGAAATCAGAAGAATAGCTTCAAAATTTACATATTGAAGGTTTAATTAATAATATATGCCATTTAGCAGACACTTTTCTCCAAAGTGACTTACGGTCATGCATCCATACATTTTTGCGTATGGGTGGCCCCTGCAAGAAACGAACCCACAACGCTTGGCATTGCAAGCATTATGCTCTACCGACTAAGCCACACATGTCAATCCCTGATTTTGCATTGGGGCTATTTTTTGTATTCTATGCCATAAACCTCACACTCCCTCTCTCTCTGTCACCCTCCTGTGCCAAAAGGGAGGGCCTTCTCCCTCAGCTGTGGACGCTGCCAGTAGCAACAAAGATGACCTGCACACTGCGTTTAAGATGCTGCTCCAGGTGGGCCAACTTCCAAGCCTAATCTCCATCACCACATCAGTGAGATCTAGTAGAACCATTGTCTAGATCCAGTTCATCATGTGGTTCCATACTTAGTTAATTTGTTATACTGTATTCCCCCAAGGTGCAGGTTTGGTCGGATCAGGCCAAATATCCTCCTGATGGGGTTCAAAAGGGACTGCCATAAGAACAGACCATCCAGCATTGACAACTACATTTAATGTGTCTTTGTGGCTGTGTTTCAGTGACTCATTTGTCCAGCAGTATGAAGTGTGTGGGCCGCGGATGAGGGAGGGTCTGGACATGTCTCGGCAGGCACAAGCACATGGTGAGGAACCCAACAACCATGAAGATTTCAGGTCCTTTTACAATATGTCTTTATACTGTATATCATTGCCTCTTTTTATTGCAGTATTGGGTTTGAGGCAAACCCAGAGAGGGGTGTCAACACCTGTATGCACCCCTGCAAATGTTGTATGTATGTACTGTATGATAACATTCATATACAGTTCGTGGTCTATGCCATTCATATCTTCTTTACGCTATTGATGTTGTCTTGGTTACAGTGAAAATACCATTGATGTGTACTGGCTGTTCGACGATGGAAGTGAGTTTATTGTTGTGGATCTGATTGTGCCCATCCACAAATCTCAAGATTAACAACATACAGTAGTCAGACCGATAATGTGAGGTCATAAATCATACAATGTTGTTAAATGTCAAGTACCACAAGTCAGAGAGATAACATAGGATATAATTATGTCATGGTCATATCAGGCAGAGGGGTCAATGTTATGTGTGAAAGGTAAAAGTTAAGGCTGTTGTAACGTTGCTACTTCCCTACCTGCTAACCCGTAAGAAGCGCTGGGCAAGGTGCAAGGTCCTTTGTGGCCGGAGACATTCAGTGAAGGGAGGAGCAAAGGAAAGAGTGAGTGTAGTGTGTTTAGGGTCATACTGGGCGGTAGAGACATTATATAATGTTGTCAGTATCCCCCTTGGCCTTTTCCCTTCCTTTGAATAGTTCAACTGAGCTTGTCCTTTGTGTCCTGTTTTAAAGTCACGACCCTTATCAGCAAGTTCCGCCTTGGTTTCCATGACGTCGAAGTGCTGCCTGATAGCAATGGAAGACACCACAACCTGAACACTATTGTTCCCTGTCACTCATTCTGTACTGTTTGATTGTGTCTTATTCAGCACTGTACTGTCTTCTGCTTACGTAAGAGTTCAGTTGCACAGTGGTTGCACCCTATGAATTTCATCTACGTTAATTCACAATTTATGCAGGTCAATGTTCTGTTGAGGCCCTTCACCGAGGATCTAATAGGAACCAGAAGGATGGCATGCAGAAGAACCAGGACTGTCCCTGGGTGGTGTTTGGTGAGGAGATGGAGAGATATAAAATCATTAACTGGGCTTCGTTGGTCCAAAGGGCAGGACCACTCTATTGCCCAAATGTAGCATAGATAGATGTGGAATACATGTTTTGGAATTTTGATAGTATCTTTGTTCTCTGCTTACTGTACCTCCATGTGTGTGTTTTTGCTCCAGACCCTTAAACAGATTCGTCTTAATGAGGTTCTCCAAGATGAATCAAGGAATGCAGCCATTATTGTTGAGTATATATTTTGTCTTTACAAAACAGATGTTTTTATTGCATTCGTTGACTTCAACCCACCCCAACCCATTACAAAGCCCATAAAGGTGAGAGGGATATTGGAGTGATAACTGAGCTATGTTCTCTTATTGACAGAACCATGCCTGCGGAAAGGAGAGGGCAATATCAGTGCTCTGTGCAGATTTTCTCTGGTAGAAGTGCTCTGGTTATGACATTTCACTTCTTTCATTATCATCAACAGACTCCTTAGACATCTGTGAAATATGTGATTACATTTATCATCATCCATATCATCATCAGTAGCAGAAGCATTGTTGTCGTTATCATCATTAAGCAGTAGAATATAACATTTGTTCATAGGGTGCTTGATTATACTGTTTTGAAGTGTAACACTAGTGTGTAATAGTAATTGTCAGTAAAAACAAATCCTGTGCTTTTATAGAAATGTTGGAAATGTAAAGAAAGATTAAAGTGATAACTAGGCTTCTTGTATTGTGTAATCCCTTGAAAGAAAACCAATATCATAATGATCGTTGCAATGTTCAAAAGAAAGTTATTTTAATTGAACCAGAACCCACAACATGTTTGTTTGATAAACATAGTACAGAGCATAAATATCTAATGAAATGTTTATTTTGAATTAGGAAAATGATTTGGACAGACCAGGTCAACGTGTTAAAATATGACTGATGTAACTCACCTGGGGAACTGTAACTTCAAAGCTGATGTCGTAATATTTGCAGAGCAGAATAGAACGCTCCCCGAGGCTCCACGTCTGATCACGAGCCTTGGTTAGCCAATCACATCAAGCCACAATGTGTTTCCAAACAACACTCCTTTTCACGCGACAGGATGTTTCAACTACTTCCTCATTTCAACTAAAAAGTTTTCGCGTGAAGAAATTGATTTCTACCTTGTTTCTCTGACATTTCAGATACTGCAGTTACTTACTCCGTTGATATTATTACTTGATAGCTAAGAGGCTACATTGTAGCTACTACTTAATCGCGTTGGGAAAGGTCACAAGAAAAGAAAAATGGACAATACTGGTTTTTCTAGACAAAAGACCTTCAAGCTTGTGATAAAAACACCTAATCAAGCCCACGGGGATCAAACGATTGAAGGAGTTGACATGGACTGGACAGTGGAAGAGTTGAAGACACATTTATCGAGGTTGTACCCAAACAACCCGGTGAGTGAATTGAATAGTTAATTTAGCTAGCTACCAGAGCAAGCTAGCCAGTCCTTGCCAAGTTATATAAGTCAAGGCAGCTTGCCAGTTAATGTGTGACGCTAACTACTGTCAAACAATAATTCAAGCCAAACCGCTAAGTTACCTAGCTAGGCTATGAACAGTTGTGTGTATTAATCGTGGTTGCAGTCAATGTGTGTCTTGTGTTGACATCTGTTCCCCTTTCCCCCACAGGCTGAACGTGATCAGAGACTAATTTACTCTGGCAAACTGCTCCTAGACCACCTTCATATAAGAGATATTTTCAGGAAGGTACGTGTGTGTGCTTGTTCACCTATCTAACAACTAGACATATTCTCAGAACTCTACCTATATACTATGTTTCAAGCATCTGTTCAGATTGCAGGCATCTATCAAAAATATTATGTTATTGATTCAACATATTGTGCCTAGATCAGGGATTCAGTCTGCCCACACAAATACCTGAACTCAGAGAATTGCAAAACATGTTGTTTTAGTATTACTGCAGTGACTTATAAAACTGTGCAGAACAGTGTGTATATTTCATCTGTTTTGTCAATTAATCACAATACTAGAATCTCACATTATTGTTGAACAAAACCCAGACTGTAAACTGGGCTTTGCCATCCCTGGAGTTCAAACCCATTATAAGCCCCTCATAACCCCTTTTCTAAACTTCAGATCAGATGTTGATCACTCGATAGCCATTCTTTGTTAATCACTTTTATGTCCCTTGCCAAGAGTGGATGCCATGTATGTTACTGTGGCTTCTGCCGTCTGGGATATCTAATCATGCATGTATATGTCTTCACAGACGGACCTAACACCCACTCTGCACCTGGTGTGTGCAGTCAGGACTCAGCCTACAGGTCCGCTAGGAGCAAGACCAAAGGTAAAGTACCACATATGGAACCCTATCTCAAACTGTGACTGGATTCTATTTGAAGGTTATGATGTAGATCTAGGTGAAGCTATTTTAAATCCATTCATTAAATAGCATCAGTCAACAATGCCTCTGTTGTTGCTCCCCAATATATTGTGCCAAACCATGATGAAACTTTTTAGTTCTGCCGTGTCAGTGATTCCCTCGTGTTCTCCTTTAGAAACCATGCACACCTCATGAATATTAAGTAGTAGCTGTAATTGGGAGCTCCCGGAGCTGACAAAGAACAGTCAAAGCCAGACATTCAGCTTAGGAAAAAGCCACCTCACACAGTTGATAAGGAATCATTTGATAAGCCGAAACGCCCTATCAGCCAAAACGTCTCAATTTTTCCCCTATTCAGTGGTTGAGGATGCGTCAGCGTCAGTGGAGTCTGTTCTGTTCTTTGGAGAGAAGAGTCCCAGCTCAGTGGGTAGCAGGAGACAGGTGCACAGCTGCTCTCATTAGGATTCTCTGGAGACCGTAACTTTGCATCTCTGAAACTTTACTGCAACTTATAGCTATGCAGCTAGATCTAAAGATAGCTAGGTCGGGAGTTTCACATAACTTCAAAAACATTCTGTGTGTGTATATTCCTGTATTTTAGTGCTGAGTGCCAAATGGGTCTAGACATGTCTGTGAGGGATCAATCTTGTAAAATACTTTTTTCAGATTGGGAATGCAAACAATAAATATTCAAGTGCAGTTTAAGGAACCAGGACCAAGTACCTTTCATGTTAGAACAATTAAAAACAAAGGACAAGCAAGATACTGACTAAAAATGTTCCTTTGAATCCACTAGTCTACTGTGATGGTTTCTGTTGTCACTTTGTACATTATGTATGTCCACCGATGGAGGTTGGTGCCGTTTAAGATGAGGGAGGACGATAATGTTTTTAATGAGCATGGCCTTATTTCTATTACAGCATATTGGATGACTGTCATTCATATTCCATTCACCCAGCTCAATTTAATATCAATAGGTTTAGACTATTACATGATACACTTTCCTTATACCCTACAACCTAGCAACTTGTTTGTGAAAAATAAATACAACAAAATATAGCTAGCTCTCTCTCTCCCTCTTGCTTTTTCGTTTTTTAAGAAATTAATTAATAGATTAATTCTCTCATCCTTTGATTGGGGGGACAACATGTCAGTTCATGCACGCGCTTTGTCAGGTTGGAGGACGTCCTCCGGAAGTTGTCATAATTAGAGAACCATGAGCCTCCTAGGTTTTGTGTTGAAGTCAATGTACCTAGAGGAGGACGGAAACTAGCTGTCCTCTGGGCTACACCATGGTGCTACTCTACAGAGTGCTGTTGAGGCTACTGTAGACCTTCATAGCAAAACTGTGTGTTTACATCAGCAGTTTTACTTTATTTTTCTGAAATTCACTGAGAATGGTCCTCCCGTTCCTTCTCTGAGGAGCCTCCACTGATGTCCACACTAGTGGTGTAACTTAATCTCACTTTTGATTCAGGTCAGGGAACCAAAGCAGCAAGAGGCACAACCCTCAGCCATGCCTACCAGACAGAACACAGAAGGTGCCTCTCCAGCCCTATCTGTGCCTATTGAACCAGAGCTGAGACAGCGCAGGCCCCCTGCGCCCTCTCACGCCCCACCAGCAGCTGCATGGCCTGGCACTACAACGTGAGTTAACAAGACTGGTGCATTCTTTGTATAAGGCCATGTTAGTACTGTATATATTACTTGTGTTGCTTTATGGAAAGTTATATTGCTTGGAGAGATTATATGCAATACATTGTTCTATCCTTCAGTCTGACATGACATGCAATTCACACTGCTATTATCCTGTGTCTCTAGGCTAGTTGCAGCAGAGATTACCAACCCAACCTTCCCCACTTACTCCCTCTACAGCCCTCAACAGCTTCTCTGGCTGCAGCACATGTATGCTCGCCAGTACTACATGCAGTAGTAAGTATTCAATCACAAGCATTTTATCACATTTAGTTACGACTTCCTACTGTCCTGCCATAGCATATTTTTAACCCTCTAGGGCAGGGTTCCCCAACTGGCGGGCCAAATTCGGCCCGCGGAGGGTTTTATTTGGCCCCCAAAATTTTCTGAGCCAAAAGTGTATGCGTGTGTATATGGGCTCCCAAGTGGCACAGCGGTCTAAGGCACTGCATCTCAGTGATAGAGGCGTCATTACAGACACCCTGGTTCGATTCCAGGCTGTATCACAACTGGCCGTGATTGGGAGTCCCACATGGCGGCGCACAATTGGCCCTGCGTCGTCCGAGTTTGGCCGGTGTAGGCCGTCATTGTAAATAAGAATTTGTTCTTAACTGACTTGACTAGTTAAATAAAGGTTAAATAAAAAAATATATATAGTTATCATATTTGTTTTTGACATAATAGACTAAAAACACCAGGAAATCCGCTCCAAGTGATTTAAAAAAAAAAAAAATCGGTTTCCAAGTATTCTAACGCATAATAGATAGAAACATGATCGTATACAAATGTAAGCAAGGTTTGAAATTATTATGTTTTAGTCAAACATATCTCTTTGGGCTTCTTGCGGTCAATTTGACGTCTACAAATTATTTGTAAATATGTTCCAGCCTCCCGACCATCCGCTCAAGAAAAAAATGATAATAATCGTCCTGCGGCTGAATGTAGTTGATGATCCCTGCTCTAGAGTCCAAGCCCTATCAAAGAAAATTATACCAAAATTATTGGATGAAACATTGAATTTGGCATTACTGCTATTAGCCAATAGAAATGAATAATAGATTCACTACATGGAATAACAGTCCCCCCAAAAATAAAAAGTACGTTTGTTCTGATGTCTTGTGATGCTTGTGGGCGTCCTAGAACTGTCTTGTTCGTGAGAGTCTCATCTTTCAATAGAGTGGTCATAATAGTTTGTAGGCTTTTCGTGAGAAGACTGATTTTCGGGATGTCTCATTATCTAACAAACACCGCTCTAGGGCGATATCGGCGCGTGCGGTGGATTGAGAAGTAGCCTATGCAACAAACAAAAAACTGATCTCTAGCTTAAACAGACACATTTTGATGGGGATTTTTGTATTATGTTAATTAGATTTTCGCGGAAGTTGTAGGCCAAGGGTTATGCTGGAAAATACTTGATGAAGTATGTTTTTCTTAGACTTTGTCTGTCTTTTGTCCCATAGCCATGCAGCCTACACAGCAGCAGCCTCTGCCCCCTTTGCCCCAGCCAACGGCCCATCCCTGCCTGTCGCACCCCACCAAGCCGCTGTCCCAGCAGCCCTGCCAGCCAATCAGAATGCACAGGACGCTGCCTTCATCAACCCGGGAGCAGCCAATCAGAACCTGCGGATGAACGCCCAGGGCGGACCTGTGATGGAGGATGAGGAAGATATAGATCGGGATTGGCTGGACTGGGTGTACACGGCCGCACGTCTGGGTGTCTTCCTCAGCATCGTCTACTTCTACTCCAGCCTGAGCCGCTTCGTCCTGGTCATGAGCAGCCTGCTCCTCATGTACCTGTGAGTTGGGCTGTTTCTTCTTATCTATCCACATCCTGTTTTGTTTATGTTGAGAGAGAGGTCTGTGTAACAGGGTTTAGTGGTTAGTACTCCACTGCCCTCGCTAATGATTACACTGCTCTCAGTGTGTTGGAAGTTAATGTTTTAAAGGAGAGCGGTAAAGAAAACGTTCACCATCTGTTAGTTGGACTGGTCCTAGGAATGTAAACAGAGATTCCATTAATATCATCTCAGTGAGTTTGTACTGCCTCTTAGTTTGCACCACCTGTTCTTAACCATTAATAATGTGAAATTCACCACGTGAATAAGATGTACTCACAAATAACATTTGTATACTTTGACTGTATACTTTGACTGTATACTATGACTGTATACTTTGACTGTAATAGACACGTATATCTACTTTATTAATCCATGTGGTCTTCCTCGCAGGCACACAGCAGGCTGGTTCCCCTTCAGAAGAAGGCCCCTCAGAGGTCCCAACAACCAGGTCCCCGAGGTCATCCAGAACCACCAGGACAGGAACCCAGTTCCACCTGTAAGACACGTTCTCTCTGGCAGTGGAAAACAGAGATGGCTTAATAACAAAGCATTTAGCTACTGCCCTTATGTAGTAACATTCATCACACAGCATGTAGCGTTTCAGTAACTGTGTTGAATAAATACAGTGTTAGTGTGTTTCTTTACTCTGGTGGTGGGGCTAACAAGTTTATCCTCTTCCCTCAGACAGAGGTCCCTGCACAAGAAGAGGGGGCGGAGGCTGTGGTTGGTCCTGATGAACCACACCCCCTGACTGCAGTGCTGGTGCCTCCACACAGAGTGTCCATCGTTTGGACAGCCTGGATCTTTTTCAAAGCCTTCTTTGCCTCACTCGTCCCAGAGGCCCTAGCAGTGGCTAACTGAATGATCAACTTTTCCAGCAGGGGGCACACTGGAGCTGAATTTACCCTGAGTATCAGACCTGCCTCTCTGTCACGGGAAGTCCTCCCTCTTTTGGACTTCTGGATAATAGATGCCTGGACATTTTGTGAGAAATCATTAATTATTTAGGGCTTCAATGCATACAAATCCCTGCCTGTAGTCTGTTATGAGATAAGGTGGTTCATTTGGCACTTCCTGCCTTGTGATAGTGACCAAATAGTTGTATATACAGTATAGAACATACACTTCTAGCTGCCAAATGGTTGTATATACTGTAAATGAGTATTGGAACTAAAAATGTAAATATTGTATTGTCTGTGTAACAGGATTGGTTATGTTTCCACTTGATACTGCAGAAATATGTATTCTATGTTTGTGTATTCCTATTGGTTGGTTGAATTAACATATCAATAAGGTGTTATGCCATTGGTCATGCTTGCTGATAGGGAGAGATCGCAAACCCAAATTCTTCCCAGATATTGACATGCCAGCGGTAGGCCACGTTGTGAAATTACTGTATTCTATTTTCATATTTACAATGTGTATGAGTTAACTATGTACATGGCCTGATTGTGTATGTATGTATGTATGTATGTATGTATGTATGTATGTATGTATATATATATATATATATATATATATATGTATATATGTATGTATGTGTCTACGCTACCTGTTAGATATTGGGGGCATGTTATTGCTGTAAGAGTGCGTTAGCTAGCATGCTCTAATTGTAATGGTCGTTTTAGCTCCCTGCTATTTCAGTTATTTCCATACTAACAGACGAATCATGAATCTATAGCCATCAACATACTGTTGCCCTGCATATCTAATGTGCTTCCTTGTGTCTATCGTCAGGCACCTTCACATTTATTGTATTTTGTACTATTTTTGTCATTGTAAAGATGTTTGATTTAAAAAAAAAACAAAAAAAAAACCAGTCTGTTATTGACATGAAAGCGACGAATCACGAATCTGCAGCCATCAACCTATTGTTGTTCTGCACGTCGAATGTGCTTCCTTGTGTCTATCGTTAGAATAAAAACCAATCAACTGGGACTGCTTGCTGGGCGTTCCTTTCTTTAAAAAAAAAAAATCATGCAAGAGTTACGAGGTACGATCACATCTGCTACATCTGTACACAGCACTTTACAAAACATATTTTATTATGCAAGCTTGCTTTCATCTGGGTTTAATTCTGAGATGTCCATAGTGCTATATGACAAACACGTTTGTATTGCTCTTGCTCAGAGATGGATGTGCTATACAGGGTTGTGCATGAGTATCGAATGCTTTTCTGGTTGTCTCGTGAAATAGAAGGCAATGTCATCAGTGTGGTTTCAATTAATTAAAAAGGTGTAAGAACTTATTAAGGGAAACACGGGGGCATAGGCCAGACTAAAGCAAAGTAAAATGGAATCATGCAAATTGACCTTGCTCCCTTGTTATACAGATGAAAGAAATATGTATTGTGATTCCTTTTGGAATGTCTAACTGTATACATACAGTGCATTTGGAAAGTATTCAGACCCCTTGACTTTTCCCCACATTTTGTTACGTTACAGCCTTATTCTAAAATTGATTAGATTGTTTTTGTCCCTCATCAATATACACACCATACCCCATAATGACAAAGCAAAAACAGGTTTTTAGAAATTTTTGCAAATGTATTAATAATACAAAACTGATTTCACATTTACATAAGTATTCAGACCCTTTACTCAGTACTTTGTTGAACCACTTTTGGCAGCAAGTACAGCCTCGAGTCTTCTTGGGTATGACACTACAAGCTTGGCACACCTGTATTTGGGGAGTTAATCCCATTCTTCTCTGCAGATCCTTTCAAGCTCTGTCAGGTTGGATGGGGAGCGTCACTGCACAGCTATTTTCAGGTCTCTCCAGAGATGTTCAATCAGGCTCAAGTCCTGGCTCTGGCTGGACCACTTAAGGATATTCAGAGACTTGTCCCGATGCCACTCCTGTGTTTACTTGGCTGTGTGCTTAGGGTTGTTGTCCTGTTGGAAGGTGAACCTTCGCCCCCGTCTGAGGCCCTGAGCGCTCTGAGCAGGTTTTCATCAAGGATCTCTCTGTACTTTGCTCCGTTCATCTTTCCCTCGATCCTGATTAGTCTCCCAGTCCCCGCCACTGAAAAACATCCCCACAGCATGATTCTGCCACCACTGTGCTTCACCGTAGGGATGGTGACCTCATGGCGTGGTTTTTGCTTTGACATGCACCGGTACCTTATATAGACAGGTGTGTGCCTTTCCAAATCATGTCCAATCAATTGAATTTACCACAGGTGGACTCCAATCAAGTTGTAGAAACATCTCAAGCATGATCAATTTCTATTTCTGTTTTTTATTTTTTATAAATTAGCAAACATTTCTAAAAACCTGTTTTTGCTTTGATATTATGGGGTATTGTGTGTAGATTGATGAGGGGAAAAAACTATTTAATACATTTTAGAACATGGCTGTAACGTAACAAAATGTGGAAAAAGTGTGAATCTGAATACTGACCGAATGCACTGTATACACTATTTGTAATTTCCCCCTAGTAAGTTCCCAATTTGATTTGTCTTTTTGTTTTTATTTTGGTTAAACAGCTTATTAGTGGATGCTACTGTATCATAAATATTTTGTGGAGACTTGAAATAATAGATGCAATAAATGTATTATTATTTAAAAGGATTGCCTTTTTAGAAACTGCTATTTGCTACAGTCAACTAACAGAACAAATACTATACCACATCTACAGTACTCAATAACACAAGCTTGTTTTAGATAAGTTTTTGTTTGAGCACGATCAACAAAAATATGTTTTAAAGTTTCATAGCATATCTCATGCAAATGTTTTAAGTTCACAGGGGTAACCCTCCTCCACTCCAACACAGCTTTTGCAATCCTAAGTTCATTGACCTGTTGGAGAAATGTGGGGTTTGCAAACTGCATTCTGTGTTTACCATGTGGGGTTGTAGTACACTTCACTCCTTTTCTCCATTGCTTCCTCTGAGTCGTCCAGGCAGGCTAGAGTTCAGCTAGTACATCTGGTCCTCTGACCCAGTCAACTATTCATATCTGTCATGTTTTCTCAGAAAGTTAAATGTACCAATTGGTTCTCACTTTTGATTAATATTTGCAGAAATAGTACCACAATTCCAATTTTCTTTACATAAAACTGTAAAAGAGAGATTTGGGTGAAATGATAGTTGTAGGCCCCTATGGTTTCAAAATGTTGGGTCTGGGTCAATACTGGCATTCCTGTGACTGTGAGTTATGGGAGTTTCTGAGAATGTGCTCTATAAAAGAAAAGGTACATCTCTGTTATGTACTGTCCTATAATAACCCTACCTCACATGTACAGAAGTAGCAGCCTGGGGCAAGAAAGATCACGCAACAACAACCACCCCCAAATCTTCCACCCAGACCTCAACTATGGCCTGGTTGAAGCCCAATTATAGCCTAAAATTCACAGTTTTGTGAATTTTAGTTTATCAAAGGTTAGCCTCAATCCATCCCCCATCTCCCCAGAGGTGTCTTCGGCTCACATCCACTTGTCTGTTCTACATGCTCAACACAGCCTACACAGCTCTGGGATCCAGTTTGAAGTCCGTATTCATTTTGCTGCTGGTGAGATGGATAAGTGTGTGATGACACTCCCAGTCCTGCTGCTGTTCCTGGGCCTGGTTGGGATGTCCTGTTCCTATCTGAATCCAGCCTCTGCATACAGGTTCACTGGGGCTGTCTGTAGGCTGACCTACTCTGCAGCAGTGGTCTGTGAGTATGGCTCTACTTTATTCCTGTCTCTCTCTTTCTCTCTATGGTGTTCTCAAGGATCTCTCTCACCAGATGCTGAAAGTGCTTTCTAGCCTCCTTGTTTTTGTTTGAATAAAAACATTCGCTTTTTTGAACTGTTTTGTTGCGTATTAGCTTTAGTCTCATACAGGCAACTTGTTTATGTTGTCTTCAGTTAATGAGAAGACCACCAAGGTGATCCAGACTGCATTCCAGCATGCCAAATATCCAAGCATCAACAGCGAGAAGTCTATTCCCTTTTTAGGACAGGTGAAATATGGGCTTACCAAGTGAGTGGACCTCTCCTTCCACAGTTAGCACACCAGCACCACAGGCACGTGGTTATGCTTTTCCTTTCATTCTCCTCTATTTCCTCACATGCTGTCCTTTAATCCTACATTCGCTAACCATAGATTGATTATGTATATGACACATGGTTGGATGAATGCATAATCCCTTTGAATGCATAATCCCTCTGAATGCATAATCCCTCTGAATGCATAATCCCTCTGAATGCATAACCCTCGTTTTCCCTCAAAGATTGAACGTCAACTCTGTTGCCAGTGTTTTGTTGGTTGGCTATTTTAAAGGACAACCAATGATATTGTCCTCTCCTGACCTTTGCCCTTTCAGTCTGGAGATCCATAACCTGTCGATTGGGCGGAGTGAGTTTGAGCTGAAGCCAGGTAAAGGAATTGAGATTGCCATCTCCAACGTGTCTGCTGTTTTCAAGGGAACCATCCAGTATGGAAATGGCAGCTGGCTGTGAGTCCTTCCATCAGTCACTGTAGCCAGGGAGGATGACACTGAGCAGGAAATAGATGGAAGTAGCGTTTATCAGTTTATGTTATTATTTTTTATATCATTTTCTGTGAGTTTTACTGTTATGTTGTATTTTAACCAAATATCATGGTATGTAGGCTACTGCTAAGGGTTGCATGTTGACCTTAGATAAGTGTGTGCTGGTGACACTGCCATGTGATTTGTGTGTTTTTCTTCTGACCAGAGGGATCGGGTGATTTGTGTCACGCAACTTGGGTCAAGATCTGTTTCTTACTTTGCTCTTAGGAGTAGGTTACCATTGAAAGGAATGATTTTTGGGGAAACAATAAGTGTGGAGGTGGAGCAATTGAAGTTGAAGATTCCTGGTCTTTGTGATGCCTGCCGTTTGGTGCAATGCAGACCCTGTGGTGAGCGTGACGAAACAGAGGAGTCACTGTCAGTCCTTTGGAGTTTTGATGCAGAGTCCTTACCCAACAAAGTCATGTTAGGATATATCAGTTATCCTGTTAGAGCGTTTGTGCCAAATCCACTGCGCTGTTTCAGGTGCAACATTTATTGTCACGTCGCAGCAGTTTGTAGGAGGGAGATTCCAAGATGTGGGAAGTGTGCAGGAGGGCATGGGATAGAGGATTGTGTAGATTCGGTGGAAAAGTTGTGTGTGTCAACTGTAGCGGTGCCCATGTTGCGGGGGATCAGAAGTGTACGATGCGAGAGAGGCACGTTGAGGTGGCTAGAGTCAGAGTAGTGAAGAAAGTAGAAGAGGATGGGTCAGGATCCTTTTGAGTAGTAAATGACTTCTTAGCGTTCATAGCAATGGTTATCAACTGTACCGCAGAAATGAAACGTAAATCACAGAAAATTGATGCTGTGGTGGCAGCTGCAGATAAGTATTTGGGTATACGAGATTTGACTTCAGAAGAGTTACAGGGTGTGTTGAGTGGTGGTGTCCCGTCCTCCCAGGCCGTTGGCATGGTGCAGGAGTAGATAGGATCAAAGTAGTGGAATGGGGTAGTGGGATTTTAATGAGTGTAGGGTTAGTTTGAAGGATGTTCTTTTTTGTATGTATGTATATATAAAACTGTATATATATACTGAAACACCTACTTATTCCAGGGTTTTTCTTTATTTTTACTATTTTCTACATTGTAGAATAATAGTGAAGACATCAAAACTATGAAATAACACATATGGAATCATGTAGTAACCAAAAAAGTGTTAAACAAATCAAAATATATGTTATATTTGAGATTCTTCAAAGTAGCCACCCTTTGCCTTGATGACAGCTTTGCACACTCTTGGTTTTGGGAACAGAAAACTGTATATTGAGATCCAATATTTAATCTATGAGAAAATTTGCAGAATGTCGGCCAAAATTCATCTCATTCCATTTTCTACCAGTGCTGGCCACTGGGCTTCCTCTTACTACCATATTTAGTAGTGAATGGAAATTCAAAGCAGATGCTTCACATTTGCACATCCATTGAAATATCTGTCTCATCTGTGGGAGGACCGTCTTCCGTTTGCCTACTAACACAGATTAACGTCATCAAGGCAAAGGGTGGCTACTTTGAAGAATGTAAAATAGAAAATACATGTTTGTTTTGACACTTTTTGGTTACTACATGATTCCATATGTGTTATTTAATAGTTTTGATGTCTAACCTATTAGAAAATAGTAAAAATAAAGAAAAACCCTTGAATGAGTAGGTGTGTCCAAACTTTGACTGATAATGTAGATACAGGATATACTGTATATGTGTATATACTGTATATATTTGTATTACATAGTATAATGGATTTATATTATAGTCCAGTTGGTGGCGGTAAAGCAACATATTGGATGCCAACCGCCGGCAAAGGGTAAAGTCTACAAAACTTAGTCCAGTCTGATGGTAACAGATTCTAGTTCTGGGAACATAAAACTGTATATTGAGATCAAATATTTAATCTATTCTAATTTAATTAGCAGGATGTCGGCCAAAATCCAACTCATTCCATCTTCTCCCACTGCCGGCCACTGGGCTTCCTCTCAATACCATATTTGGTAGTGAGTGGAAACGCCAAGCAGATGCTTTACATTTACACATCCGGTGAAATATGTCTCATTTGTGATATACCGTCTTCCGTTTGCCTACTAACACAGATTACCATTTGTTTAGCTAGCCAACGTCGCCATGACATCGCCTATAAGTGTGATCGGGGATTTCTATTGGAGAAGCAGTTAATGCCTATATTCATACTGTACTGTACACACTTTTGCCAAAACTACAAAGAAAGAGGACTGACTGACAGCTCAACTCTGCCCTCTACTGTTTGGTTAATGTGACCCTGCTGACACATGATCTCATCAGCAGCAACAAATAATGAAACAATGTTATTAATAGAAGACCGATGAGGTCTTCAACCCCTTAATTACAGCTTCCCACCAAGATGGACGTTTTGTCCTCAACATCTCTGGCCTGGAGCTCACAGTAGGTGTCTAAATGACTAGTGGAAGTCACCCTAACATGATCCTGTGTGGTGCAGTTGGTAGAACACGGCACTTGCAACGCCAGGGTTGTGGGTTCGATTCCCACGGGAATCGCTTGTGTGCGGCTGCTCGGCCATGGAAACCCATTCCATGAATCTCCCAACGAACCATTAGTCTCTTTAACCATTATGGATACACAGTGAATTCATCACAATAACAGTTACACACATGTAGGCCTATGTACAGTTGAAGTTTACATACGCTTAAGTCATTAAAACTCATTTTTCAACCACTCCACAGATGTCATGTTAACAAACTATAGTTTTGGCAAGTCGGTTAGGACATCTACTTTGTGCATGACACAAGTAATTCTTACAACAATTGTTTACAGACAGATTATTTCACTTCATAATTCACTATATCACAATTCCAGTGGGTCAGAAGTTTACATACATTAAGTTGACTGTGCCTTTAAACAGCATGGAAAATTCCAGAAAATTATGTCATGGCTTTAGAAGCTTCTGATAGGTTAATTGACATCATTTGAGTCAATTGGTGGTGTACCTGTGGATGTATTTAAAGGCCTACCTTCAAACTCAGTGCCTCTTTGCTCGACATCAAGAGAAAATCTAAAGAAATCAGCCAAGACCTCAGAAAATAAATCGTAGACCTCCACAAGTGTGGTTCATCCTTGGGAGCAATTTCCAAACACCTGAAGGTAACGCGTTCATCTGTACAAAAAATAGTACGCAAGTATAAACACCAAGGGACCACGCAGTCATCATACCGCTCAGGAAGGAGATGAACGTACTTGGGTGCGAAAAGTGCAAATCAATCCCAGAACAACAGCAAAGGACCTTGTGAAGATGCTGGTAGGAAACAGGTTCAAAAGTATCTATATCCCCAGTAAAACGAGTACTATATTTACATAACCTGAAAGCCAATGCTCCAAAAACACCATAAAAAAAGCCAGACTACGGTTTGCAACTGCACATGGCGACAAAGATCGTACTTTTTGGAGAAATGTCCTCTGGTCTGATAAAACAAAAATAGAACTGTTTGGCCATAATAACCATTGTTATGTTTGGAGGTAAAAGGGGGAGGCTTGCAAGCCGAAGTACACCATTAATTGGATATATTGAAGCAACATCTCAAGACATCAGTCAGGAAGTTAAAGCTTGGTCGCAAATGGGTCTTTCAAATGGACAATGACCCCAAGCATACTTCCAAAGTTGTGGCAAAATGTCTTAAGGACAACAAAGTCAAGGTATTGGAGTGGCCATCACAAAGCCCTGACCTCAATCCTATAGAACATTTGTAGGCAGAACTGATTCAGTTATACCAGTTCTGTCAGGAGGAATGGGCCAAAATTCACCCAACTTATTGTGGGAAGCTTGTGGAAGGCTACCTGAAACGTTTAACCCAAGGTTAACTGCCAGGTCGCAGTTGCAAATGAGAACTTGTTCTCAACTGACCTACCTGGTTAAATAAAGGTGAAATAAAATAAAAAGTTAAACAATTCAAAGGCAATGCTACCAAATACTAATTGAGTGTATGTAAACTTCTGACCCACTGGGAATGTGATGAAGGAAATAAAAGCTGAAATAAATAATTCTGACATTTCACATTCTTAAGATAAAGTTTTGTGAAAAACTGAGTTTAAATGTATTTGGCTAAGGTGTATGTAAACTTCTGACTTCAACTGTACGTCTGGCCATGTAGTATATACAGGCCTGAATAGAATCATTGATGATATGATTGATAAAATATTGTTACATTTCATTTGCTCTGTTGAACTTACACTTTTGGAATGACTTCATTAGCAACAGTAAATCTATTACTGTAAGTGCAGATTTCTCAACAATCATGCTTAAAATGGATAGCTGTAGATAGACCAACTCCAGTAGAAGGCGCTGCCCAGCCTGTTTTTTTCTTGTCATGGATATTACATTGAAGATCTGACGTTTTTTCAAAGGTACAAATTCCTCCTATTTTATACAAGGTTTGTCTTCTTGAAAATGTATTACCATGAAATAATCCTGTGGTTGAAATGTTACCCTCAAAACAACAGTTGATTACTTTTTTCAAATCTGATGTTTTTTTCCATGTCACAATACGTTGACAAATTACGTTGAAACAATGTTGATTTAACCAGTTTGTATCCTGTGGGATGTGTGTGTTGTTTTGAACAATATGTTTCTCTTCAGGCCTTGTTGTCTAGAACCAGGTTTAACTGCACTCATGGACAAACAGGGAGCAAATCTGTTCGATATCATCGAGCCCCAGGTTGTTTCTCAGGATGTGAGTACCCATATACCTGTACTTCTCTCTTACTTATGCTCCCAAGACCGCAGTGGTCTAAGACACTGCATCTCAGTGGTCTAAGACACTGCATCTCAGTGCTCGAAGACACTGCATCTCAGTACTAGAGGTGTCACTACAGACAACCTGGTTCGAATCCAGACTGTATCACAACCAGCCGTGATTGGGAGTCCCATAGGGCGGCGCACAATTGGCCCAGCATCGTCCAAGTTTGGCCGATGTAGGCCGTCATTGTAAATAAGAATTTGTTCTTAACTGACTTGCCTAGTTAAATAAAGGTTAAATTTAAAAAATGTACAAATAAACTCCAAATAGAAGGAGTTTGGCTTCCCCCATAATCTGCATTTATAGACGTCTATGTTTTGGCCAAATCAAGCCCGGACAAAATCGGAACCAAACGTAGACCAAACACCAATGTCTGTGGAAATCAAGGCCGATCTGGACTGCACCTTCAAACAGGACCAAAAAGAAAGGTGTCAGCGTCAGTACCTGCTTACTGAGGTATAGCCTACAGCACAGGTTGTCCACAGAAGGCAGAGTGTTTGTGGGTTTTTGCTTCTCCCTTGTACTTGATTGATAAATGAAGGTCACTAATGAGTAAGGAACTCTTGTCTTGGGCTTAATTGAAAGTAAAAACCTGTAGACACAAGGCCCTCCATGGAATGAGTTTGACACCGCTGGCCTACAGTGTTACCTGAAATGTAGTTTTAGTAATGCCCATCTATGTGGCCAGCCTATGGTTTGTAATACACCAAAAAATAATACTGGTCAGGACAAGAGCACAAAAATATGTTACTTTACTTAGGTGTAGCCTACCATATCAGCCTCCAATGGAATGTTATGAATGCCCGTCCATGTGGTAGTCCCACTGTTTGTAAAACAGGCCTGCATTGCATTGGCTTTATTAGTCCTGATTCCTGTAACTAATCAATTTGGCTATTTAAGCTCTGAATATCAGCTACCCAACTTTAAAAGGAGGAGTTATCTTGAACCTTTTTGCAATGTGTTTACACAGCAGGGAATGCAGAAGTATTTTATTTTTCGGTATGATCAGCTCATAAAAAATGTACTGCTATACATTTGAAACCACTAATCATGACAGAAATGTGTTGGTACCCTTCCCCAGATCTGTGCCTCGACACAATCCTGTCTCAGACATGACAATTCCTTCGACCTCACAGCTTGGTTTTTGCTCTGACATGCACTGTCAACTGTTGGACCTTATATTGACACGTGTGTGCCTTTCCAAATCATATCCAATCAATTTAATTTACCACAGGTGGACTCCAATCAAGTTGTAGAAACATCTCAAGGATGATCAATGTAAACAGGATGCAACTGAGCTCAATTTTGAGTCTCATAACAAAGGGTCTGGATTCTTATGTAAATAAGGTATTACATTTATTTTATTTTATAAATGTCTATAAACCTGTTTTTGCTTTGTCATTATGGGGTATTTTGTGTAGATTGTCATTATGGGGTATTGTGTGTAGATTGTCACTATGGGGTATTTTGTGTAGATTGTCATTATGGGGTATTGTGTGTAGATTGTCACTATGGGGTATTTTGTGTAGATTGTCACTATGGGGTATTGTGTGTAGATTGTCATTATGGGGTATTGTGTGTAGATTGTCATTATGGGGTAATGTGTGTAGATTGTCATTATGGGGTATTGTGTGTAGATTGTCATTATGGGGTATTGTGTGTAGATTGTCATTATGGGGTATTGTGTGTAGATTGTCATTATGGGGTATTGTGTGTAGATTGTCATTATGGGGTATTGTGTGTAGATTGTCATTATGGGGTATTGCGTGTAGATTGTCATTATGGGGTATTGTGTGTAGATTGTCATTATGGGGTATTGTGTGTAGATTGTCATTATGGGGTATTGTGTGTAGATTGATGAGGAAAATGTTTTATTTAATCAATTTTAGAATAAGGCTGTAAAGTAACCAAATGTGGAAAAAGTAAAGGGGTCTGAATACTTTCTGAATGCACTGTATATGTTACATGATTTATGTTTAGATGGGTTTTTTCACGTAAAGTTGGTGGAACACGGCAGCGATGCGTCTCTCCAACAGCACCGCGCTGGGCGTGGACGACAACTATCCTGCCTAATGAGCGGGCCGGCATTTGATAATGTGTTTACAACTACAGATTATTCTTTCATGTTCACAATTTATCAGACTTAAGCATACTCAAAATTCAGCTGCACAAGTCTTCACACATACTAGACCTTGGGACCACATCACACCCACCCTCAAACACAACTGGCTCCCAGTTCAATACAGAATCAACGTCAAATTGGTCATGCTCACCTACAATACACTCAATGGACTGGCGTCCACATACCTTACTGTCCTCCCCGGGAGACTGGGCTTAAAGCAATGCAGCTCCTCACCTAACAATCCATAAACATATTCAAGTCCACACTAAAGTGACACGTCTTCACATAGGCTTACCCAGATTCTCTGTTGTCTTAGCTTTTATCCTCTGTCTAGTTCACTTCCCTGGTTAGTATGTTCTTATATTTAGTGTATACTTCATTATTTAATGTGATTTTATTGCTTTTATGTAAAGTGACTTTCGGTGTCGTGAAAAGAGCTTAAAATATGATTATTATCGGTCTTATTATCAGTTACACTACACACTTGCAAATTGTGTTTACAGCTACAAAATCTATTCTATATACTCAAATCCTTGATTTCAATGATTTACCTCCACAGCGCCCTATTTTCTTTATATAAATCATGTCTTTAGGAGGCACTGTAACTAGCTCCTAACACAACGAAGTAATCGAGATATGAAGTAATGGAAGATATCTATCTAATACAGTGGTCACCAACCGGTCGATCTCCAAGGCATTCCTAGTCGATCGCCAAACATTTCTGTAAAAAAAACAATGATAAAGCCTTGTGTTCCTATTTATTTTATTAGTCTCGGGCTGTTGGCGATAGGTGCGCCCGATTCAGCTGCCCTGTGTCTGAAGGTACAAACTCTGCCTTCCCGGCCGGCCCGGAGAGATAATTCAAGTGCACTATAGGTCTTCGCTGTAGTGATGGGAAGTTCGGCTCTTTTCCGAGAGCCGGCTCTTTTGGCTCAGCTCCCAAAGAAGAGCCGGCTCTTTCGACTCCTGAACGGCTCTTAATTTAGGATTTTTTTGTAGGCCTTTATTTTACCCTAACTTTAAAAAAAAAAATGGTTTGTGTGTTGAAAACCCTTTCATGTGCAGTGTTTTTATGCATTTATTTTGTTACAAAAGCATTCTTTTGTTTTTAATCATTTTAATCAAACATTTTTTTGCACAAATTAACAACAAAAAAACAGCAAATAAACAGAATTGAACTAGAACAGAACTAGAACCAAACTCAAGCAAACAGTATTAATGTCCTCAGTGAAGATTGGCATTCAAAAAAATCAGATGCCTCAGCTTTGATGGACTGATCCTATTTCTTCTTTCTGAGATTATCTGCCCTGTTTTTGAGAAGATTCTCTCTGAAGGAACCGATGTTGCCACAATACACAGTCTCCCTTCCATCACCTTCGCCAGGCGTGGAAAGACTGAGGCCTTGGCCTGCCACCAGCTCAGTGGGTCTTCTGCTCGTTGGATGATGGGCTCCTCAAGATAAGACCTCACCTCCAGTATAGCATCAGCTGTAGGATTTCTTCTTGTAGCATCTCCTGTAGCTCTTTCATCAAAAAGCCTCCAAACAACAGAGGTTTGTGGTTCCTCATACACTTGGCCTTCTAATGGCGGAGCTGGCTGGCTGCTAGGGGTGCATCTTGCTGCTGCACTAATTCTCTGAAGTGCCTCATCAACAGCTCTGTTGTCATTGAATGCAAGTTTTTTAAACCTAGGATCCAATAATGTGGTTTCTGAGTGGACAGTGTTGTACTCCATACGCAGAAGTTTCCGGTCCATGGCTGAACAAAGAGCTGCAACCAATTCTTTCCCTTTCTGCATGGTTACAGTCTGTTGGGCTGTCACACGCTGCAAACCTTTGCATAGCAGGAGCATTTTTGAGGCAGAAACATAGCTGAGGGAGAGAAACAGCAACTTTTAAAATGAAGCTTTTTTTAAAGTATGTGGCATATTATATGTGGCACATTATACTGTATTGTTTCTGCAATGTATAATAGTGACTGAATGGTAGTAGTGAAAAAAAATGGTCCAAGGTACCTGTCTGCACTTATTTCCACAGTCACCTCCTCAAATGGTTGCAGGACGGTGCAGACCTCTTTCACCAGCTCCCATTCCTCTTGACATAGAGCATCAACTGGTGCGTTGATGAGGGCCAGGGTGGAGATGATGGCATCTTTTGTTTCAAGAATTCGTTTCAACATATAAAATGTTGAGTTCCACCTGGTGGCACACTCTTGTTTGGGCCTCAGTTCAGGCATCCCCATCTGGCACTGTGTGGACTTTAGCCTCTGTGTTGCAACTGTGCTTTTGTGGAAAAACTCCACAACAGCCTTCACCTTATCCACGGTTGGTTTGACCACCTTTAGGGCATCTCTAATCATGAGGTTTAGTGTATGTGCCAGACATGGGTGATGGGTCCACTTAAGAATTTTTATGGCTTTGGTGATGTTTGCTGCATTGTCACTCACACAGCACACTACTTTGTCCTCTACTTGCCACTCTTTTGCCACTCTTACTAGCTCATCTGCTAGGTTTTCTGCAGTGTGTCTCTCTGTGAACTCAAAGCAGTCCAAAAGGCAAGATGTCATCTTGTAATTTTCAATGAAATGGCAAGTGACAGCCATGAAAGAGCAGGTTGTTCTGGAGGTCCAGCAGTCAGTTGTCAGGCAAACTGATGGAGCTTGTTTCACCCTTACTTGCCATAATGCCCGTTCTGTGTCATATAGTTTAGGTATTGTTGTTTGGGACAATGTTTTTCTACTGGGAAGAGTGTATGTGGGATTTAAAGTTTTGACAAAACTTTTAAAACCTCTGTCCTCCACAATTGAAAAGGGTTGGAAATCAGTAGCTATCATTTTAGCTAGCTCTACATCAATGCTGTGCTGTTTGGATGGGGTCATCACTTTGGGTATAAACTGGCTTATTTTGCTTTGAGCTGCAGTAGGAGAGGTTATACCTGCATGTGTGGGGAAGCCAGTAGATGCTGCTGCAGTTGCTGTTTTTTGGGGATGAGACACACCAGGATCTGTAGATGGGGTGCTAGCTTGCCCTCTCTCCTCTAACTGCACTGTAGGATGGACAGTTCTCATATGTCTATGCAGGTTTGTGGTGGAACCTGCTCTTAAAGTAATTTTCATCTTGCAGTGAACGCACTCTGCTTTGTTGTTTCCATTGTCTTTAAACTGGAGCCAGATGCTGCTTCTCTTTCGGGTGTCACTCATAGTTACGACTCACACACTCTCCTCACCGCTATCTGACAGACAGTGTCGTTATTAACGTTGTTACGACTCATTAACTTGCAGTGTTACGACTCACTTCACCCCCCTCTCTGTTTTTACATAATGGTATGATCCCATATCCTCACATCTGATTGGCCGCGATGCGATTGCTGACCAATCAAAACAAAGTTCTGCCTGTAAGCACGCAGCGAAAGGAAAAAAACTGGGAGCCGGCTCTCACTCGATGCGAGCCGGCTCTTCTGATTCACTACAAAGCATCGGCTCTCAGAGCCGCATCTTTTGCGCATGACACATCACTAGTGTCTGCATTAACGGAAAAGAAAGCTACAGCAAAGTTGATACTGTGAGATTTCAAAACGTTTAAAACCATGACTAGAGAGAGACTTTCAACGAATACAGCAAAGATCTGCTGTTTGTATGAGTGAGTTCATGTTTAAGTTCTTACTCAGCACTGTCAACACTTTGTATTCAACAAATGCGTGTTCTTCCTATTTCCATTTAGCGCTACATGAAGCACTGCAGCATTAATTAATGAGTAGGACGACAGTGTAGCGATTGGGTCTTTTTTAACAGGAATATTTCAATATTTCGGTTTGCATTATGACTCAGAAAAGGTTGGTGACCACTCATCTAATAACATCGAAAGGAAAGTAGTACAATGAAAGTATTACATCGCCTGCCCCTCCCATGAGCCCAACCACTCTTTCTTAAAGCAATGTGCACACAAATGTGCGCTATGTAGTGTACATACACTGTACAAAACAGGAACACCTTGGGTTGCACCCCGTTTTGCCCTCAGAACAGCCTCAATTCGTCGGGGCATGGACTCTACGAGGTGTCGAAAGCGTTCCACAGGGTTGCTGGCCCATTTTGACTCCAGTGCTTCCCACAGTTGTGTCAAATTAGTTGATTACCTTTGGGTGCCTTTCAACTTATCCTAGTCTGTCTGTCGTGGAAAGAGCAATGTTTTGTTCATTCAGTGTAACACTTTAAAACGTCTGTTTTAAAAAGGTATAGTTTATCCGTATAACGGTCATAATACCATAATAATACCATAATCTAATTAACACTCCTCAAAAACGAAACGAAAGTAAAAGTGTCTTCTCTGCCCCATTCACATGATTTGAGTTTCACTTTATTGTATGCAGGGATGCTACGAGCAGCGAAATTTGGTAAATTATGCTTTTTCTATGCATTTTATAACACTTATATTCGTTATTTAAATATTAGGCTTATGGTAAATTGACTTTGTGTAGAGTAGGGTAGCCTAACGCGCGACACAATACCACAGCTCCTCACTTTACCTTGCATGAGCTTTCTGTGTGAAGCGAGCCTACGCATTTGGGAACGTGCAGTAACACGACAGGGAGTTTCAAATGCACAATAACAATTTAGCTTTGCAGGGCCTTGTGAAATAGTTGTGTGGCGACCCTGTACTGTGTCAAGTTCCTGATCGTCCTGCTGATTGGTGCGCTCAGGGTGGTCAGTTAATCGTGGGGGGTGGCACCTGAGGGTTACCAGGGTAACAGGTATATAGGGGAAGTTTAGGCTTTTTAGTCAGTCTTGTTTTTCCTTGTAGCATGTTCCAACCTGTGTTCCTGTGTGTTAGCAATAAGTGTTAGCATATTCTCCAGTTTCTGTTCCGTGTGTTTATACTTGATTGAGTGTGTGTTGTTAGGGCGTGGGCAGTAGCCTATAGCTGCCTGAGTTTAGTTTAGCCTTAATAAAGCGTTGAAAATAACATCTGTGCCTCTGGCTCCTTCTGTACGTCGGACTGAGACGTTACATAGTTTTAGATAGTGTTGTAATCTCATTCTACACTTAAGGGTGATTAGAAGAACCTTTTGGGTTGCCACACTGGCGGAATCGTACCAGTTCCTGGAGGAATAAGCTACTGAAACATTTTGGGATGCATCTCAGTATTGGGTCACTTATAACAAAATGGTCTCAGCCCTTAGAAAAAATGATTGCAGTTTTTTTGTGAACAAATGTTCTTTATTGTGTCACAAGGGCAAAAATATAATGACACTTACACACCCTCCTACCCATTCCAAACATACTACACTAGAATATACAAAGCAAAGTAAATTTATATAACATCCAACAGTTTAGAGATTTCTGAGGCGGCTACTTTCCATGTTTCCAGATTGCTAGGACTGGCTTTATTCATGCGGGTAGTGGAAAATGATTACAGTTTTGAAACTGCAGTAAAAGTGAAGTAACTGACGACTATGGTATTTTGGACACAGTAATTGCAGAATAATTGTAGTGTACTGCACTCTGACTTTCTTCATAAGGGAGAGCATTTCGTATGATTTCGTACATAAATCCGAGACACTCCATTTAGTATGATATGTTACGTTTTGTGTATGTTAATTTGTGGATGTCCATCATCCATTTGTTATGACATGTTACCAGTGGTGATTTTAGCATGTAAATCTTGGTGGGGCAAAAAAATAAATAGTGGGATGCACATTGCCCCAACAGCAGTCCCACTGCTACACCTTTTTAAAAATTAAACTAAGCAAGTCAGTTAAGAACAAATTCTTATTTACAATGACAGCTTACCAGCCTACCATTTACTGCCTTGTTCAGGGGCAGAACAACAGATTATTTACCTTGTCAGCTCAGGGATTCAATCCAGCAACCTTTCAGTTACTGGCCCAACACCCTAACCACTAGGCTACCTGCCACTCCTGGCTATCAGTGGAGCCTCGTCTGGCAGCAAAACAGTTAATTCAGCCTCATTTACTGCCTTTTAAGAAACTATAGCTGATATGGCTGACTTCCTTAAACAAAATGTGGTTTCTGCTGACAATTGAGATGTACAAACTATGGCATAAGGGGACGACAAGCGGATAAGAGGCAATCCGTAATTTCGATTAAGACATTAAAGAGTGAGCTAGGATGGACGTAGTCACTAACTATTTGCTCAGCACTTTTGAAATGTACAGCGACAGAATTCAGAACATGGGCCTTTATTACAGTGTTCTTCCTGTACACTAAGTCAGAACCGTAGGATAAATAAAGGAGGCATATAAGCAGACAATGAAAACTCTTACAATATTCAATAATTACATTTCTCTAAAACAAGTTATAGGCTACATGTGCACCACCAAGTTAGAACAGTAGGCGAAATTAAGAGGTGAAAATAGACTAAATTATTAGGGTGAGGCACAACATTTGGGTCTTTGCGTGTTAAAAAAGATACGTCAAATAACACTATTTGACTCATTAAATAAGTTAACTTGACACGTCAAATAACACAATTCTATTATAGAATGTTGTGTGTGCTGAATGTGCACATGCAAGCCAAGTGCCACCACTAATATCAGTAGCATTGTCAAAGCTGTACGGAAAAAAGTCAAACAATCACACACCGGCCTACGACACCGCGTTGGTGAAAATATACAAAATTATTAGGGTGAGGCACATGGGCTACTAACAGCTTACTACACAACATACACTTAGTATTACTTTCTTAGCTACAGTATACATACACTATCATTCAAAAGTTTGGGGTCACTTAGAAATGTCCTTGTTTTCCATGAAAAACATACATGAAATGAGTTGCAAAATGAATAGGAAATATAGTCAAGACGTTGACAAGATTATAAATAATTATTTTTAATTGAAATAATAATTGTGTCTTTCAAACTTTGCTTTCGTCAAAGAATCCTCCATTTGCAGCAATTACAGTTGTCAATTTGGCATTCTAGTTGTCAATTTGTTGAGATATTCTGAAGAGATTTCACCCCATGCTTCCTGAAGCACCTCCCACAAGTTGGATTGGCTTGATGGGCACTTCTTATGTACCATACGGGCAAATTGCTCCCACAACAGCTCAATAGGGTTGAGATCTGGTGACTGTGCTGGCCACTCCATTATAGACAGAATACCAGTTGACTGCTTCTTCCCTAAATAGTTCTTGCATAGTATGGAGCTGTGCTTTGGGTCATTGTCCTGTTGTAGGAGGAAATTGGCTCCAATTAAGCGCCGTCCACAGGGTATGGCTGTCACACCCTGATCTATTTCACCTGTCTGTGTGCTTGTCTCCACCCCCCTCCAGGTGTCGCCCATCTTCCTCATTAGCCCCTGGGTACTTTAACCTGTGTTCTATGTTCAGTGTTTGCCAGTTCGTTTTGCTTGTTGAAGCCTACCAGCGGTTTTCCCCTTTGCGCCTGCCTTGCTATCGTTACTATCTCCTAGATTTTCCCGGTTTTGACCCCTCCTGCCTGCCCTATACCGAGCCTGCCTGTCGTCTGGTACCATCACCCCACTACAATGGATTATCGAACTCTGCTTGCCCCTGACCTGTCTTTTGCCTACCCCTGTTGTAATAAACATTTGTTATTCTGATGCATGGGTCTTACCTTTGAATGTGATAATGGCATGGCGTTGTGAGTGATAGCCTTCCTTCTTCAAGATCCCTTTTACCCTGTACAAATCTCCCACTTTACCACCACCAAAGCATCCCCAGACCATTTCATTGCCTCCACCATGCTTGACAGATGGCGTCAAGCACTCCTCCAGCATCTTTTCATTTAGTCTGCGTCTCACAAATGTTCTTCTTTGTGATCCGAACACCTCAAACTTAGATTTGTCTGTCTATAACACTTTTTTTCCAATCTTCCTCTGTCCAGTGTCTGTTCTTTTGCCCATCTTAATCTTTTCTTTTTATTGGCTAGTCTGAGATATGGCCTTTTCTTTGCAACTCTGTCTAGAAGGCCAGCATCCCAGAGTCGCCTCTTCACTGTTGACGTTGAGACTGGTGTTTTGTGGGTACTATTTAATGAAGCTGCCAGTTGAGGACTTGTGAGGAGTCTGTTTCTCAAACTAGACACTCTAATGTACTTGTCCTCTTGCTCAGTTGTGCACCGGGGCCTGCCCATCCTTTCTATTCTGGTTAGAGACAGTTTATGCTGTTCTGTGAAGGGAGTAGTACACAGCGTTGTACGAGACCTTCAGTTTCTTGGCAATTTCTCGCATGGAATAGCCTTCATTTCTCAGAACAAGAATATACTGACGAGTTTCAGAAGAAAGTTCTTTGTTTCTGGCCATTTTGAGCCTGTAATCAAACCCACAAATGCTGATGCTCCAGATACTCAACTAGTCTAAAGAAGGCCAGTTTTATTGCTTCTTTTATCAGCACAACAGTTTTCAGCTGTGCTAACATAATTGCAAAAGGGTTTTCTAATTATCAATTATGATAAACTTGGATTAGCTAACATAATGTGCCATTGGAACACAGGAGTGATGGTTGCTGATAATGGGCATCTGTACACCTATGTAGATATTTTATAAAAAATCTGCCGTTTCCAGCTACAATAGTCATTTACAACATTAACGATATCTACACTGTATTTCTGATCAATTTGGTGTTATTTTAATGGACAAAACATTTGCTTTTCTTTGAAAACAAGGACATTTCTAAGTGACTCCAAACTTTTGAACGGTAGTGTATATCTTAAAGCAATGTCTCTACTAAACCACGCCTCCACTCCAGGGTTCCTCCAGGTACCCATTGCTGCATTGGACCATTAAAGGTTCCTCCAATAACCCCTAAACTAACTGAATGGGGCAAATATGAACCATTGAATAGCAATGGTTCCTTGAGAAACTGCAGGGGTTCCTTGAGGAACTCCTGGGTTCCTTGAGTCACCATTAATTCTAACAGTGTAGGTGAAACATAATCAAATTGAAGTTTCATTCATTCATTTGCCTACAGCTGATGGCAATGGAAGATGTAAAAGCAGAGGAAGATGTCCAGACTGTATTGACACAGGAGACACATGAGCTGGCAGACATTCTGAGCGATCAAGATGATGACTTTCTCACCATGCTCTATGAAATGATGGACGTCAGCGCGCGGGAGCAGCTAGTGCAACTCGCAAGCCACAGAGACCGCATCCTGGGGTTGTTGAATTACTTCAGGACTTCAGACCCTGCTATTTGTCGCCAATTTCTTCAAATGGTTTGCATGCTCTGCGAGAACATGCCAATGCTTCTGGAATCACGGCTGATGTCTGTGGCCGGGTCTGTGACTAGTAAGTATGTATGTGATGTGCATGTACCTGCCCTTACTGACCATCCAGAATACCCACATTATAGCCTATTTATGCATTTATGGGGAAGATGTCAATATGAGTCAGGGTGGGGTTTCCTTTCCATTGCCATGGCTCAAATGTTAGACTGATTTGACACCTAATAATCAATAAACACCCACTGACAATGCAGTAACTCAGTGGATAGAGTTAGGCCTTTTAGTTATACCATTTATTGAACATTTTATTTGTTTTACTGTACAAGTCGTACTTAACCTACACCAGCAAGTGAACCCCCAGGTAATCAATCAATCATGACATTTTAGTGCACCCCCAGGTAATCAATCAATCATAACATTTTAGTGCAGCTGTTGTCTACCCTCTTTTCAGTACTAATGTAAGGGGATATGAAGCGTTTCATTGTTAGTGTAAGATGACACCTCTGTGATATTCATGCATAAAATGCAGATTACTCTAAAAACAGCATTAAAATAGTTAGATGCAAACTGTATATGGAAGTGAAAAAGTTTATCCACAAGGAGGGTCTTATTCAATGCCGTTTAATCGTTGTGCTTTGTCTTTTCTTGGGTTTCCTCTATATTTCCATTATTGGGTTCTCTCCATGTTGTTATTCTTCTCAGAAGAAGTCGTTGAAAACAACAGTCATACCCTGGTTGATGAGTATATGCCATCTCAAGAGGGCTGTCTGAAACGCCCACGAATAGGTAATCATGTCTCAATAAGATTCGTCATTGGGTTTGAATTTGAAAAGAATTGCATACTGTGTGAGCTATCTCTGTTACTTGAAATTAGTCGTTCTCTCCATATTATGAATTGTTTCTAAATTAATACACAGTCACAAAATATATATTTTTTAAATAAAGTAATGAACATCTCAAAACATATCGCCATGTTTTTGTGTTCAGGTCAGGAGTATGTTTAGTGTTTAATTTATAAGATGTTCTTTGTATCCAGACCACATAGAAAATTACAAGGCTGCTGTGAGGAGATGTCTACTGCAGAGGTGGAAGAGGGTTATGCAGGGTGTGGTGAAGGAGGTTTGTCTGGAAGAGGCTTGGGTCAGTCTGCGCCACAAAACCCTGGTTAGACCAAGAGACAGGGCTGATCGAAGGCTGAGCCCACCAGAGCTCCAGGAGGGGACTGTGGAGGACAGAGTGACCGTTGATACCCTCCTGGGTTCAGAAGCCCGGGTCACATTGCTGTTGGGCCAGGCGGGGTCAGGGAAGACGCTACTGATGCACTGCCTTGGACAGCGCTGGGCTCAGGATGCCTTCCCCTCCTTTCACCTACTGGTCCTGCTAGAGTTCCGACAGCTCAACCTCGTGGCTCGGCCGCTGTCTCTGAAAGAGCTGCTTTTTCGCTTCTTCCTCCCACCAGAGGGTGGGGAGGAGGAGGGTGCTGCTGTGCTTGACTTCATCCTCCAAAATCCTGACAAAATATGCTGGATCTTTGATGGCTACGATGAGTTTCATACTAAAATCACCCACTCAGAGAGACTGAGCAGCCCGTTTGACCCACGGCGCCCTCTACCCATGGCAGAGCTGATCTTAGGGCTGTGCAGTCGCAGGATCCTCCCAGGATGCACTCTGTTGATTACCTGCAGACCTCGGGACGTGACAGATCTGGAGAGCTCTGTGGACTGCATTGGGGAGCTTCTAGGCTTCAATCGGCGCAGTGTGAAAGAATATGCTGAACAGTACTTCCAGGACAAGGGTCTGGATCTAAAGGAGAAGGCAGTCCGTCACCTACTGGCCAACCATCACCTCCTCACCATGTGTTACTTGCCAGCTCTCTGCCATATCTGCTGTGTGTGCTTGGATCACATATTCTCCAGTGGTGGGTCCCAGTCCCAGGCTTTGGCCCAGCTGCCAACCACCCTCACCCAGGTCTACCTCCAGATCCTCTGTGCCTTTCTGAGCCGATGCACAGGGAGGGTCACGGCCCTTTTGCAGAGTCACAGGGCAGAGGTCACACAGATGAGCTGCATGGCCATGAGGGGTCTGGAGGACGGCAGGATTGTGTTTCTCTCTGAGGACGTTCCACCAGACCTGTTGGACTTCGTCACAAAGACTGGTCTCCTCTCACAGGTGGACCTGACCAATGAAGATGGATCTAAAGGCCAGGGGTACACGTTCATGCACCTCACCATGCAAGAGTTTATGGGTGCGCTACACATCATGACCAGCGAGGACATCACAGAGGCCCAGTTTAGGAAGAAGTTCAACCTCAAGACCCGCTGGACCACGAAATCAGACCCCAAGACGGTCTTCACTGATTCCCTCCACCTCTTCGTGTGTGGGCTTGCTGCCCCAGCCTGCTCTCCTTACCTGCTCCAGCTGGTTGAGGGAGCAGGGGCTGTGGGGTGGGTAAAGAAACGCCAGGCACTGGTTCTCAAGTTGCTCCGGAGTCTGGCAGTGAGCACCAACCTGACGGGGCCCAAAGTAGTGGAGCTGTGCCACTGTATCCAGGAGACCCAGGATGCCCAGCTGGCCAGGGAGGTGGTGGGGTCACGACCGTGCTTTGAGCTAAGGAACATCACGTTGAACCCTGTGGATCTGGATTCCCTGGCCTTTGTTGTATCGTCTGCTGGAGTGGGAATGGGGCTGGACTTTGGAGCCTGTTCTATGGAACTAGAGTGTCTCGATATTCTACCCAGCTGCCAGCACATTGACTACCTAATGTGAGTTCATGACTCATTTACACATTGTGTACTAAACAAGAATAATCCTGCATGAAACTAAGTTACACTCCTATTTTTATTTAATTAAATTTTTTACAATCCCTCAGTTTTCGAAGCCGCAAGTATGATGACCGATTTGCAGATAAACTGTCTTGCATCCTCCCCAGACTACCAACCCTGAAAAGATTTGAGTGAGTACTTCTTAACTGGCTAACTCAGTTTTGAAACGACCAACTTTCAAAGTTGTTTGTTTGTATGTGAATGTCTAAGTGTGATGTGAATAATTATGCTTCTCTTCCCCAGGTTTATCTGTGGTAACCTCACTGATGTGGGAGCTGCCAAACTTGCCAGAGCCCTGGAGAACTGTCCACAGATCACAGAGCTAAAGTAAATGATGATTCACTTAACATAACAACCAAAGATTATTACCACGACTCTAAGATTTTATAGACCCTTTTATCAGGAACTAACCAAACTTGGTTAAAGATACAGTACCATTTTTGCCATGATACTACAGTTGGTCTGATACCGTATTAAACAGGTTTAGCATTTTATAACGTGATTTGTGTTGTCTGACAGCTTCAGTGACAACAGCCTGACCAACAGAGGAGTCAGGGAGGTCGCCAACATCATTCCGAAGCTGCCCAGTCTGGCATCTCTTTCGTGAGTTTGTTGTTTCCTTGACTGGATCATATGTGTTTCATGATCCTAGTTCTTTATGTTTATTAAGTGTATCTTATTTCTATGGTTGATCAAGCTTGCACTTTTGTTAAGAAGCCTGTGTGTGTTGTATGTTTCCAGGCTGGGGAAGAATAGCTGCTCTCTGGAGAGTATCTACATCCTTCTAGAGAAGATGACTTCCTGCCCCTCCATCCAGGAAGTCTATGCTGAGTATGTTTTAAGAGGAGACAATACTCACTGGGTACAGACGTCAATTCAACGTCTATTCCACATCAACACTATTGAGAGTTAAAGGTTACCCAATTTAACAAATCACACACACACAAAAAAACAACTTAAAAAATTGTATGCAATTAAAATAAACAAAAATGCCTTTTCCTTATGGGGAAAAAGTTAGTACACCCCTACCTTTACCACCACATAAAATGGCTAAAATTAGAACTAGGTGTACCAAAACAAGTGCAAATGTCAGAAAGAGACTGCACAAACTTGGCCTACATGGGAGGTCATGAAGGAAGAAGCCTCTGCTCTCAAAAAAGAATATCAAGACACAACTGACTTTTGCCAGACAACACCTGGGTAAAGTCAGTTGTGTCTTGATATTATTTTTTGAGAGCAGAGCCTTCTTCCTTCCTGACCTCCCATGTAGGCCAAGTTTGTGGAGTCTCTTTCTGACAGTGTACCCATGCACTTCAACATTGATTGTGGCAAGAGAGGCCTGTACAGTCGTGGTCAAAAGTATTGGTCTCCACAAAGTGTGCTGCCTCAGTGTTGATGATGGCAATTTGCATATACTTCAGTATGTCATGAAGAGTTATCAGATGAATTGCAATTAATTGCAAAGTCCCTCTTTGCCATGAAAATGAACTTAATCCCCCAAAAACAAGCGCCAGGACCGTCTCCTAAAGTTGATTCAGCTGCGGGATCGGGCCACCACCAGTGCAGAGCTTGCTCAGGAATGGCAGCAGGCAGGTGTGAGTGCATCTGCACGCACAGTGAGGCGAAGACTTTTGGAGGATGGCCTGGTGTGCAAAGGGCAGCAAAGAAGCCACTTCTCTCCAGGAAAAACATCAGGGAAAGACTGATATTCTGCAAAAGGTACAGGGATTGGACTACTGAGGACTGGGGTAGAGTCATTTTCTCTGATGAATCCCCTTTCCGATTGTTTGGGCCATCCGGAAAACACCTTGTCCGGAGAAGACAAGGTGAGCGCTACCATCAGTCCTGTGTCATGCCAACAGTAAAGCATTGTCACGATCGGGTGCAGAGACAGACCAAGACGCAGCGCAGGGATAGTAGTTCAACATTTATTTCAATTATACTATGTATATATTCAATACTATGTATAATGAAACACGACAAATGACGAACTAAACAACACCGAAACAAACACTACAGACAACGTCAAGTTCACCGAAAACAAACACGAATGAACGGACATAACAAACGCACACTTACTTTCACCGTGACTGCGACATATAACGACAACGACCCACACCAGAGTGAATGCCAGACTAACATATACAAGATCCCTAATTAGAGACAATGCGGTGCAGCTGCCTCTAATTAGGGATCCACCCAAAACCCACACAGAAACAGAAAAGAAAGACTGTCAGACTCTGACCATAGCTACATAGAGAAGCAAATAGGCTTCTCTATGGCCAGAGCCTGACAGTACCCCCCCCCCCCCAAGGCGCGGACTCCGGGACGCCCAAAAAAAACACACAAAACAAGGGGGGGGTTAATAGTGAGGGAAGACTAGTCCATTGGGGGCGGCTCTGTCTCCGGCGAAGTGGACAGTTTTCTCCCATGCCCCTTCTTTATAACCGGGCCCGGGCTGGGTACCGGTGGGGCAAACGGCTCCGGCCATGGAGCGGGACCATTAACCGGGCCCGGACTGGGCACCGGTGCGGTAAACGGCTCCGGCCATGGAGCGGGGAAAACAACCGGGCCCGGACTGGGCCCCGGTGGGGCAAACGGCTCCGGCCATTGAGCGGGGCAAACAACCGGGCCCGGACTGGGCACCGGGGGGGCAAACGGCTCCGGCCATGGAGCTGGGCAATTAACCGGGCCCGGACTGGGCACCGGTGGGGTAAACGGCTCCGGCCATGGAGTGGGGAAAACAACCGGGCCAGGACTGGGCACCGGTGGGGTAAACGGCTCCGGCCATGGAGTGGGGAAAACAACCGGGCCAGGACTGGGCACCGGTGGGGCAAACGGCCCCGACCATGGAGCTGGGAAAATGGCTGGACCCGAAATGGGCACCGGTCGAGCGGACTGCTCTGGCACTGGGGCGGAGCAGATGGCTGGACCCGGATTGGGTACCGGTGGAGCGGACTGCTCTGGCACTGAGGCGGAGCAGACGACCGGACCCGGAATGGGCACCGGTGGAGCGGACTGCTCTGGCACTGGAGCGGAGCAAACGGCTGGACCCGAAATGGGCACCGGTGGAGTGGACTGCTCTGACTCTGGAGCGGAGCAGACGGCTGACCCCAGAATGGGTACCGGTGGAGCGGACTGCTCTGGCACTGCGGCGGAGCAGACGGCTGGACCCGGATTGGGCACCGGTGGAGCGGACTGCTCTGGCATGGGGGTGGAGTAGACGACTGGACCCGATATGGGCACCGGTCGAGCGGACTGCTCTGGCACTGGGGTGGAGCAGACGGCTGAACCCGGAATGGGCACCGGTGGAGCGGACTGCTCTGGCTCTGGCTCTGGAGTGGAGCAGACGGCTGAACCCGGAATGGGTACCGGTGGAGCGGACTGCTCTGGCACTGGAGTGGAGCAGACGGCTGGACCTGGATTGGGCACCGGTGGAGCGGACTGCTCAGGGCTGCGGACCTTCGCTGGAGGTTCAGGGCTGCGGACCTTCGCTGGAGGTTCAGGGCGGCGGACCTTCGCTGGAGGTTCCCGGGCTGGGGAGGCGCACCGGATGTCGGGTGCGTGGAGCTGGCACAGGAAGCACCTGGCTAGGCACACACACTGGAGGTCGGGTGCGGGGAGCCGGCACGGTTCGTACCGGACTGGGGAGGCGCACCGGAGGTCGGATGCGTGGAGCCGGCACTGGAAGCACCTGGCTGGGCGCACGCACCGGAGGTCGGGTGCGGGGAGTAGAGCAGAGGTCCGGACCCGGACTGGACATCGGTGAAGCGGACTGCTCTGGCATGGGAGGTACCGGACTGGGAAGTCGGACGTTCACCGAAAACAAACACGAATGAACGGACGTAACAAACGCACACTTACTTTCACCGTGACTGCGACATATAACGACAACGACCCACACCAGAGTGAATGACAGACTAACATATATAAGATCCCTAATTAGAGACAATGCGGTGCAGCTGCCTCTAATTAGGGATCCAACCAAAACCCACACAGAAACAGAAAAGAAAGACACTGTCAGACTCTAACCATAGCTACAGTGGGGAGAACAAGTATTTGATACACTGCCGATTTTGCAGGTTTTCCTACTTACAAAGCATGTAGAGGTCTGTAATTTTTATCATAGGTACACTTCAACTGTGAGAGACGGAATCTAAAACAAAAATCCAGAAAATGTTTTTTAATTATTTTTAAATAATTAATTTGTATTTTATTGCATGACATAAGTATTTGATCACCTACCAACCAGTAAGAATTCCTGCTCTCACAGACCTGTTAGTTTTTCTTTAAGAAGCCCTCCTGTTCTCCACTCATTACCTGTATTAACTGCACCTGTTTGAACTCGTTACCTGTATAAAAGACACCTGTCCACACACTCAATCAAACAGACTCCAACCTCTCCACAATGTCCAAGACCAGAGAGCTGTGTAGGGACATCAGGGATAAAATTGTAGACCTGCACAAGGCTGGACTGGGCTACAGGACAATAGGCAAGCAGCTTGGTGAGAAGGCAACAACTGTTGGTGCAATTATTAGAAAATGGAAGAAGTTCAAGATGACGGTCAATCTCCCTCGGTCTGGGGCACCATGCAAGATCTCACCTCGTGGGGCATCAATGATCATGAGGAAGGTGAGGGATCAGCCCAGAACTACACGGCAGGACCTGGTCAATGACCTGAAGAGAGCTGGGACCACAGTCTCAAAGAAAACCATTAGTAACACACTATGCCGTCATGGATTAAAATCCTGCAGCGCACGCAAGGTCCCCCTGCTCAAGCCAGTGCATGTCCAGGCCCGTCTGAAGTTTGCCAATGACCATCTGGATGATCCAGAGGAGGAATGGGAGAAGGTCATGTGGTTGATGAGACAAAAATAGAGCTTTTTGGTCTAAACTCCACTCGCCGTGTTTGGAGGAAGAAGAAGGATGAGTACAACCCCAAGAACACCATCCCAACCGTGAAGCATGGAGGTGAAAACATCATTCTTTGGGGATGCTTTTCTGCAAAGGGGACAGGACGACTGCACCGTATTGAGGGGAGGATGTATGGTGCCATGTATTGCGAGATCTTGGCCAACAACCTCCTTCCCTCAGTAAGAGCATTGAAGATGGGTCGTGGCTGGGTCTTCCAGCATGACAACGACCCGAAGCACACAGCCAGGGCAACTAAGGAGTGGCTCCGTAAGAAGCATCTCAAGGTCCTGGAGTGGCCTAGCCAGTCTCCAGACCTGAACCCAATAGAAAATCTTTGGAGGGAGCTGAAAATCCGTATTGCCCAGCGACAGCCCCGAAACCTGAAGGATCTGTATGGAGGAGTGGGCCAAAATCCCTGCTGCAGTGTGTGCAAACCTGGTATAGAACTACAGGAAACGTATGATCTCTGTAATTGTACCAAATATTAAGTTCTGCTTTTCTGATGTATCAAATACTTATGTCATGCAATAAAATGCAAATTAATTACTTAAAAATCATACAGTGTGATTTTCTGGATTTTTGTTTTAGATTCCGTCTCTCACAGTTGAAGAGTACCTATGATAAAAATTACAGACCTCTACATGCTTTGTAAGTAGTAAAACCTGCAAAATCGGCAGTGTATCAAATACTTGTTCTCCCCACTGTACATAGAGAAGCAAATAGGCTTCTCTATGGCCAGAGCCTGACAAGCATCCTGAGACCATTCATGTGTGCGGTTGCTTCTCAGCCAAGGGAGTGGGCTCACTCACAATTTTGCCTAAGAACACAGCCATGAATAAAGAATGGTACCAACACATCCTCCGAGAGCAACTTCTCCCAACCATCCAAGAACAGTTTGGTGACGACCAATTCCTTTTTCCAGCATGATGGAGCACCTTGCCATAAGGCAAAAGTGATAACTAAGCGGCTCAGGGAACAAAGCATCGACATTTTGGGTCCATGGCCAGGAAACTCCCCAGACCTTAATCCCATTGAGAACTTGTGGTCCTCAAGAGGCGGGTGGACAAACAAAAACCCACAACTTCTGACAAACTCCAAGCATTGATTATGCAAGAATGGCCTGCCATCAGTCAGGATGTGGCCCAGAAGTTAATTGACAGTATGCCCGGGCGGATTGCAGAGGTCTGGAAAAAGAAGGGTCAACACTGCAAATATTGACTCTTTGCATAAACTGAATGTCATTGTCAATGAAAGCCTTTGACACTTATGGAATACTTGTAATTATACTTCAGTGTACCACAGTAACTACTGACATAAAGATCTAAGAACACTGAAGCAGCAAACTTTGTGGAGACCAATACTTGTCATTCTCAAAACTTTTGACCACGACTGTAGATCCCTTGATGTTACCCTGGTGTTCTTAGAGACTTCTATAAGCATCTTTCGGTCAGCTCTTGGGCTGACATTGGTGGGTCGACCTGTCCTAGGTAGTTTGCCAGTGGTCTGGAATTTTCGTCTGACAGTTGAATGATGTGCTTTGAAATGGAATGATGTACTTCGAATTGCTTGGAAATGGATTTGTAACCCCTCCCAGACTGTTACCACACACCCATATGGTTAAGACCAAACCAGACCAATTTTCTTATCTTTATGGAAGGCTGGACCCTCCTAAGTTTCTCCTATAATGTTTTCTAATCATTTGCATTTGTTTTGGTACAACTTATTCTAATTTTTGCCGTTTTGGTAAAGGTAGGGTGTACTAACATTTTCCCCATAAGGAAAAGGCCTTTGTTTATTTTAATTGCATAACATTTTCAGTAATTTTTTTTTGTGTGTGATTTGTTAAATTGGGAAACCTTTTATCTGTCAATAGTGTTGAAGTGAAGATTACATATCCATCTGTCCAAATATGTAAAAAAAAATAAAAAGAGAACTTTCCAGGGGGTGTACTTACTTTTTCACATGACTGTATATACCGGTAAACTGTGTTTTATCTCTCTTAGCAGTGAAATGAAGGACGTCCATGTCCTGTTTTTCTCAAGCTCAGACATAAAAGGGTGAGTTTTGCGTTTTAGTGAAGTGAAATAAAATAATTTAATTATTAATTATTGTTAATGTTTGGCGCACCAACAGGCCCATGAAAATCAAGCTAATGTGTCATGTTCTTGTTGAGAGAATGTTGCTTTTGTTTCATTGTTTTATCTATACCCCATTGGGGGGAAATCTACTGTACTGTATCAATCAGCCTCTCTCTTATCCCTTTTAACTATTTTTCTCAAGTTCTAAGAAAAAATTTGGACTGACGGTCAGGTATGATATTCTCTGTTTTGTTCTTATAATTAACCCAGACTTTTATAATGTACAGATCTCACTTGAGCTTTTTAATACAATGAGTAACACTGCTGTTGTTTCTTCCCTCTCTTTATGTGCCATCCAGGCTGTTAAACTACAGTTTGAATACTGATCAGATGACCAGACTGTGTCAGTTGCTAGCGAGATGTCCTGGCCTCTCTGTCCTAGAGTAAGTAAAACTTTACCCAGTGTTCTTGAGCAAGTCAGATCACACTGTGTGTAAAGACACTAAAACAAACTTTCTGTTTGGTGTTATGTTGTGACCCCTGCAGTCTGTCAGGAGGGCACATGAAGGCTGATACTCTCAAGGCCCTGACTGACTCTCTACCGAAACTGAACATCTCCAAACAGATTGTGTAAGACTGATCTTTTATTTTGTAAAGTCATGATCTTGTGCCTGCCCCATTTTATGTTTGAAACTTGTTATGTAGCCTAATGTGTTTATTGTCTGTGTCTTGACAGTCTGAATGACAGCCACATATCTGTTGATGAGCTGATGTTCCTGACTAGTTTCCTGTCTGTATGTCCTGATGTGGTTCAAGTGGACATCAGGTAGGTTGTACATAACACCCATTATTTTTTTAGATAGAGCCAATATAGACAGCACCCTTTCTCTGTGTAAACTGCAACCAGACTAAAACCACCACACTACATGGCATGGAAACAACATTGATTCAACCAGCGTGTGCCCAGTGGGTTACCACTCACTGTTGTGCATTTTTCCCATGCATCCCCATGACAGGCTGCAAGACCCTGTTCGTGTGTCCATGCTTTTTTCTAGGGGGATGGAGAAACACAAGATTTCTAAGAGACTTTGGTATGTAATATATTTTCACTTGTATAATACTAATGATGTGGATAATGGTTTTGTACTGTAAGTGGTATGGCATTTTCTCTTCTTTTTATCCTCTTTTACCATGGTCCCTTTGTGCAGTCTGATTGGCTGTGCTCTTCGTCCGCCTCACTTGGACTGTCTGTGTGGGAATCTGAGGGACTGCTCTGCTTTGACTATGCTGGAGTAAGTATGCTCATAGAGAGCCTTTGGAGTGTGAAAGAGCAATAAGGATAGTTGTTGGTATGCACATATACAATAATCTGTTTATTATACCCCCCTCTCCCTTTGTCAGTATTTCCAACAATGCTCTCGAAAACAAAGGTCTGAAGAAGTTGTTGGACCTCTTACCTCAGTTTAGCAACATACAGGAAATTAAGTAAGAATTTCTATAGCAACCCAAATGTATTTTCCTTCAGTTTCTTTTCCTTTAAAGCTTTCTTTCTGACCAGGGAGTTTCAGTATACCTTATTTTTGTTTTAGTGTCAGTGAGAATGCAGTCAGCATGGAAGGGGTTGTGCTGCTAGCTGGAACCCTGTGCTCACACAGGAACATGAGTGAAGTGAATGTCAGGTATTCACATCCTATTACTGTCTTATACAGACCAACACATTTGTATACGAACAGACATGCTTGAAACCGGCATGGTAGAAAGTGTTTGAAATCATGTCTAGTAATATTTTTGCATTTGTGATGTGATTACTATAAAAACAATGTATTTTTCAGTCATGGGGGGAATATGAAGCTGTTCCTGAAATTCCACTCCAGTGAAAGGTAAGAGTAATAGTAATATACTGTATAATAGCGCCTCTTTCTGACAATGTTGCTGTCAAAATACAAATTCTGTGACTCAGTAAGATGTTGTAGTACTAATAACAGTTCACTGCCTCTCTGTCATTTCAGAATACAATCAACAGGATTGGAACAGTGTAAGAAACTCAGGTAGGACACAGAGCAATATGTAACTTTTTGGGTTACCCGACCAAATTCACGTAGAAATGTTATAGATCTGTCATTCTCAGTTAGAGGGGATGGGGTGAGGGTAAAGGTCTACATCCTACTCTTTTCTTTGTTGTTTAATTTCATGACTGAGTGTGGGCAGGGGGAGGGTGTGGGGACAGAGGGTTAATGTGACTCCTTATTCATTTCTTTGAACTCTGTCAATATAAATTAAATGAAATAAAAATGTTATCACCAAAAAATAGACCTATCATTCTCATTGAAAGCAAGTCTAAGAAGTGGTAGATCTGTTCTATGTGGGCTATTTCTATGCCCACCGTGCTTAGGTTTCGTTTTTCCGCCTTTTACTTTTGGTTTTGTCCACCAGCTTCAAACAGCTGAAAATACAATATTTTTGCATATGTAAAATATATTTCACAGCGGTTGAGATGGTACAATGATTATCTACACTATACTTGCTTGTTTTGTCACATAAACTGAAGTTAGGGTTTTAGCAACCAGGAAATGTCGGAGCAATTTCTGCATAGTGCATCTTTAACAGGAAAAAATACTTTCAGAGTTTTTCTTGTCCACTGAATTTAGGTCCCATTCACTTAATCCTGAAATATAATCCCAAACATGTTTTTGTTTTAGTATAACTCACAGTGTTATCCAGCCCACTGACATGGACAAGCTGTGTAGAAGACTGGTACAGTGTCCCAGCCCACTGGAGCTAGAGTGAGTTCTACTGATACCTCTATCTCTGTCAGTGTTCTGTCTCTGTCTTTCAGGGTTTTACTACAGTATCCGGGGCTGTGTTCTCTTCTCTCTTTATTTCTTACCAGGTTACACATTTCCCTTCTTCCCAATCCTCTGAAAATATTCTGCCTGTTGTCTGTTTTAGTTATTTTCTCAGCAATCTTCTAACATGATATTGTGATATTATCAGTTTCTCCCATGGATCCCTAAAGGACGATGCTATTGAAAATCTATTAAAGATCCTGCCTAAGATGACATCTCTTCAGCTGCTCAAGTAAGAACGCTTCACCCTGCTCAGTAACGATAATCTTAGGGTCACAACACCGGTAAGGTTAGAAAGTGAATGATATTAATTTCTCATCATTCTCCTTCGCCTCCTCCCTGCCTCCCACAGTATGAGCCATGTCCAGATGTCTACGGATGGAGCGTTGTTATTGGTCAGATCTCTGATAGACTGCCAACGTGTCAGAGCTGTGGAACTCCGGTATGTATGGCTCAGGATTTTCAGGTCATTGTTCATTCACGTGGTTCATACATTTGGTTTTATATATGTATTAACTGTGTTTACATAAATTACCTTAAATATTGATGTGCTTTTAAGGTCCCAAGGAGAAGCCTTCATCAAGTTTGTAAACATGAAAGCAGAACAAGCAACTTGCAGGTGAATGTGCTTTCTCTGCTTATACTGTTCCCATATATATACAGTCGTATGCAAAAGCTTGGGCACCCCTCTGAGGCTGCATAATAATTTACTTTGTCTTCGCAGAAAATGATAACAGTGGCATGCCATTCATTTTCTAATAAAAGCTGAGTACTGGGGTATTGTCCAGACAAAGATGTTTAGTGTGGCAATATTAAGTTGTATGAAATTAAATCAGATGTGAAAAAATGTGGGCACCCTTGTCATTCTGTTGATTTGAATATCTGTAACTACTAGCACTGATTAATTGGAACATACAATTGGTTTGGTGAGCTCATTAAGCCTTGAACTTCATAGACAAGTGCATCCAATCATGAGAAAAGGTATTTAAGGTGGCCAATTGCAAGTTGTTGTTCTCTTTGACTCTCCTCTGAAGAGTGGCAACATGTGGGCCTCAAAACAACTCTCAAATGACCTGAAAACAAAGATTGTTCAACATTATGGTGTAGGGGAAGGCTACAAAAAGCTATCGCAGAGATGTAAGCTGTCAGTGTCCACTGTGAGGAACATAGTGAGGAAATGGAAGACCACAGTCACAGTTCTTGTTAAGGCCAGAAGTGGCAGGCCAAGTAAAATATCGGAGAGGCAAAGGCGAAGGATGGTGAGAACGGTCAAAAACAGCCCACAGACCACCTCCAAAGACCTACAACATCATCTTGCTGCAGATGGTGTCACTGCATCGTTCAACAATTCAGCGCACTTTGCACAAGGAGAAGCTGTACGGGAGAGTGATGTGGAAGAAGCCTTTTCTGCACACACGCCACAAACGCACATTTGGACAAGCCAGCTTCATTTTGGAATAAGGTGCTGTGGACTGATGAAACAAAGATTTAGTTATTTGGTCATAACAAGGGGTGTTATGCATGGCGGCAAAAGAACACAGCGTTCCAAGAAAAACACTTGCTACCCACAGTCAAATTTGGTGGGGGTTCCATCATGCTGTGGGGCTGTGTGGCCAGTGCCGGTACTGGGAATCTTGTTAAAGTTGAGGGTCGCATGGATTCCACTCAATATCAGCAGATTCTTGGGAATAATGTTGAAGAGTCAGTCACAAAGTTGAAGTTACGCCGGGGCTGGATATTTCAACAAGACAACGACCCAAAACACTGCTCAAAATCTACCCGGGCATTTATGCAGAGGAACAAGTACAATGTTCTGGAATGGCTATCCCAGTCCCCAGACCTGAATATCATTGAGAATCTGTGGGATGATTTGAAGCGGGCCGTCCATGCTCGGCAACCATCAAACCTAACTGAACTGGAGATGTTTTGTGAATGATATCCATCAGTTATTTGATAGATCAAAATGAAATTGCTGATCCAAACACCCAATTATTTATAAATGGAAATCATGGAAATTGTCAGGGGTGCCCAAACTTTTGCATACGACTGTATATATATGTATATATATATATGTAATATGTAATATATATATATGTAATATATATATATGTAATATAACATGTAATGTAATGTAATGTGATATAGCATCCGTCCGTCTGTCTCTCTCTCTCTCCTCTGCAGACTCACTCAGTACACACTGAGCAGTGGGGATGTGGAGAAACTCTCTGGAATCCTGGAGCAGTGTCCTCGTCTGTCTGACCTGGAGTGAGTGTCTGTGTCCCCTCTCCTCAAACACATCCCTGTTCCTGGGTCACACTGCCCACATTTTAGCAAAAAGAACAGTGTTTATAAATGATGATGTACTCACAACTACTGCACTGTATTCACAGAAATACCTTACACTACTAGTTTATGTGCCTTCCTCAATGGTCAAACTGTGTTTTCCCTCGCTGAAAGTTAGGTTTACAGTATCTTGGCTGTTTTTCAACAAATTTTCTACCAACTTTTCTCATTATGGATAATAACCCCTTCTTTTAAACGGTGCAGTTTATCCAGTAACCTTCTGAGAGACGAGGGTGTGAAGAGCTTTGTGGATTCTCTGCCAAGGCTGCGGATTGCCAGCTCAGTGCAGTAAGACTCATTACAACGGCCTATCTTCCTTCAGTCCATACAGTGAACTCCATTACGGCTAGTGCTGTTCTGTTTTACCAAGATAAACGTCTGTCAATTTACCTCCTCTGATTAGCCCCTTAACAAGCCTTATACAATCCTGTTTTATCAGTGGTAGCAGATGCATCTGTTCTATCTTTGTGGGGGTTAGTTGTGCTTGCTTGTACAGCTTTGTTCTGTTTTTATCTGCAGTCTCGATGATAACGAACTCACTCAGATGGGGGCGCTCTACCTTCTGAACACAGTGACGACCTGTGAAAAGGTGGTTGAAGTGGAAGTCAGGTAAAATCTGTTGAACAATACCATGTTGGCAAAGTTAGCATATACTTGTTTAGACCCCATATAGCAGGGTTCCCCAATAGGCGGTCCGCGGGCCAAATTCGGCCCATGGGTGATTTTATTTGTATTAAGTTTTCTGAGCAAATTGTTTTTTTTTAAAATACTTTTTGCTGTTGGACATAAAATACTGTAAAATCAGCAGAGAATCAGCTCAAAGTTATTTTAATTTAGGAAATCTGTTCCAAAGTATTCCCACGCATACATAGAGGGGCATATGTGATTGTATCCCAATGTAATCAAGGTTTGAAATTATTCTATTTTTGTCAAATACTGTATCTGTTTGGGATTCTTGTGGTCAATTTGTACAAATTATTTATAACTATGTTCCGGCCCCCCGACCATCCACTCAAGGAAAAATCATCCCACAGCTGAATGTAACTGGGGACCCCTGACCATATAGTTTGTACTGTAAGTCTGTGTATTGTTTTATGTCTGTAGTTTGGGAACTGAGGAGAGGTCGCTCATCCGCTTTGAACAGGACAGTGTCTGTGGCAAAACTCTGAGGTAAGACAACAAAAAGGCTACTTTCTACTCATAAACGCAATTGAAGTGGCAACACAAACATAATACTGTAAACTAATTTAGCTAGGCTAACAGGAAGCATTGTTTATTTTGTTCTCAGAAAAATAACATATCAAAACTGAAAGGATTGCCAGTATAAATTATATCAAACCTCTCCCATATGACTCATAGACATGAAATCCATCTCTCACCTTCTTTTTCTGCTTAATGTTCCCTGGACCCTGCAGTCTGAGAGAATGTCATTTTGGGGCTGACCATCTACAGACACTATCAGAGATTCTGAAGAGCTCTGCCTCTCAGTTGGTCAAGCTGAGGTGAGAATGGGACTGGGAGAACTGCTTGACCTTTGAGATAATGAACCTGAAACTCATCAAATTTGAAAAAAGTTCAAATATCACAGTTGAATTTGAAAGAATCACAACAGTTCAGCATGACTGACAGTAGAAGGCTGATAATACACAAAAATATAAACGCAACATGCAACAACTTTAAATTTTACTGACTTACAGTTCATATAAGGAAATCAGTCAATTTAAATAAATAAATTAGGCCCTAATCTATGGATTTCACATGACTGGGCACATGACTGGGTGCAGCCATGGGTTGGCCTGGGAGGGCATAGGTCCACCCACTTGAGAGTCAGGCCCACCCACTGGGGACCCAGGCCCAGTTTTTCCCTACAAAAGGGCTTTATTACAGACTGAAATATTCCTCAGCCCCCCCCCCTCCCCTTGGCTGGCGTGGTTACACGTGGTCTGCGGTTGTGAGGCCAGTTGGACGTACTGCCAAATTATCTAAAATGATGTTGGAAGCGGCTTATGGTAGAGAAATTTACTTTCAATTCTCTGGTAACAGCTCTGGTGGACCTTCCTGCAGTCAGCATGCCAATTGCATGCTCCCTCAAAACTTCAGACATCTGTGGCATTGTGTTGGGTGACAAAATGTAACATTTTAGAGTGGCTTTTTATTATCCCCAGCACAAGGTGGACCTGTGTAATGATCATGTTGTTTGGGGATGTAAAAAAAAATGTACACAGAATTTGAGAGAAATAAGCTTTTTGTGTATATGGACAATTTCCGGGATCTTTTATTTTAGCTCATGAAACATGGGACCAACATTTTACATTTTATATTTTTGTTCAGTGTATTATTCCTGTATGATTCTGGGGAACAGTGTTTTCTCTTGTGTATGTAGGTTATCCTGTAACACCATGCAGAGAGAAGGCCTCCTGGCTCTACAGAACAGCCTGACTACACTGTCCTCATTACACACCCTGGAGTGAGCCCACACGCAAGCACACACTCACTCACACACACACACACACCGATGAATGACTCTGCAAGTACTTGGATGTGAAATTACGTGACTTTTTTCCCCTTCAGTATAAGAAACAACGGACTGAATGTTCAGGTGATTGAAGACTTGGTGAAGCAGCTGAGGTGTGGTCACGTCCAACGCTATATCAGGTGAGGAGGAGGAAATGGGAATAGCATGTGGTATCTGTGTATTTGTGTGTGGGATCTCTTGTGTGAGTGTGTACGATTCAAGTTAACAGGCTGTGTGTGTTTCCCACCAGTATTGAGGAGACATGGATCACAGCAGAAGCAGCTGTAAACCTGGTATCCTGCTGCTTGAACCTGAACCCCAACATACACTCCATCAGGTGACAATTCATGTTGGCATTGGGTGATATTTATAGGAACATAGAACATGACATTCATAATGTATGTGTGAACTTAATGTATGTGTGAACTTAATGTATGTGTGAACTTATTTTGCAGGGTAAACCAAACCACAGTACACATTACTTTGGAAAAATACACAAATCACACTCCTACCAGGTAAAGCTGAAAGACATTTACATTGTCTATTTGCAAAGTATTTTTTAGATGGGAAGGTAAAGATAACATCTCTTTACCTTTTTAACTGAGCTGGCTTTATTTGTGTTTCAGTGGTGACTCTGCGGACATGGCTAGCTCTCTGTCTACCGTGACCATCAGGTGAAAGCAGCTTCTTCTGTTATTCCTACATCAATGGGAATGTGCATAAGATGGCTCAGAATTGGTTAATGCATGTGATCTCTCCATGTCATTTATGTTCCTGCCTCTTGTGTGTTTCAGCCTGGTAGACTGTGCCGTACAAGGGCACCACCTAGTGTCTCTGCAGACTGTGCTCCAGAGATGCACTCTGCTTCAGGACCTAGAGTAAGTATCTGTGAGAAGGGACCTAGAACTACTTTGGAAGTAGTTCAAGTGTTTACAATGTCTAATTAAATGTAGTTCTATTAAGTTATACCTATTTCTTATTTTCCTCTTTAGTTTGTCCCTCAACAGCATCGGTAGAGTGGGAGCAGAGTTTCTCTGCGCTGTCCTACCATCCTTAGTTAGTCTGAGGAATCTCTGGTGAGGCTTTTATGGATTTAGGGGTTGGAAGGGCTTTACATGGGTTTTGTTGGCCAAGGATGAATATCTTAGGCTGCACATGAAAAATATAAACATGTTTATATTTTTCTGTAGTCTTGAGTCAAAAGAAACATCTGAAGATCTGGTATTGCTCCTTGCCGAGGGGCTGTTGCAGGCTAAAAGCATTGAGAGCTTGAAGTAAGTGATTGTCAATTATCTCCTATGCCTACTTGTTATGTTTCATTTCTGGCCCTGACTCTGACCTTTCGCCCCTCTCTCCTGTCTCCCTTAGTTTTTCTGGTCATGTGATCTGTGACAGAGGAGCTGTAGTTCTAACCAGAACACTCCAGAACCTACCAAATATCAGAACAATCAAGTAATAATTGACATGCTTTGTTTCTCTACATATCCCCCCCTCACCTGTATTCAACCACCTGGCCAGTGACACAACAATACTAATGCTGATCCCTCTGTCCCCAGTCTGTCCCTGTGCTCTGGTTGGACAGCGGCGGGAGCATTGGACCTGGTCAGAGGGCTTGGACAGTGTCTCTCTCTGGAGGGGATCAGGTAAAAAACTTTCACTCTTCAGATTCCCTCACCAACACTGACCTCCCACTGCAGCACAGCATGACTACCATTACTGACAGCGTTGGAGAGGATCATTTAGCTATTCCTATGATATACTGTGTGTCCTTGGGTAAGGGTATGAGCTAAATATCTGTATCCTGTCCACAGCCTTGACTCTGCACAGCTGGATGAAGAGAGCACAGTCTCCTTGGCACAGGGACTCCATGCTATGACCTCCTTGAAGAGGCTAAAGTGAGTAGAGCTTTCTGAGGGAGAACGTAGTGGGCGTTGCCATGCCTGAGACAAATGTGGTGTAGAGTGTTATCTTTACCAATGATCTGTGATCTGTCCGTAGTCTGAATAAGAAAGTTACCATGGTGACTGTTTCCCGAGGGGAGGGGGCCACGCTGGTCCTACTGGCCTCTCTGGAGGGGCTCAGAGCAATGGTGGAGATTGAGTGAGTAGAAGAATGATAACATGCATGTCAAGTAGTATCTGACTTCTGCATGGACTAGCCATCACTTCTGATGTGGTTTTGTCAATGTGTGTCTGGCCTGCAGGTTGGAGGGGATGAGGATGTCAGATAAAGGAGTGGATGAGCTTATCAAACACCTGCCCACCTGGACAGGCCTGAAGAAGATCAGGTAGGGTCCAGGGATTATTGAACTGGAGGAATGGCTGGGGAAAAGACCTGGACAAAAAATAGTCATTTAATGTGTCAAATTAAGCTAAAACATGCATCAGCAATCTGTCAAATGATCCAATCTTAGAACCTGTCAAAGTACTAGCTAATATTCCAATGGGCTTCATGGGTACAACTTTGCTGTGTGTAGGATTTAGGTAGACATTTTAAATGCGTCATCATGTAAGAGGTACAGTGCATTTGGAAAGTATTCAGACCCCTTGACTTTTTCCGCATTTTGTTATGTTACAGCCTTATTCTAAAATTGATATAAAAATTTTAAAAAAGGTGTTCATTAATCACACATACCCCATAATGACAAAGCAAAAACTGTTTTTTAGATTATGTAAGTTCAGAAACATACTGTGGAAGCATACTGATATTATGAGCTATGATATGAAGTGTACCTGTTTCTCTCCCAATCATTAGAAGAGGAGAGTGTTGAGCCATATCTCTATATAAAACACACAGACTGGGACGTCATTCAACCTCTTTATTTTTGTGTGTCAGCCTGTCAGAGAACTGTATCGGTGACCAAGCAGGAGAGAGGCTGGTCCATGCCCTGGCTAACTGCACAGAACTGGAGGTACTCCAGTAAGGCCAAGTTCTAAATATCTATCCATAGTTCCCTATTTCTAATGGGCTTTCAAAACGGACAAAAGTAAAATGTTAGAAATTTGACTGCAAACAATGCACCTGACCGATTACGTTATATCTCAGTCTGTCCAGAAATAAACTCAGCCTAGTCTGTGCTGCCAAGATGAGACAAGTTCTGCCCACTCTCACTCACCTCAGGGTTCTAGAGTAAGTCTATTCCCACCTGTGTTTTTGTTTGGCTTGGATCATGTTATGTTTTTTTATTGATTCTATGCATCTATTGCAATGTAACTGCGACCCTAACTCTTTTCTATGTTCACGGTTGTGTTTTTGTGAAAAGTCTCTCAGAGAACCCGATTGGTAGAGAAGGATCTGTCAGTATCTCCAATGCTCTGATCTTCATGAAGTATTTGACAAAGATACAGTAAGATATACCCTATGTAATCTGCTACATACAGACTGTATTCTCTACTCAATCTTGGGGAATGCAGAGGAGAGGTTAGCTGTTAATGTACTTGTTGTCTTTCAGCTTGACCGCCATAGGGACTTCAGAGCTCACTGGTCTAGCTGCCAGCTTGGCTTACTGTGTCTGTGCAGAGGATGTCAGGTAAGGGCAGGGCCACAGTGTCAGGGGGACCTTATACAGGCAGCAAAGAGCTTTATCCTTCTGGTTCTCATGTTCATGACCAATTTTACCATGTTCCCTTACTCTCTTTTTCACTCCCTGTTAATCGTGACAGTTTTGCGTGGAATGGTTGTGGAGATGATGTCGCAGTGAAGCTTTCCGAAGTTTTACCAAAATGCCAGAAGCTAAGAAGACTTGAGTGAGTGTTGAGTTTACACTTATCCACATTGACTGGTCCTAAATAGACTTGATAATCAGATCATTGTTTTTATATCTTTGATTTTAGTCTTGAGTCGAACACTATCAGCGCTATTGGAGCAGAGGCACTTGCCAGAAGCTTAAAGTCTTGTCCGTCGCTTGAAGTGATCAGGTACATTTACATTTTATTCATATAGCAGACGCTGTTATCCAGAGCAACTTACAGTTAGTTAGTGCATTCATCTTACGATAGCTAGATGAGACAACCACGTCGTAGTGATTACATTTATCCTCAATAAAGAGTCAGTGCTAGTAGGAAAAGATAAGTGCAAGTAACCTTTTTTTGTGTGGGGGGGGGGGGGGGGATAAGACTGAGATGTCTTATTTAAGATACTGTTGTAAGAGGTAGGGTTTTCGGAAGATGGGCAGGGACTCTGCTGTCGTAGCATCAGGGGGAAGCTGGTTCCACCATTGCGGTGCCAGCCAGGACCGAGAAGAGATTTGACTGGAATGAGCAGGAGCTGACCTCCCGTAGGGGTGGGACTGCCAAGAGACCAGAGGTGGCTTGGAAATGTAGCTTGAAAATGTTTAGTTGAATTCTGTCAATCGTATTAATGTACTTATGCTGACTATCAACCAGAAATCGGGTACTATCTTTGTTGTGTACAATGCCAGTAATACTCCTTTCCTCTCCCTGTTTGACCAGACTGTGGAGGAATAATATCTCTACCAGTGATGCCCAGAGAATGAGACAGAGGGAGAAGAGGCTCAACTTCTTCTCCACATAGTCTATGATCTACTCATACAGTGTGGCAGCAGAACAGTCAACAGTTTAGCCAGCCCTGCTCAAAGGAAGGGGTGGCACACGGGACCGGTCATCTGCTCCTCTCCACCGGTGCCAAGTCCGGGTCCGGACAGGACCGGGCGTGCCACTGGGAGGTAGAGAGGGAGCTGCCCCCATTGCCAGCGTCACGCCTGACGCCGGATCCGGAGCCCCCACCAACAACCGCCCCAGTACTCCGCCCTTACCCCCCTGGTTTTGTGTATTATTTTTATGAGTGGGGGGAACATTGTGGTCGGGAGCCCGCGCATTAGGGGGGGGGGGGTACTGTAAGGGTCTGACCGAGGCCAGGTCCCTGACTCCCTCTAGGGGGAGTGGGATGACCACGGTCAGGTCCTTACACCCAGGGTTGGGATATCGGTGATCCCCAAATAGAGACAGCTGTCGTGAGTTGTCTCTAATTGGGGATTCTATTTATGTGCACCGCACATCCACCTGCGTGTGGATCATTATTTGTATTTGTGTTTGAGTTAGTGTGTTAACACAACGCCACGGTGTCTAGTGCGTTTATTGTTTTTGTTGTGTTTTATTTGTATAATAAAACATGTTCGCAATGTCCTCTCGCTCTGCTCCTCGTTCCCTTCCACATCACCGTGACACCGTGTGTGGTCTCTATCCACTCTCGTATTTATTTCTGTATTGATTTTGAATCTGGGATTTATTGATTGTGTGTGTTTTGCAGAATTATTTATTTTTCTCATCTGACAAAAAGGGTCGGTGAGACCAAGTGTTTTTTTCATCGCAACTTGATAACTCAAGTTTATGCTTCAGGTGTTCCATCGCTCTCTGTACGTCTATATATGGAGTTAATGTTAACTAATCATTGAGGAAAACGTACACTATTGTTATTATGGTGGAAACCTTCTCATTGACTGGTGTGGATTTTGCCTTTTTAGTTTTCTTGGACTGCTGGATTCTAATTTTGTCATTGTTCATGTTTCACTTATGTTATTACATGCTTTTTAAATGCTAATTTGTTTATTATTCCTCACACTTGTCTTGTGTTGCACATTTCTTGTTTACTTGTTTTTGTAATGTCTATTTTGATGTTTTATTATGACATGCACTGAGATCTAATAAAGTGTGAGACACTTTATTATATGCTATGTAAATAGTGTTTTTCTTTATCTGAACTTACCTCTAGATGGCAATACAATTTCACAATAGAAGGTTATGTTCTTAATCAAGGAAAAATAACCTCCAGCCACCTCCATTTGAAATGTTTACACAATGTATAATTGTTTTGTCTTTTTGTTTCTTTATTTGACAAAATAACCAATACTCACTGATGTAAATGATGAGCTGTTGACTATATTGTACCTAGTAAATTGAGACTGACAGTGTTTTGGCAAATGAGACAACAGTGCACCAGATTCAATCAAACACCCCCCCCCCCCCCCCCCCCCCCACACACACAACTCAACAAAAAGTTGCATGACCTTCAACTATCTAATGTAATATACTGTACTTCTTTGTCAGACACATTGGCATTGGGCTGTACAAAATGTGTCGCTCTTTGAGTGATTACTGATTACACAAAAAGCCTAGATGTTAAGAAAATATGTAGCCTAGTCTATGTATTACCAAAACAGAGCATTTATATTTTATTTTTGCTGAAGGCAATTATCAACAGAATAAAGCGCGTGTAATTCGGGCGGAGTTCTCATAGCAATGCGCGACTGCTAGTATCGCTCCTCTACACCACTCCGCTAGAGACCGTCACAGCGCAGAATGACCTGCCCTAGTGCCGAACCACAACAATTTGTTTTCCCCTGATGATATTTTTGGACATCATGAAAATAACGTCAATTTGTGCATAGAAAGAATAGTGTTTGAGTTATCAAGAAAGAAGGAATCTTCAGAGAAGAGAAGCGGGTAGAGTAGTACTTAAGTGACATTTACCAAGGTAAGTGAATATTGGGGCACTTGGACAGTGCATTTTTATCATATGCTATTACCAGTATTCATATTATGTCTGGAAATATGTACATTTAAGTAAATTCATGACTGAAATGTAAATGCAAGGTGTTCAAAGGTGTGCTGCTAATTGAAATACTGTCAGTGCATTTGGGATATCGATAGATTGTAATGCTCAGTGTACTGCTTCTGAAATTGTCAACTGATGGAAATATTTAGGGTTGCACACAGGATATGTCAAAGGTTATTGTGAACATAATGTGTGTGTCACATACAGCCCTACAGAAAACGGCACAAGAGTAAACAAACAGTTATCACTAGCTGTAAAGCAGAAATGTGACAGTCTTCTCGTAGTTCACTCTTGTCTGTCTATTAAAATGGGGACATAGCGTGTATTGGTCTCTCGCTCTCTCTGCATTGCTCTATCTCTCTCTGGGTTTTTTGGTTGTTGAAATATATTCTGAAAATCTTTTCAATTCCATTGTGTGCCACCATCAAAGGTGGAGAAACTCTGTTCCAATCTCACCCACCCTCATAAGTGTTCCCCAGAGACATTTGCTCTCTCACAGTAGATGAGATGATGCAGTCAGCCTGGTTTGTAAGCACTGAGATTAGTGAAGATGGGAATTCAATTTTCAGCATGGGTTGACAGTGGTCTTGACTGATAATAATCTTGATATATAGTAATCTATGTATATTTATCACAGTTTTTGTGTTGATTTAGTCTGGACCATTTGACAATGTAGCATTATTACTTGCACAATAGCCAATTTAATAGTTTTACTATATGAATGAATTGTCTGAGAAAAGTTTACAGAAGGGGCACCTGAGGGTGTCTTTTGGTTTGCAGACAATCAGCCTTGTATTTTTCTGTGGGGAGGCCTCTTCCTCTGCCACACTGAACACAGGCAGGAAAACAATATGACACTGAGGGTGGTGACCTGGATCTGTAACTCACAGATAGCCAGGTGTTGCTGAGTATTTTAGGATGCCTAGTCACATTTAAGTGAATATTGGGGCACTTGGGCAGTGTATTTTTATCATATGCTATTACCAGTATTCATATTATGTCTGGAAATATGTACATTAAGTAAATTCATGACTGAAATGTAAATGCAAGGTGTTCAAAGGTGTGCTGCTAATTGAAATACTGTCAGTGCATTTGGGATATCGATAGATTGTAATGCTCAGTGTACTGCTTCTGGAAATATTTAGGGTTGCACACAGGATATGTCAGTAGGCAACCTGGCTATCTGTGAGTTACAGATCCAGGTCACCACCCTCAGTGTCATATTGTTTTCCTGCCTGTGTTCAGTGTGGCAGAGGAAGAGGCCTCACCACAGAAAAATACAAGGCTGATTGTCTGCAAACCAAAAGACACCCTCAGGTGCCCCTTCGGTAAACTTTTAAATGGAGACACGCTTTTAAATGGATAGTTTTTGACTGGAAGTCTATTGGAACAGCTAGCATATCATTGCGCTAATGCTAGTAGCAATGCCACCCCCCCCCCACCCCCCCCCCCCCCCCCCCACCACTGCTGAAAGAAATCCTAGGGGAAACACTGCATAGTATTGCCCCATTTCCATATACCCCACAAATATGCTAATTGTACCCTGGGAAAACAAATGCTAAATTTCAGCCACCTGTCAGCATTACACCAGGGTAGACAGGTAATTAGAGTGTTAGAGTAAATTGCCATGTAAGTTGTGTTTACTGCGCTATTAGGGTGAGTGAGGCACAGTTTCCAGTTCGAGCAATAAGGGGTTGTTGGTGTGTGTGTGTGTGGGTGTGTGTGTGTGTGTGGGTGTGTGTACATGTGTTTGGATTGTCGATCTCTCTGTTTGTATAAGGATAAGGATGATTATGTTGTTGATTTGGAAAACAATACAAGTTTTCCATTACATCATCAGCTTTCAGAAATGAAAACATAGAATGGGGCTATTATGCTAAAAATGGCCCTTACTGTGAGGGTATATATGGCCAAAGCTTTGCCGTAGGTGTGAAGAGTGTTTTAGTCACTCCAGTGACTTTAATGTTGGATGGTCTGATATGGGGTGAGTTATCCCCCTTTTTACTTTAGGTATGAGAGCATGACTATGCTGATGTCTTCTGTATAATATTTGTACGCATACCAAAACAACATTTAACTGTTTACATTATGCAATTGAGAATATGATACTTTTGCGCACTTGCTTGCAAATGCATATATCCATGAAGATTGATTATGATTTGGTTGGCAGTGTGTGATGTGTGTGTTTATATTACAGGACACTTCTGTATGCTCCCATTGAACACTTTGGCCTTTTGCTTTGGTTGAAGCTAATTATTGGTAATGGAAAGACCTTTAGATGGAAAGAGCTTCATAGAGAGCCTCATCTATGATGCTGATATATTAAAAAGTCCATTAACCATATCAGAAAATGACAATGTAGGTAAATAATCATTTTGGTTTTATTCGTATATTCAGTGGGTTTATTATAACCTTACAATTCATTATTTAAGTTGGTATAACATATGCAGTTGCACATCTGTGATCTGTAGGGAATCTAACCAATTTCCTGGTTCCACCAGCAGTGTAAGGAGGGTCTTCCACAATGGCACATCAGTATCTTAGCAACAAGAGCTCTCACCATACTCGTCATGTCCTTACAAATTACGTTACCTGAGTATGAATGTTTGACAGAGTACAGCTCTCATTAGTTAATCTCTCAAATGACACATGACGGACCCACGTACTAGATACATTATTTTGCGTGTGGCCCTGACCTTTGTTTTTCCTTCAGCTGAATTGATTCAGACAACACTCTGTATACTGTACATGGATAAAATAACATTTTTATGTTCTATTGAATATGGAATATGAGAATGTACGACAGGTCTCACATTTTCTGTCATTAACCGCCCTGCATTAAAGCATCCCCATGTTTTTGTGAGTCTCTCTACCTTATTTCGAATCTATGAGTCTCCACAGAACGCTCAATGCTACCGTAATGTCATTCATAGTGCTGTTTCTCTGTGCTGTGTGTGTTCCCAGGCTGTGGGAGGGCTCACACTCCTGCCGGCATGGCCTACACGCTAGGCACTGGGCCTGATTCTGGGCCAACCATGGGTCCCCAGCACTGCGTCACCAGGGTGGAGTTGTCTGTGTGCTGCGGTAACCTGCTGGACAGAGACGTGACCTCCAAGTCCGATCCCTTCTGTGTGCTATTCAATGAGGTGGACAGCAACTGGGTTGAGGTGAGGAGGGGAGGGGTGGACATGGGTGGAAAAGGGTGAAGGGATAATGATTCATTGGGAAATGGTTGCTGGAAAATTGGAAGGAATGGGTGACTGACTGGAGGGGTAGTATAAAGGGCAAAGATATGAAGAATTTGTGGTTACAATGAAAGTTGGAGCTAAGATGATACTGAGAGATGCTAAAAGAGAGAGAGTTAAACATGAAAAGCACTTGAGAAGGTGAAATAAACATTACAAAGAATTCCCTCTCACTGTTGAACGCTCTCAATGTTTTATCAGTTGATGTTCTGTATAAACCAGGGAAATGGTGGAATATCAATATACTATGGCAAAACATTAATCCAGAGCTGTCTTTGAAGCAGTGGTGCCTTGAGGACTGGATTTCCACTAGATAACACAAGTACAAAGTCAAAATTGGCTATATTGTAAAAATGTGTGGTTAGGGTTAGGTTTAAAAACAAATCATAAGAAGATAAATTGCAGAAATAGGCAGGGCTTATGACTTTGTGTGTATGTGTGTTTGTGCGTGCTCCGGGTACCCTCTCAGTGCCAGGGGAAAACATGCCTGCCTGCCTGCCTGCCTGGGTAGTGTTGTGTTGAAGCAGGCTGAGTGAGTTCCTGCAGGCCTGAGCTGTCGGTCAATAGGGCAGGCTCCAACATGAAACCAACATAGCAGTTGCTGCAGTAACCATGGAAACGTGGATGGAAACAAAGGAATCATGATGTTCTTGATGCGTGGAAGGAGAAATGAGGAATGGAACTTACAGGCAAACAGGGAAGGGAAATGGAATATACACAGTGGGTTTTGAAAACGAGTAGCCTATGTGTAAAAAATACCTCAGAGGCTGTGTGCTATTCCAGAGGTGTAAAATGTCCTCTCTTTATACTCACTGAGCGTAATAGTAATCCTCACAATGGTTTCTCTTTGGATCATGATGAAATCTACAGCATATGAAACACACAACTATACACACACAGCCAAAAAACACACGTTTTTTTTTTTTTTAAGTGAAGGTTTTTTCTCCCTGTCTGTCTAGGCGTGAGAGAAGGGTTTACTCTGGGTGAAGGAGCCATCTGTTCTGTGGGGGTAAAGAGGGAAGTGTGATAACACAGAAAGGGGAGGGGGGTAACAATCAGAAGGTGCGGGGAGAGACACAGAGACTAGGGGTTCCAGTCAAAAGAAACATATACAGTCTGCTCCGCTCTAGCCTCAGAGCTGGGAGAACAAGAGGGGGTGATGAGTATGTGTACATCTTCTATCAGTGTGAGTCAGACATATACTGTGTTAGTCACCACCACCTGGTTTTATCTTTCACATGAACAAGACCTTATAAACCTTACACACCCCCACATGTCCACCCTCCACCTCCGCTGTGTGTGCGCGGCGGTGGCGCGTTTGTGTGTGAGTACAGAATTTGTTTGAGAAAAACATACTGTATTCCTGTGTATTATTTTCAGATCTGTCGAACAGAGACTGCGGTGAATAACCTGAATCCAGTGTTTGGGGTGAAGTTTAAGGTGGACTACCATTTTGAGGAGGTCCAGAAGCTCAAGTTTGCCCTGTTTGATGAGGACAAGTGCAGCAGCCAACTGTATGAGCATGACTTCCTAGGGGAGTACATCTGTACACTGGGGGTGGTATGCTGCCTGTCACATTGTTCTTAGAATCTGTCTGTGGCTCCTTTGGGTATCTGTTTATGTTTATCTGCAATTGGGCATTTCACCCCTCACTCACTTCTCTCTGGTCTGTGACCTTTAGATTGTGTCCAATAAGAAACTTCACCGACCACTGACCTTGGCCAATAGCAAACCAGCCGGGAAGGGAACCATCACAGTGAGGACATCATGCTTATATACCTCATTCCCACAAAGAAATCAAAGAACCAATCAAAGAACCATGTCCACACACACACACACACACACTGATCTGTAACATGGTGCAGTGTTACGTAGTACAACCCAGTAACAGTTTGTCTTGTGTGCAGATAACTGCGCTGGAACTGTCAGACAATAGGATAATCACACTGACATTGTGTGGTAGAAAGCTTGACAAGAAGGTAAGAGTCGCTGCGACTATATTATCAACCCTGTTTAGAAGTTCTTACTTAATATTTGAAATAACACATTTTACATTTGAGTAATTTAGCAGACACTTTTATCCAGAGTGACTTATAGTTAGTGCATTCATCTTAAGCTAGCTAGGTGGGACAACCACATATCACAATCATAGTAAGTGCATTTTCCCTCAAAGTAGCTATCAGCAAAGTCAGAGATAGTAAGGGGAAAAAAGGTAAGAGTGTTAGTTCACAAAAGTTTATTTTATAGTGATATGCTGGCAGCTATCTGGGCCAATGTCAAACCAGATTGTTTTGTTTTGTAGGATTTCTTTGGTAAATCAGACCCCTACCTAGAGTTCCACAAGCAAGGAGATGATGGGAAATGGATGTTAGTCCACAGGACAGAGGTGAGTTGGTCGGGGGTGGCTGTTTAGACTATTTAAGTGTCAACACTGCAGAATTAAGTGTATTATATCACTAAACAAGGTGTCTTACCACCTGCTGACAACAGTAACTGGATAGACCTGGATTGGCTTCTGAGTTCTGTAATTCAAGTGACATGGAAGAAGTTTTCTCTCTGTACCTGTTTTTGTGCTGCAGGTGATAAAGAACACTCTGGACCCGGTGTGGAAGCCCTTCACAGTACCACTCATCTCCCTCTGTAATGGGGACGTGGACAGGAGCATCAAGGTGAGTAAGGTTTATCAACATGTGCATTCATCTGAGGGCGATGGCATTAAAATGTTAGCAACGGAATTCCCCTTTAGATACACTATGTAAAAAGCCAAATACATTTTAAGAAGTTATATCTTGTGGTATTAATGTATGTTGTCTTGTATTACAGGTACTGTGCTATGATTACGACAACGATGGAGGCCATGACTTTATTGGAGAGTTTCAGACCACTGTCAACAAGATGAGTGAAGCCCAAAATTCACTGGAGGTGAGGGAGGGATTTGAGAGCTGCTGCAGTTTATCTATGGGGGTTTGTCCTGCATGCTTTAGTCATGCTTTGATATGGATCAAAAACCATTTTCACATTGTCTCCAGTCTCAATGTACTCCTCACTGTGAGTGGATGACACTGCAGTTAACACAGCTCACAATTTCTGACTGGAGGACGCCTGTTCATTTGGATATTCACAAGTGTTTATTTACGCCTTGCTTTTTATCTCACTAAAGCATGTTGGGTTATGCTTTATTTTACAGCCTGGCCGCACCTGGAGAGAGAAGTATAGGAAATGCTCTGTATTTGACTTCAGGTTTTGGCTCCCGACTTCCTGTTGAAAACCTTGTGCCATTACTGTAGCTAACTGCAGAAATGCAAATACAGCCGATGTGAGAAGTAGTGTAAATTGTGTGGGTGTGCAGATGGGTCCCAGTTGTAATCTCTCACTCTGTGTTCCTCTGGTCCAGGTCGAATTTGAATGTATTAATCCCAAGAAACAGAAGAAGAAAAAGAGCTACAAAAACTCTGGAATCATCATTCTGAAGTCATGCAAGGTGAACCAAAACATATATATATACTAATATATATATATATATATACTGTACACTATCAATCTAATTGACTAATTAGTCAACCCACTATGGCAACTACAAAATGCATATTAAGTCTATTAAGTTTATTTTATTTTATTATGAATGCACATTAAAGCCTTATGCACACAGCTAATGACTTTCCTTCATAATATTTTTTTTTATTACAAACAAACATGCCTGGAATTGTGGATTTGCCGCAGACAGAGATTAGAGTAATGGTTCAAATCCCTGTTAAATGCATGTATTAATATCAGCACAAAACAGCTGTCAGTCTCCCACAGTCAACCACGGTTCTGCCTGCAGTAATCACCTTTGTTCAGGCAGCCAATTACTGAATATGGAGATGACTCAATCCTATCAAAGTGCCACTTCCGTACTTTCTCCAATTATTTATCTAGAGGAAAAATAATTTTAACTTGCTACGGTATGGATGGAATGGTATGAGCAGAGTTAGAATAATCTTTGAATACTGTCTCCTCAGGTTGAAAGGGACTATACCTTCCTGGACTATATTTTAGGTGGATGCCAAATCATGTTCACTGTGAGTATGTCATCACTCACCTCAGTGTGTCTCCCACTTTCTACCTGTAGAATCTGACCCTGTACTCCAACTCTCTACCTGTACTCCCACTCTCTACCTGTAAACTCTCTACCTGTACTCCCACTCTCTACCTGTAAACTCTGACCCTATACTCCCACTCTCTACCTGTACCACTCTCTACCTGTAAACTCTGACCCTGTACTCCCACTCTCCTAGTGGCTGGTTATTTTAATGCAGGAAAACTGAAATCCGTTTTACCTAATTTCTACCAGCATGTCACATGTGCAACTAGAGGCGAAAAAACTCTAGATCACCTTTACTCCACACACATAAACGCATACAAAGCTCTCCCTCGCCTTCCATTTGGCAAATCTGACCATAACTCTATCCTCCTGATTCCTGCTTACAAGCAAAGTGTCAATAGGACTAAGATCGAATCCTACTACACCGGCTCTGATGCTCGTCGGATGTGGCAGGGCTTGAAAACTATCATGGATTACAAAAGGATACCCAGTCGCGAGCTGCCCAGTGACGCAAGCCTACCAGTCGAGCTAAATTACTTCTATGCTCGCTTCGAGGCAAGGAATACTGAACCATGCATGAGCGCACCAGCTGTTTCAGATGACTGTGTGATCACACTCTCCGTAGCCGATGTGAGCAAGACCTTTAATCAGGTTAACATTCACAAGGCCGCAGGGCATGACGGATTGCCAGGGTGCGTACTCAAAGCATGTGCTGACCAGCTGGTAAGTATCTTCACTGACATTTTCAACCTCTCCCTGGCCCAGTCTGTTTCAAGCAGACCTCCATAGTCCCTGTGCTCAAGAACGCCAAAGTAAACTGTCTAAATGACTATCGCCCCATAACACTCAGATCTGTAGCCATGAAATGCTTTAAAAGGCTGCTCATGACTCACATCAACATCATCATCCCAGACACCCTGGACCCACTACAATTCGCATACCGCCCCAACAGATCCACAGATAATGCAATCTCTATTGCACTTCACACTGCCCTTTCCCACTTGGACAAAAGGAACACCTAAAGTACGTGAGAATGCTGTTCATTGACTACAGCTCAGCGTTCAACACCATAGTGCTCTCCAAGCTCATCACTATGCTAAGGACTCTGGGACTGAACACCTCCCTCTACAACTACTCCAACTAGATCCTGGACTTCTCAATTGGGCGGCCCCAGGTGGTGAGGTTAGCCAACAACACATTAGCCACGCTGACCCTCAACATGGGGGCCCCTCAGGGGTGGGTGCTTAGTCCCCTCCTGTCACTGGCCTAACGCAGTTTCTATGGACCTCCGCAAGGTTGAAGTATAGACCACCGATTGCTATCCATGGAGCTGAAATTTCAACATGTCTGTGCGGAATCGATGGTACATGCATATCGAATCGATGGTAGGCTTTCTGTGGTGATTCAGGTTCCTCAATGTCCACATCAATAAGGATCTATCATGGTCCAAACACACCAACACAGTCGTGAAGAGGGCACGACAACGGCTCTTACCCCTCAGGAGGCGGAAAAGATTTGGCGTGGGTCCTCAGATCCTCAAAAAGTTCTACACCATTGAGAGCATCTTTCTTGGCATGGCAACTGCTTGGCATCCGACTGCAAGGCGCTACAGAGGGTAGTGCATACGACCCAGTACATCACTGTGAGCTGTGCACCCTGCCACCCAGAACTGCTATATCAGGTGGTGGCCTTAAACATTTTCAGACTCTAGCCACCCAAGTCATAGACTGTTTTCTCTGCTACCGCACGGCAAGCAGTACCGATGCGGTACGACAAGTCTGTAACCAACAGGACCCTAAACAGCTTCTACCCCCAAGCCACAAGACTGCTTAATAGTTAGTCCAGGGAGCTATTTGTTAACTATTTAACTATCTGCATTGACCCTTGTAAATAGCCAAGTTATCGTTACTCATTGTGTATCTATTATTACTTTTATTATTACGTGTTTTATTGTTCTATTATTTCTCTATGTCTTTGTCTCTGCATTGTCAGGAAAGGCCCGTAAGTAAGAATTTCACTGTTAGTCCACACCTTTTGTTTACGAAGCATGTGAGTGATGTTTGACTTAAAAAAACAAAAAAAAGAGAAATGGATTTATTTGAACATAACACACTTGCATATGCTACTTCATTCATTGAATGCACACTATAGTACTGTAAATATTTGGAAACATGGTACAGGTGTAGGATCTTAGTTTGATCACCAAAATTGTTGTGTATTCAATGTTTAAAAAGGCTTCCAAAGTTTGTAATTTCCACTTAAAAATGTCAGACTTTATTTGCCCTAACTATAAATGTATGAACCCCTACAACAATGCCCATTCATTATAATCCACATAACAATTCACATTTCTTGTTGCTGAAGGATAATTTTCCTGCTGTGAGAAACTGTTCAAATTAAGATCCTGCATCTGTAGGTTCAGATTTCTCCATAGTAGGTGAAAATCGCCACAGGTCTATTTTTGGCTCAGGCTGATGAGAGAAACATTGTGCGTCCCTGGTGATGTCACACCTTTGTGTCAGAGCTCTATTATTGGCCAGCCAGGGTATTTTTCTCCAATTGTGCTGAAACATTGTCTATCACCACCACTTACGTATCCGTGCTACCGTGAAACACTCAGAGGATCTGTTCCCTTTGTGGTGCCAAAATATGTGCATGATCTATTTTCCTATTTTCCCAGTACAGACCAAGAGAAAATGGATACTCTGTTTTTATTATTATAAAAAAATATATATATATATTTGGGGGGAGGGGGGATGGCGACTTGTATGCCCATATTCTGTAGACACTTTGTAGCCACAAAAGAGCTCTACCTGTGTTTTATTATTCCCTGTATGGCAAAATTAACTTTCCATTCTGACACACCTCTTTAGTTACTTGTAGGTGACCAGATTTGTTTATTTATGTGGTTGTGGAACACAAACATTGTTCTGATTAGCCGGCTCTATGTGTGGTCCTGTTCAAGAAATTATTTTCTCCCCATGTTATTGTCAGATTTTTTTTCTAAAGCAATTAGAACATTTGTGTTGCCATAGTTACTGTGGTTTGTGCCAAAGCGAGACTATGTCTTTGCAGGAATAAAAGAGGGATAGACAGAAAACAATAATAGGAACATGACTGTAGACAACCTTGATGATTTGGCTTTAGGTGGCTACATCTTATAGGTCACACTTGAGAGACCAATGGATTTTGTATTTGTACTGTATCCATAATATCTTTGTCCTTTTAGTTAACAATTTCTAAAGACCTAGCTGCTAGGCAGGACATTTGCTATGAATCCTGACAGTTTTACAAAATGTCTCCCATTTTAAAAGAGTAGGTACTACAATTTCTACTGGGACAAATTATATTTCTATGCTCAAAACACAAGTAGTAACAGTTTAATCATCTACCTTAATCCAATATGGTAATTCAAATTATTTCAAGAGTTCACACCTGCATGTTATAATTCAGTCAAGATCGGTGTTTGAGAAGGAATGTGAATCTAAATCCTCAAAGGTGCATCCTGCAGTTCTCTTAATCTGCTTTCTTTTGTTATAGCTCTTTAAATTGTCTCACAGAGAAAGCTGTTCTCTCTCTCTCTGTTCCACGGCATTCAATCAGATTTAGCATGCACCTAATCCTAATCTGTTAGAGGGGAAATCTTCTCTACAGAAATGCAGATGAGAAGCGCTGCTCATATATAGACTGGAACTAGAGACTACAGTGTTTACGGTAGTTGCAGGGAAAAACGTATTGACTATATAACACAGTAGTATAGCATTGTATTAAAAGCTTTAGCTTTAGAGTAGTTGTCCAACTATCTTACAGGTCAGGCCTGCGGTGTGGAGTGACGCTTAGTAGACCAGTGTTAAGACTTGTAGTGATCCATGAGGTCATCTGATTGTACATTACGTTGATATCTCAACACTGACCAGCCCTTTCAGAACCCTGTACCCAGGGTTAAAGACATGCTTAAGAAACAAAGTGGTCATTCATCTGGACTAAATTGAGGTAAAGCTGAAGATTTGAGTCAGTTCCCTGCTATGCAGAGTAGCATCACACTCAACACATTGCCTAGGGCTTGGTTGACACGCAGGGGATCGGGTATATGAAGTGGCACCCTGATTCTGTCAGATCATATCTCTCTCTCTCCCTTTCTCTCTCTTTCTCTCCCTCTCTTTCTCTCTTTTCTCTCGTTCTCTCTCTTCTCTTTCTCTTCTCACCACGTCCGTCTATTGTCCAATAGAGGCTGGCCAGTTGTCGTCCACAGCTTTGGTAGGAACTGAAGGAGATCTGAGTAGTAGCCATGCTGTTTGATAGGATTGTTGGTTAAAGGCAGTACCATGGACTGGGTGAGGATGTGGGCTTGTTGGACTCACCGCCTCAGGGAGGGCTTGTTAGTTGAAATCTTTGAGTTCATTAGCATGTTTATATTGTAAACCATCTTAAATGAAGTCACTTTGTCTGAGGACAGGATCCTGAAATAAGACTCTCTAGGATCCACTTAAATCTTGTTCTATGCTCCACATCTTTGTTAATATTTTAAGCTGATTTATAGGCTTTGTTTGTGTTCGTCTCTTGTCTTGTTATTCCTGTAGGTTGGCATTGACTTCACAGCATCTAATGGGAACCCTCGGGAGGCCTCCTCTCTTCACTACATCAACCCTCTGGGCAGCAACGAGTACTTGTCCGCCATCCTGGCTGTGGGCCAGATCATCCAGGACTATGACACGTGAGTCCCATTAGTGTAAACAGTAATGACAGGACTCAATATGATAAAATCACAGATAATTATTTATTTACTAGGCAAGTCAGTTAAGAACAAATTTTTATTTACAATGACAGCCTAGGAACAGTGGGTTTAACTGCCTAGTTCAGGGGCAGAACAACTGATTTTTACCTTGTCAGTGTAAGGATTTATGTTCAGAGAGGTCTCTGGAAACCTTTATGGTTTTCAGGTTTAGTGTCCAGAGAATTCTCTATGTTCCTTTTGGAATTGGTCCCCAATTAGAGGCAGCTGGAACCTATTTATGTTCAGTTTCTTTTTGTACACACCAGTTCATGGTCACTGTCTTGCCTTTGTTCGGTATTTTGGATTACTTCACTGGAATAAAGGAATCTATTCTCACCACAGCTCTGCGCTTCGGGTCCTGTCTCATAGTGATCATGACAGTCAGCTCAGGGATTCGATCCAGCAACCTTTCAGTTATGGGCCCAGTGCTCTAACCACTCGGCTACCTGCCGCCCCAAAATAAATAAATAAATAAAGTATTCTATTTCATACATCACAGTTTGAAGTCTTTAACTCTTCTAATTCTGTCTACTCAGTCATATTCTTTATGTCACCCATCCAAAGTTTATTGAGACATTCCATACTCATCACTGCCAATCTGTTGCCTTCCTTCTTCAGCGACAAGATGTTTCCTGCTCTGGGATTTGGGGCACAACTCCCTCCAGACTGGAAAGTAAGTGTATGTACTGTTTACATGTGAGGATGTGTCTTCACGGCACATACATATGATAGAAGTAGAGCCAAAAAGAATGCTAAAAGAAGAGGGAGACTGGAAGACAGTGGTATCACAGAGTATGTATAATACATGCATATTCCAATAATCATCCCATCTGGGTTGCCATGGCACTGCACTGATGTAAAGGACAACGGAATGAGGAGGGTGAGCAACAGAAATGGGCAGGATATTTAGCCTTGCGTTCAGATACTTTATGGGAAGCGTTTAGGGAGGTTAATTCCATTAGTGAAAAAAGTAGGAAGGGCGATGCAGGGATGGGAATGTATGGAATGGAATTGGAGAGGAGGAAAGTAAGAAAGAATAGATCATGTGACGCAGGGGGAAGGGAGGAAGAGAAAATGCTTGTCACATAATTCACTGCTTTTCCCACCTGCTACAATCATACAATGGAAATGCATATTTCTACTGCACCCACATTTCTCTACAGTCTCTCTTACAGCCAATGGAGATTATCAATGTACATTTTCTGCATCTGAGGCTTGATTTTTGTCTCCTGAACCTGCAGGTGTCTCATGAATTTGCCATCAACTTTGACCCCACCAATCCATTCTGCCAAGGTGAGCAACTACTATGTTTTCTGTAACCCCTATTAAAAACCTTATTACAATGTACTTACTGCAGGCTGCACTTACTACGGTTTGCTTCTTGCTTTATCCATTAAGTGGGTGTTATTTCTCATTTATTTGAGAACTACCATACTTAACCCTCTGTCTGCTGTTGAGTGTGCTGGTTTCCATGTGTGATTCCTGTTTCCTGTGGTCAGGTGTGGAGGGGATTGCCCAGGCCTACTCTGCCTGCCTGCCTCACATCCGCTTCTACGGCCCCACCAACTTCTCCCCCATCATCACCCATGTGGCCCGCTTCGCCACCCAGGCCCTTCAACAGGAGACTGCTGCGGTGAGGAGTGTTTGATATCACTATTAGGACTTCTAGTTTGATTGTTGTATTGTTTATCCATTTTCATTCAATTGAATCTGTCATTTTCCTGTTAAAGATGGCCATCCGACATGACCAGTTCTAAATGATATGTAAATTCCCCCACATGACCAATGCTTATTGACTTTAATGGCGGGTGCACTTTGTAGTAAACACAAGCACTGTTCCACTGCCCAGGGCCAGATGTGGTAGCACATGCTGATCATGTGATGGGTTTACAGACAGTAACCCAGAGCTCCTGAAGTCACAGAACCGTTAAAAATTCAGGTTGGAGAGGTATTAGGGTACTAGGGGGTAACTAGCCCCTTGGGGTAACTGCCCCAACCCCCCCTGTAATTCACATTAAGACCACAAGATGTGACCAAATTATTTTCCCAACACTTTCCCTGGCTGCCACTGCTCTTACTCAACAAAAAATGTCCTCTGTGTCATCACAACTTTTGGAGATATTTCAACAAAACAATTTTGTGGTAAGTTGATATAAATTTTTTACATTTTGAAAAAATTTAAATTCCAATAAAGTTAGATCTATAATAGTTTTTTAAATATACAAGTAGGAAAGCCTGAAGATAAATAATGAACTTGTTTAGAGAGAGAAACCTTACTACCAGATCGTCTGACGTAAAATACATAACTTAATATAACGTAACTGAATTGCAGTTGTAAATGTTTCCACTAGTGACTGATAGATTTACAGTTAATTTTACTTTATAGCGTTTTAGCTGTATTACGAAGCATTTTATGTCATATAGCTAGGTAGCTACCTACAATTTTAAGAGAGAGCTTTTCAATTGTGTCACGGAAGGGTGCACACACAGACCAAGACGCAGCGCAGGGATAGTAGTTCGACATTTTAATGTATTTATACTATGTATAATAACGAACTACAGAAACAAAAAACACGAATCGACTAAACGTCACGTTCACCAAAACACACGAAATGAACGGACGTAAAAAAGGCACACTTACATTCACCGTGACTGTGACATATACCTCGACAACGACCCACACCAGAGTGAATGACAGACTAACATATAAAAGATCCCTAATTAGAGACAATGCGGTGCAGCTGCCTCTAATTAGGGATCCACCCAAAACCCACACAGAAACAGAAAAGAAAGACACTGTCAGACTCTGACCATAGCTACATAGAGAAGCAAATAGGCCTCTCTATGGCCAGAGCCTGACAGTACCACCCCCCCAAGGTGGAGCGGAATGCTCTGGCACTGGGGCGGAGCAGACGGCTGAACCCGGAATGGGCACCGGTGGAGCGGACTGCTCTGACTTTGGAGCGGAGCAGACGGCTGAACCCGGAATGGGTACCGGTGGAGCGGACTGCTCTGGCACTGGGGCGGAGCAGACGGCTGAACCCGGAATGGGTACCGGTGGAGCGGACTGCTCTGGCACTGGGGCGGAGCAGACGGCTGAACCCGGAATGGGTACCGGTGGAGCGGACTGCTCTGGCACTGGAGCGGAGCAGACGGCTGGACCCGGAATGGGTACCGGTGGAGCGGACTGCTGTGGCACTGGAGCGGAGCAGACGGCTGGACCCGGAATGGGCACCGGTGGAGCGGAATGCTCTGGCACTGGGGCGGAGCAGACGGCTGAACCCGGAATGGGCACCGGTGGAGCAGACTGCTCTGACTTTGGAGCGGAGCAGACGGCTGAACCCAGAATGGGTACCGGTTCAGGGCAGCTGACCTTCGCTGGAGGTTCAGGGCGGCTGACCTTCGCTGGAGGTTGCGGACCTTCGCTGGAGGTTCAGGGCGGCTGACCTTCGCTGGAGGTTGCGGACCTTCGCTGGAGGTTCAGGGCTGCTGACCTTTGCTGGAGGTTCAGGGCTGCTGACCTTCGCTGGAGTTTCAGGGCTGCTGACCTTCGCTGGAGGTCCAGGGCTGCTGACCTTCGCTGGAGGTTCAGGGCTGCTGACCTTCGCTGGAGGCTGCGGACCTTCGCTGGAGGTTGCGGGCTGCGGACCTTCGCTGGAGGTTGCGGGCTGCGGACCTTCGCTGGAGGGTGCGGGCTGCGGACCTTCGCTGGAGGGTGCGGGCTGCGGACCTTCGCTGGCGGTTCCGGGCTGCTGATGGCTGGCACAGGACGTACCGGACTGGGGAGGCGCACCGTATGTCGGGTGCGTGGAGCTGGCACAGGAAGCACCTGGCTAGGCGAACGCACTGGAGGTCGGGTGCGGGGAGCCGGCACGGGTCGTACCGGACTGGGGAGGCGCACCGGAGGTCGGATACGTGGAGCTGGCACTGGAAGCACCTGGCTGGGCGCACGCACCGGAGGTCGGGTGCGGGGAGTAGAGCAGAGGTCCGGACCTGGACTGGACATCGGTGAAGCGGACTGCTCTGGCATGGAAGGTACCGGACTGGGAAGGCGGACCGGAGGTTGGGTGCGTGGAGCCGGCACTGGAAGCACCTGGCTGGGCACACTCATGGGAGGTCGGATGCGGGGAGTAGAGTAGAGGTCCGGACCCAGACAGGGCACCGATGGAGCGGACTGCTCTGGCATGGGGGTGGAGTAGATGACCGGACCCGGACTGGGCACCGGTGGAGCGGACTGCTCCGGCACGGGAGTGGAGTAGACGACCCCTTGCTCTGAGCCCCCCATAGGTACCTCGGCCTCTCCATGCTCCACATGGGGGGTGGTATTGGCTCTTCCTGCCTGTAGCCAGGCCACCCCCATAGCCCCCCCAAAAAATTACCTTGGGGTTGTTTGCGGGCGTTTCTCCGTCTATTACGCGGCACTCTCTCTCTCTCCGTCTCTCCCCAGTTACGCTGCTTGGTCTTGCAGTGGTGGGTCGTTCTGTCACGGAAGGGTGCACACACAGACCAAGACGCAGCGCAAGGATAGTAGTTCGACATTTTAATGTATTTATACTATGTATAATAACCACAAATCACGAACTACAGAAACAAAAAACACGAATCGACTAAACGTCACGTTCACCAAAACACACGAAATGAACGGACGTAAAAAAGGCACACTTACATTCACCGTGACTGCGACACATACCTCGACAACGACCCACACCAGAGTGAATGACAGACTAACATATAAAAGATCCCTAATTAGAGACAATGCGGTGCAGCTGCCTCTAATTTGGGATCCACCCAAAACCCACACAGAAACAGAAAAGAAAGACACTGTCAGACTCTGACCATAGCTACATAGAGAAGCAAATAGGCTTCTCTATGGCCAGAGCCTGACAAATTGGCATCTCTCCCCGTTTTCAGTCACAGGTGGGGACTGGATTAGATGTGAGCAGTTCAGGAGGTGGCCTCATGATGTGTGCTCCAGTTTTACTGGGGATAGCTTTATTAGTGACTTATGTGCAAATTAGAATCGTGCAATAGCAGAGCATAAGGGAGTTGCCACATCAATGTTACACTGGATTAACTAGTTAAGTTATTGTTATTTAATATTACATTCCAATGTTATTTAATGTTATTAGTTACAGTGCCCTCCACTAATATGAGCAAAACGGGCTGTGCAAAAAAAAATCTTTATTGTTTATCCTCTTGGTCTTTTATTCAAAATATTCACAAAAATCGAACGATTTTTACTTAAAGTAAAATAATTCAAAGAAAAAACACATTCTTATTATAAAACGAATACTTTTCTCAAATATATATGCCATCCCTTCATTCAATATTTTGTGCAACCTCCCTTTGCCAAGATAACAGCTCTGAGTCTTATCCTATAATGTGTAATGAGGTTGGAGAACACATGACAAGAGATCTGAGACCATTCCTCCATACAGAATCTCTCCAGATCCTTCATATTTCGAGGTCCAAGCTTGTGGACTCTCCTCTTCAGCTCATCCCACAGATTTATTTTTTATAGTAAAAGCATACCATTTTTTTTTCCAAACGTTGCTTTTTGTGTCAGCAATTAGACATTGTTCTTAGGGGGGACTAGTTACCCCCTAGTACCATACCACTGAGCCATTACATGATGTCTTCTTGTACTGGGGTAGAGGTTTTTATAGAAGTTTTTATAGAAAGATAACCCTAACTCTATCCCTAACCCTAACCCTCACCCTAGCTGAAGCATCTCAAAAAACATATTTAGCAATATTGGAAATAGCTTGAGTGATGACTATCCAAACACTTTGTACTCATGCCTTGTACTAGTGCTCTGTACTCTGCCTCTCATCCATAATGAGACATAACAGACTCTTATTGGTAAAGTCATAACAGTTACAGTGTAAAGAGCCCAGCCTATTGGACAGCCTTCCCTGTAGGAACAATTGTTTCCTGTGTCTTATCAGACAGGCTTGTTCCTCTCAGAGCTGCTCAGCATGCTGTAATTAGAAAAATAATGAGTCCCCTTACTGCTGTGTGTGTGTGTGTGTGTGTGTGTGTGTGTGTGTGTGTGTGTGTGTGTGTGTGTGTGTGTGTGTGTGTGTGTGTGTGTGTGTGTGTGTGTGTGTGTGTGTGTGTGTGTGTGTGTGTGAGTGTGTGTGTGTGTGTGTTTTGGATTTAGGGTATGTAAGACTGGGAGTTGGATCTAGCACTAACATATCCTAATTGCTGTGTGAGAAACCTCAAAACTCTGATTTTGGTTGTCAGTTCAAAGTCAGCAGAGGCATTTTGAAAATCGCTCTTATTACTAGCCCAGAGGAGAGGAGAGCAGCCATTAAAATCCCCCTTTTTAATTATAGTTATTTATAGAAGGTGATTCAGTGAACAAATGTTGCCTCTTTTCCTTTTGTTGTTAATGGGTTTTAATGACTAATGAGGTGAAGGCCCAGAGTTCTTCTCCATTCTGTTTGCAGTCCAACAGAATGGTATCTCTGTCTGTCTTTGCCACAGGAGAGGTTCTGACTCTAGAAAGAGATGCTGTACTGGAGACTGTGACAGCAGTGCCTTTCAAAGTGTGTGGCATTATGGGAATAAAAATAGTCAGACTTGCGGCTACATGTGATCAAAAATCATAGGTCATGAAGTTTTGACTGCAGTCGACTGCAAGTTTATACAGTTGCTCTTCACCAACTTTATCCTGCAGCCATCGCCTGCATTGTGGGAGGCTCTATTGTCAAGCAATCATTAGGGTGTTTTTGTTTGACCCACGCGAATGTGACACTCACGTTTGTGAGTGTGTGGTATTGGGGTTGGAGACATGTTTATTTAGACATTATAAAGAACAACTTTTATAAACAATGGCAACGCTGTTGCTGTTGGAAAACCACCTCGACTTTAGTCTACAGTCTGTTGCTTTCTCGTTACCAGTCAAACGAGCCCAGTGACTCTTACATTTGTCATTTAGCAGATGCTCTGGACTTAGTAGTGGGTGCATAAATGTTAATACTTTTTCCCCCGTGGGAATCGAACCCACAACCCTGGCATTGCAAGCGCCACACCCTACCACCACACCCTATATTTTCCTCCAGGGAAGGAAGACTGACCCGGACATAATTTAAAGGTTAAGGATATACAGGAAGCTAACATTCATATACCCTAAAAATAGTGAAAATACAGTCCAGACCCCTCATTGGACCTTCTGTTTCCTGGCTTCACATTCAGATGTACACAGCATGTGAGTTCGACAAGTAATAGCTTGTTATTATTAAGCATCCTTTAGAGGCTCCTGGTAGCGTTTTGTCCCTAATTGCATCCTGTCACCCCAGAGAACAGGAGAGAAACAAGAGGGAAATAGAGAAAGAACAAGGAGAGTTTTACTGTAATTTACTGGCATATTTACTGTAAAAACAAGAGAAATTAGCTATTGTGTTCACTTCACAAGGTTTTATAAATGGAAGACATAGATAAATACCTGGGTGTGTGTATATGTGCACTTGCAAATCACCTGCTAGGCACTGTAGATGTCTGTCCCTGTCCCTGCCTTGGATAATGATTGTGGGTGTGTGTGCAAATCGGCTGCACTTCGGCGAGGTAGCTGTGTCTGTCCCTGTCTCTTAGATAATGATTCACTAATGAGCGTGCCTGTAAGTACATTAAAGGAGCAGACTTCACAGCGTCCACAGCGTGGGAGCGGGGGCTTCTATCAAACATAAGCCAGCTCTGGAGGCCCCTCTGACGGGAAGCAGGCATGAGCAAGGGGGCGCAACAGCCAGCATATCTGAGGGACTGTGTTTGTGACAAGACTACAGAGATTACTAGAGAGCAGTTAGCAAAGACAATAGCCACGCCGTGTGTGTGTGTTGCTGTGTTTGTGAACTTGTCAACGTCACTGGCGGATTTAGGTATCGGCGACATGGGCAGAAGCCCAGGGCGGCATGTTGCCGGAGGCGATAAGGAGCGCCCACACCAAAAAATTCGGAATGGTGACATTTGTGTGATCGCTCATTTGCACGTCACATCAATGATATCATGTCATCGTGTGGGACAGTGGGTCAATTAACCCTGTCGTAATGGGTGCCCTGATTCTAGTTTGTGAGCTAGGCAGGCTACTGCCTGGGAAGGTCTCCCACACAGAAGTAGGAGATGGGGAGGTGGGCGGAGGTAGGTTGACAGGTCTCCCCACTGGAAGCCTGAGGTAGGGGGAGCGGGGGAATCTATCAAATAGCGCACCTCTAACTTTGTACCGTACTAATGCAATTAGTCAAATCTGTCACACTACGAAATGCTACCAAATAAACCACAATTCATTCATAATACTGTGAATATATACAGTGGGGAGAAGAAGTATTTGATACACTGCCGATTTTGCAGGTTTTCCCACTTACAAAGCATGTAGAAGTCTGTAATTTTTATCATAGGTACTCTTCAACTGTGAGTGACGGAATCTAAAAAAATCCAGAAAATCACATTGTATGATTTTTAAGTAATTAATTTGCATTTTATTGCATGACATAAGTATTTGATACATCAGAAAAGCAGAACTTAATATTTGGTACAGAAACCTTTGTTTGCAATTACAGAGATCATACGTTTCCTGTAGTTCTTGACCAGGTTTGCACACACTGCAGCAGGGATTTTGGCCCACTCCTCCATACAGATCCTTCAGGTTTCGGGGCTGTCGCTGGGCAATACGGACTTTCAGCTCCCTCCAAAGATTTTCTATTTTGTTCAGGTCTGGAGACTGGCTAGGCCACTCCAGGACCTTGAGATGCTTCTTACGGAGCCACTCCTTAGTTGCCCTGGCTGTGTGTTTCTTCAATGCTCTTACTGAGGGAAGGAGGTTGTTGGCCAAGATCTCGCGATACATGGCCCCATCCATCCTCCCCTCAATACGGTGCAGTCGTCCTGTCCCCTTTGCAGAAAAGCATCCCCAAAGAATGATCTTTCCACCTCCATGCTTCACGGTTGGGATGGTGTTCTTGGGGTTGTACTCATCCTTCTTCTTCCTCCAAACACGGCGAGTGGATTTTAAAACAAAAAGCTCTATTTTTGACCATCATCCAGATGGTCATTGGCAAACTTCAGACGGGCCTGGACATGCGCTGGCTTGAGCAGGGGGACCTTGCGTGCGCTGCAGGATTTTAATCCATGACGGCGTAGTGTGTTACTAATGGTTTTCTTTGAGACTGTGGTCCCAGCTCTCTTCAGGTCATTGACCAGGTCCTGCCGTGTAGTTCTGGGCTGATCCCTCACCTTACTCATGATCATTGATGCCCCACGAGGTGAGATCTTGCATGGTGCCCCAGACCGAGGGAGATTGACCGTCATCTTGAACTTCTTCCATTTTCTAATAATTGCGCCAACAGTAGTTGCCTTCTCACCAAGCTGCTTGCCTATTGTCCTGTAGCCCATCCCAGCCTTGTGCAGGTCTACAATTTTATCCCTGATGTCCTTACACAGCTCTCTGGTCTTGGCCATTGTGGAGAGGTTGGAGTCTGTTTGATTGAGTGTGTGGACAGGTGTCTTTTATACAGTTCAAACAGGTGCAGTTAATACAGGTAATGAGTGGAGAACAGGAGGGCTTCTTAAAGAAAAACTAACAGGTCTGTGAGAGCCGGAATTCTTACTGGTTGGTAGGTGATCAAATACTTATGTCATGCATTAAAATCCAAATTAATTATTTAAAAATCATACAATGTGATTTTCTGGATTTTTGTTTTAGATTCCGTCTCTCACAGTTGAAGTGTACCTATGATAAAAGTTACAGACCTCTACATGCTTTGTAAGTAGGAAAACCTGCAAAATCGGCAGTGTATCAAATACTTGTTCTCCCCACTGTAGTTTCACAGACATATTGTTGCATTTGTTTCTCGTTTGTGCGAAATCGTAAAGAATAATATAAAACCAGTCTGCACACCACCAAGGTGAATGGGTTTAGTCTTGACTCTTGGCTGACAGTGTTGGGAGATGGGTAATGTAATGATGCTCGAGAGCCAAATCAACACAAATAGATAAGAAAAGGTCTAAGCCCTCAGGTGCCCAGATTAGGAAAAAGAGGAAAGAAGAAGAGGAGAAACGCGCAAAAGATAAAGGTATGCAGCTATGTCTTTATGAGTATAATATTATGCATGTAATGAAATAGGCTAGTATAACACTTGTGTTTGTTAGCCTATGTTGCTATGTTGCTTGCTATGCTATTACACATAAGGCGACAATATTCCGTTTTCCAACTAGCTTACATAACATTGGATATAATTTCACACAGTTTCATCATGATAATGTGTGTAGCCTGCAGCAAAACGATTATAACCTAACTAACACAGCAAACTTTCATTTTATGGGGCGGCAGGTAGCCTAGCGGTTAGAGCGTTGGGCCAATAACCGAAAGGTTGCTGGTTCGAATACCCGAGCTGACAAGGTGCAAAACCTGTTGATGTGTCCTTGAGCAAGGCACTTAACCCTAATTTGCTCCAGGGGCTGACCCTGTAGGTAGGCTGTCATTGTAAATAAGAATTTGTTCTTAACTGACTTGCTTAGTTAAATAGAGGTACATGTGTGCATCCCTGCATAACATAAAGAAAGGTTCCATATTGTAGGTAACAATGATGGTTTTATTATTACTGGGTATGTATGTGGGATGTTCCACCACTACAAATGCTGTGAATAATGTATGTAAACTAATGCCCATGTGCTCTCCATTAGAAATGCCTGTAGCAGCATCCCCTACAAATCCTGCTGCTGAAGATGAACCACTGTCTACAGACCCTGCTGACTGGCCTTCAGTTCTGACTGACAGAATTCGGACACAAATAGTTTGCAGAGGACCAAGTGAGGTATCACCTGACTTTGTTTTCCCAAGGAATGAGATTGATGGAAGAAGTTGCCACCACCAGTATTTCAGGAAGACCTTGGTGAGTGGTGAAAAAAATCCCTAGAAGTTGGTTGGTGTATTCTGAAAGAAACAACTTCTGCTTCTGCTGCAAACTCTTTTCTAAGAAGAAAATTAATTTAGGAAACTCAGGACTGACAGACTGGAAACATGCAAGTTCTTTGCTGACTTCACACGACAGCAGTCCAGAACACCAAAACTGCATGAAAACATGGAAAGAACTGGCAATGAGGATAAAAAAAGGGGAAACATGAGATGGCACTTATGGAGGCTGAGAGGATAAGATGGAGAGAGGTGTTGACACGTCTGACTGCTATTGTGCAGTCTCTGGCAATTAGTAATCTGGCACTAAGGGGACACACAGAAACACTGTACTCTCCATCAAATGGACATTTCCTCAAAGAGTTTGAACTGATGGCATAATTTGATCCAGTCATGAAAGAGCACCTTAACCGTGTCCAAAAAGGGACCTCGAGTCACACAACCAGCTACCTTGGCCACCAAATACAGAATGAACTCATTAATTTGTTGAGCAGCAAGGTAATTTCAATAATGGTGAGTGACATAAAGTTGGCAAAATTCTTCTCTATCATTCTAGATTGCACCTCAGATGTCAGCCACACTGAACAGTTGTCAGTTGTGGTTAGAATTGTGTCACTGAAGGAGGGGCCCCACATAAAGGGGCCAACATTTGGCATCCCTGATTCTCAAAAGATTAGAGGAGCTAAAAATTCATTTTGAGGACTGCAGAGGGCAGTCATGATAATGGGGCCAACATGAGAGGCAAAAACTAAGTTGTCCAAGCCAGACTCCTGGAAATGAATCCAACTCACACATTGAACCTGGTTGTGGCTGATGCTGCTAAAAGTTCTGTCGATGCCACAGGTTACTTTGGCATCTTACACAAACTGTACACCTTGTTCTCAGCCTCCACACAGCGATGGGCCATCCTGAAAAAAACATCACTTTGAAGATGTGGACTGAGACAAGGTGGGAGAGTAAAGTTAAGTGTCGAGCCACTGAGGTATCAGGCAGCAGCGGTGAGAGAGGCACTGATTGAGGTGAGGGATCAAACCAAAGACCCTGTGATAAAGATTGAGGCCCAGTCCTTGTCAGAGGCGGTGGGATCATACTGATTCAGCATCTGTACAGTGGTGTGGTATGACATCTTGAGCCAGATCCAACATGTGAGCAAGCTGATGCAGTCTCCCAGCATGCATGTGGATGTTGCAGTCAGTCTTCTCAGAAAGACAGAGGTCTCAGCAACTACAGGGCAACAGGCTTTATGACGGCACAAACTTCGGCCAAGGATATTTGCGGTATGAATGTAGAGGCTGTTCTACATTAAAAAAAAAGGCTGAGGTCAACACTTTTCAAACAAATCATTTGATGAGCCTTTGAGTGATTTATACACGAAATGGAGCTCTTAGAAATGTATCCAAATTTGCTCTCAGAATTTGTCTTACTCTTCCAGGGACCGTAGCTGAAGCAGAGAGGAGCTTTTCAAAGCTGAAGCTCATCAAATCCTACCTGAGTTCCACCATGTCACAGGAAGGGGGGTCACCCAGGGCGACATACAAGCTAGAACTGCCCACTGGTCAACGTATATCTGTCTGTGTGTATTTGAGTAAAAGCATGCATATTTCTCAGAAAGTTTTAAACTGTCAAGAGGAGTAAAACAAGGTTGTCCACTATCGGCATATCTATGTATTATGGCCATCGAAATGCTAGCTATTAAAATCAGAGACAACAATAAAGGTTACATTTAAAAATGTAAAAATAATATAAAGGGATTAGAAATCCAAGGTTTAAAAACAAAGGTGTCATTGAACACTGATGATTCATCTTTTGGATCCCCCCACAGCCTCATAAATGATCTAAATAATGTTTATAAACTCTCTGGATTACAACCAAATTATGTAAGTGTACTATATTAGGTATTGGATCACAAAAGAATGCAACTATTACATTACCGTGTAGTTTACCAATAAAATGGTCTGATGGTGATGTGGATATACTCGGTATACATATCCCAAAAGAAAAAATGTATCTCACTCCAATCAATTTAAATAGAAAGTTAGCAAAAATAGTTAAGAACTTGTCACCATGGAAAGGTAAATACCTGTCTATTTGTGGAAAAAGCACACTGATTAACTCTTTAGTAATATCCCAGTTTACCTATTTGCTTATGGTCTTGCCTACACATAGCAAACCGTTTTTTAAATTATATGAGAAAAAACTATTCCATTTTATTTGGAATGGCAAGCAAGACAAAATTAAACGGGCCTATTTATATAATGAATATGAATTCGGAGGGCAGAAATAATTGAATATTAAAGCATTAGACCTCTCATTAAAGGCTTCAATCATACAAAGGTTTTACTTAAATCCAAACTGGTTCTCTAGCTAATTAGTAAGAATGTCTCACCCTATGTTCAAGAATTTTTCCCTTTATTCAGATTACCTTTATAACCTCTCACTTTCAGTTATTTGAAAAGGAAATAATCTCCCAAATATATATATATTTTTAAACAAGCCATAGAAAGTTGGTTGCAATTTCAATTTAATCCACCAGAAAGGACAGAACAGTGGAGGGGATCTTTCGTGGACTATACTCAGCCTTGTCTCAGGGTAGTAAGTTGGTGGTTGTTGATATCCCTCTATTGGTGTAGGGGCTGTGCTTGGCAGAGTGGGTGAGGTTATATCCTGCCTGGTTTGGCGCTGTCCGGGGGTATTGTCGTAGGGGGCCACAGTGTCTCCTGACCCCCGCTGTCTCAGCCTCCAGTATCTATGCTGCAATAGTCTAGTCTGATGTTATTATCCGGTGTCTTGTGTGAATTTAAGTATGCTCCCTCTAATTCTCTCTCTCTCCCACTCTACCTCCTCTCCCGGAGGACCTGAGCCTACCCGGAGGACCATGCTTCAGGACCTGCCTTGATGACTCCTAGCTGTCCCCAGTCCACCTGGTCGTGCTGCTGCACCGGGTTCAACTCTTCTGCCCGCGGTTATGAAACCCTGACCTGTGCCACCTTGTCCCAGACCTGCTGTTTTCATCTCGCTCTCGCTCTACCGCACCTGCGCTCTATTGCACTGAAAAGCCATGTGACATTCACTCCTGATGTATTTACCTGTTGCAACCTCCACAACTACTTTTATTATTATTTGACCCTGCTGGTCATCTATGAACATTTAAACATCTTGGAGAAAGAACTGGCCTTAATGGCCATGAATTGTTATAATCTCCACCCGGCACAGCCAGAAGAGGACTGGCCACCCCTCAGAGCCTGGTTCCTCTCTAGGTTTCTTCCTAGGTTTTGCCTTTCTAGGGAGTTTTTCCCAGCCATCGTGCTTCTACATCTGCATTGCTTGCTGTTTGGGTTTTAGGCTAAGTTTCTGTACAGCACTTTGTGACATCGGCTGATGTAAAAAGGGCTTTATAAATACATTTGATTTGATTTGAACAAATATTGTGGTTAAACTCAAATATACTAATTGATAAAAAGAAAGTTATTAAAAAAAAAATCTTCGTAAATTATATCATAGATAGGACAGGTGGAGTTATGTCGCACATGTATCTATCAAAAACATATGGAAATGTCTGCTCTACCCAAAATTACAACCAACTAATTGCAGCATTACTGCAAAAATGGAAGAGGCACGTGGAAGGGGGATAAATAAGGAACCTGTCTGCCGGCCCTGCATTAAAGACCAATATTGGTTAAAGAAAAATGTGATAAATAAAAAAGTATACCAGTTTCATTTAAGGACCAATAGATTGGAAAATAATTGGGAAGAGATTTTTGATGTACCGATTCCATGGCACATGGTTTATGAACTGATACGCAAAACAACGCTTGATTCAAGACTTAAAATGTTTCAATTTAAATTATTATACAAAATTCTTGCAACCAATAGAATGGTATTTATATGGGGGATACAACCTTCCCAGCTCTGTAGATGTTGCTGTGAAGAGACAGAATCATTAGATAATTTGTTTTGGTACTGTTCATAAGTAGCTTGTTTTTGGTCACAGGTCCGGGAATTGCTGAAGAATTGCAATATTTACCTGGAGCTAACCCTGCAGATAGCACTACTGGGTGATCTGAAAAGTCATAGTCAATCGATCAATAGTATAATAATACTTTTAGCAACAAAATAAAATTGAATTTACAATCTGTAGAAATAACTTGGATAGAAAAGTTCAGAACTTTTGTGAAACATCACAGCACAGTTGAAAAATATATGGCAAATAAAAATCCAAAATGGATGGTGTTAAGCGATAGATGGGAGGGGTTGTTTAAGCGTGTGTCCCAGTGGCGGCCGCTGATTGGCTGAATACTCAGGGCGCGAGGTGGTTGGAGTTGTCAACAAAGCAGCATGACAAATTATATGATGCCAAGTTTTCAAAACTACCGGTAGTTTCTTTGAGAATATATAATGTATAAAGCGATCTGTGCATTTGAACAACAGTATAAATACAACTATTTCACTTTTGCATGTCAAAAACCGGATGACCACTGCTGCACATGCTGCCACTGTTTTGAACAGATTAGATTATACTATTTAGAACGAGCAGCCAGCTCACGAACGATCGAGTGTACCAGGGAGAACGCAACAAGCAGCATGCAGATGCAATAAGTGAAAACACATTATCTAACTGGGGATAGCTAGCTAACATAATATCACAAAGCATTATGTGCTAGCCAGTTAAAGGTGCAATATGCAGAAATTGCTCCGCCATTTTCTGGTTGCTAAAATCCTAATAGTTCACCTAATTTCAGTTTATGTGACAAAACAAGCAAGTGTAGAGAATCATTGTACCATTAAACCGCTGTGGAATATATTTTCAATAACCAAAAATATTGTAATTTCAGCTGTTTGAAGTTGGGGGAAGTACGGGAAGTATAGAAATAGTGCACATAGAATAGATCTTGATCATGCTTTGTGATACACCTAGTTTAATGGTGTTTTACTCCACACAACATCGCCCTGTCACCTACAGTAAATCCCGATGAACAACATGGGGGGAAACAATTGGCAATTTTTGTCCTACCAGAACTCAACCAATTTTAGATGCATGCCAGCAAAGCCACCACAAAACACAACACAACACTAAACAATACAGTAATTGCACTATAACAGTGACAAACAGTGACCACAAACTGTTATGGCCTACATAAAGCTGTGCTGACAGCGGAGCTTTCGTTTCAGCACCATGGAGTGAATCGTTACCACTGCTACACCTGGTTATCAACGGAGCCTTGTCTGGCAAAAAATCCAGCCTCATTTTCTGCCTTTTAAAAGCCATAGATGACATTGTTGACTTGCTTAAATAAATAAATATGGTTTCTACTGACTCCTTGTGGATAAAACCCCATTCTCTTTTAATAATAACGAATGCCGACATAAGTTTAGACTTGTGAACCATACACAAAGCCTACCATATGAAGTATTTTATTAGGCCTATGTGGTCTAAAAAGAACCTCGGAATATCAACTGTAATTACATGGGTCTATTACTGACCTTTGTCTGGGAAACATGGTTACGGACCCAACGGCATTATAGTATCCCCTCCTTGTGGAGAAAGAATATGAGCTAATTATAATACACAAAGTAGGCAAAACAAAGAAATGCATCATTCCAACATTGCCTAAAATTATTAATAAGATAGACCTACAGTACAGTTGAAGTCGGAGGTTTCCATGCACCTTAGCCAAATACATTTAAACTCAGTTTTTCACAATTCCTGACATTTAATCCTTGTAAAAATTCCCTGTCTTAGGTCAGTTAGGATCACCACTTTATTTTAAGAATGTGAAATGTCAGAATAATAGTGGAGAGAATTATTTATTTCAGCTTTTATTTCTTTCATCACATTCCCAGTGGGTCAGAAGTTTACATACACTCAATTAGTATTTCAGGTAGCCTTCCACAAGCTTCCCACAATAAGTTGGGTGAATTTTGGCCCATTCCTCCTGACAGAACTGGTGTAACTGAGCCAGGTTTGTAGGCCTCCTTGCTCACACACGCTTTTTCAGTTCTGCCCACATATTTTCTATAGGATTGAGGTCAGGGCTTTGTGATGGCCACTCCAATACCTTGACTTTGTTGTCCTTAAACCATTTTTCCACAACTTTGGAAGTATGCTTGGGGTCATTGTCCATTTGGAAGACCCATTTGCAACCAAGCTTTAACTTCCTGACTGATGTCTTGAGCTGTTGCTTCAATATATCAACATAATTTTCCTTCCTCATGATGCCATCTGTTTTGTGAAGTGCACGAGTCCATCCTGCAGCAAAGCACCCCCACAACATGATGCTGCCACCCTTGTGCTTCACGGTTGGGATGGTGTTCTTCGGCTTGCAAGCCTCCCCCTTTTTCCTCCAAACATAATGATGGACATTATGGCCAAACAGTTCTATTTTTGTTTCATCAGACCAGAAGACATTTCTCCAAAAAGTATGATCTTTGTCCCTATGTGCAGTTGTAAACCGTAGTCTGGCTTTTATTATCACAACCCCGCCTCCGTGATTTCTGTTTTGTTTGTCTGTGCGTCTTGTTTATTTCTATCTCTTGTCCATGTCTCTGTGTTTGGTTCCGGTTTCCCGGGTAACAAATGAGGAGGCGGGATTGCCATGCCAGGAGTGATTCTCTCACCCACCTGATCATCATCTGCAATCACTCACCTGTTCCTGATCAGTCATCTAACACACTACTTAAGTCACGACCTGACATCCAGTCCCTGCCGGATCGTTAAGTCACCTCCACAATACCCGCCTCAGAAACCAACCTGCTCACCCACCTGGAAATCGGAACCATCTGCCTCACCACCCGTTCACTCTCCTGTACCGCTCACTGGGATTCCTGGATCTTCCCCTCACGACCAAACTCCTCTACCCCATATCCACATCACAACTATCCTCCGTGGACTTTTAATAAAAATCATAATTGTAATCTTCGTTGTCCGGTCTGCTTTTGGGTTCGCCCCTGATCCCTGGCATTTATATGGAGGTTTTGGAGCAGTGGCTTCTTCCTTGCTGAGCGGCCTTTCAGGTTATGTCGATATGGACTCGTTTTACTGTGGATATAGCTACTTTTGTACCTGTTTCCTCCAGCATCTTCACAGGTCTTGGCTGATTTCTTTTGATTTTCCCATGATGTTGAGCAAAGAGGCACTGAGTTTGAAGGTAGGCCTTGAAATATATCCACAGGTACAACTCCAATTGACTCAAACTATGTCAATTAGCCTAACAGAAGCTTCTAAAGCTATTTTCTGGAATTTTCCAAGCTGTTTAAAGGCACAGTCAACTTAGTGTATGTAAACTTCTGACCCACTGGAATTGTGATATAGTGAATTATAAGTGAAATAATCTGTCTGTAAACAATTGTTGGAAGAATTACTTGTGTCATGCACAAAGTAGATGTCCTAGATGACTTGCTAAAACTATAGTTTGTTAACATGAAATCTGTGGAGTGGTTAAAATGTACAGTCGTGGTCAAACGTTTTGAGAATGACACAAGTATTGGTCTCCACAAAGTTTGCTGCTTCAGTAGTTACTGTGGTACACTGAAGTATAATTACAAGTATTCCGTAAGTGTCAAAGGCTTTCATTGACAATGACATTCAGTTTATGCAAAGAGTCAATATTTGCAGTGTTGACCCTTCTTTTTCAAGACCTCTGCAATCCGCCCTGGCATGCTGTCAATTAACTTCTGGGCCACATCCTGACTGATGGCAGGCCATTCATGCATAATCAATGCTTGGAGTTTGTCAGAAGTTGTGGGTTTTTGTTTGTCCACCCGCCTCTTGAGGATCGACCACAAGTTCTCAATAGGATTAAGGTCTGGGGAGTTTCCCCGAGCCACTTAGTTATCACTTTTGCCTTATGGCAAGGTGCTCCATCATGCTGGAAAAGGCATTGATCGTCACCAAACTGTTCTTTGATGGTTGGGAGAAGTTGCTCTCGGAGGATGTGTTGGTACCATTCTTTATTCATGGCTGTGTTCTTAGGAAAAATTGTGAGTGAGCCCAGTCCCTTGGCTGAGAAGCAACCCCACACATGAATGGTCTGTGGATGCTTTACTGTTGGCATGACACAGGACTGATGGTAGCGCTCACCTTGTCTTCTCTGGACAAGGTGTTTTCCGGATGGCCCAAACAATCAGAAAGGGGATTCATCAGAGAAAATGACTACCTCAGACCTCAGCAGTCCAATCCCTGTACCTTTTGCAGAATATCAGTCTGTCCCTGATGTTTTTCCTGGAGAGAAGTGTCTTCTTTGCTGCCCTTCTTGACACCAGGCCATCCTCCAAAAGTCTTTGCCTCACTGTGCGTGCAGATGCACTCACACATGCCTGCTGCCATTCCTGAGCAAGCTCTGCACTGGTGGTGCCCCTATCCCGCAGCTGAATCAACTTTAGGAGACGGTCCTGGCGCTTGCTGGACTTTCTTGGGCGCCCTGACGCCTTCTTCACAACAATTGAACCTCTCTCCTTGAAGTTCTTGATGATCCGATAAATGGTTGATTTAGGTGCAATCTTACCAGCAGCAATATCCTTGCCTGTGAAGCCCTTTTTGTGCAAAGCAATGATGACGGCACGTGTTTCCTTGCAGGTAACCATGGTTGACAGAGGAAGAACAATGATGTCAAGCACCACCCTCCTTTTAAAGCTTCCAGTCTGTTATTCTGACTCAATCAGCATGACAGAGTGATCTCCAGCCTTGTCCTCTCTCACCTCACATGATGGCAGCTGGTCCTTTTGTGGCAGGGCTGAAATGCAGTGGAAATGTTTTTTGGGGATTAGGTTCATTTTCAAGGCAAAGAGGGACTTTGCAATTAATTGCAATTAATCTGATCACTCTTCATGACATTCTGGAGTATATGCAAATTGCCATCATCAACACTGAGGCAACAAACTTTGTGGAGACCAATACTTGTGTCATTCTCAAAACTTTTGACCACGACTGTATATAAGCAATATAACAATTGAGATGTACATACTATAACATAAGGGAACAATGAGCAGATAAGACACAAGCCATAATTTCGATAAAGACATTAATTTGCTCAGCAATTTTGAAATGGACAGCGAAATAATACAGAACATCGGTTGTTGTTACAGTGTTCTCCCTGTACACCAAGTCAGAAACGTAGAAGCAGACAATGAAAGCTTTTACAATGTTCGGTGATGACATTTCTCTAAAACTGGCTATAGGCTACATCTGCACCACCAATTCAAAACAGTATAGGCTAAGTTCTGAGGGACAGAGGATCCACATTTCTTTGGGTGAGACACATGGGCTACTAACAGCTTACTACACAACATACACTTAGTATTACTTTATTAGCTATTGTATACATACTGTAGCAAGTTTAGGGGTGTGGGGTTTCCACGTCATCAAGCTCAATAACAAACAGACACAAACAGCGTAATTTCAATGCAGTTGGGAATTTATTAGGGAAATAAGTCCACAGTTGTGAAAGGATAAGGGGGGTTTTAGCTACCAGTTCACAGTCCACAATTCGTTGTCGTTGTCCATTTATCCAAGGGTAAATCCAAAGCTCGGTTCTTAGCCAGTCCAATTCGGTACACAGGGTTAAAACCTTCTTCCCAGGCATACCGATCACAACTTAACTTGTCACACTCTCTGTAACACACCTCTCCTCGCCTCTTCCGGTCTGCTTCCCTTCTTATCTACAAACACTCAATCACTTAATGATTCACACCCTCTCTCGTTGGTGCAGGAAGTCCCTATAAGGCTCGGGGTGGAGCCAACGGGCTGCCAGATATCTTTCCTCAACCACCTCTCCGCTCACCTCTCCCTGCTGTCTGCCACACACCTCCCCCCTCCCCGCAAGAGCATCCTTCCTGGAAAGTGCATCGGCATTTCCACGGGCTGCACCCGATCTATGGATGACAGAGAAAGCAAAGGGTTGTAAGGATAAGAACCAGCGGGTCACCCTGGCGTTACTTTCCTTATTCCGGGACATCCATACTAGAGGAGCATGGTCCATTACGAGGGTGAAGTGCTGTCCCAATAAGTAATATTTCAGTGACTCTAGGGCCCACTTGATGGTTAGACATTCTTTTTCCACCGTTGAGTATCTTTGTTCCCTTGGCAACAACTTCCGGCTGATGTACATGACTGGGTGTTCCTCACCTTTGTGTAGTTGTGATAAGACAGCCCCCACCCCTGTTTCGGACACATCAGTCTGTACCACCAGTGGTTTGGAGAAGTCCGGGGTTACCAGCACAGGTCCAGAGCACAGCGCACCCTTTAGGTCCTGAAAGGCCTTCTCCGTCTCCTCGGTCCACTTCACCTGGGTGGGCTGACGGTTCTTGAGCAGATCTGTCAGGGGACTGGCTAGCGAGGCATAATTGAGGATAAATCTTCGATAGTAACTAGTCAACCCCTCAAACGTACGTACCTGCTTCTTGGTGAGGGGGCATGGACAGTCCCGGATCACCTCCACTTTCTTCGCCTGGGGCTTGAGACACCCCCTCCCGACTGTGTACCCCAGGTACTCAGCCTCCCGCAGGCCAAGACGACATTTCTTAGGGTTAGCCGTTAGCTACGCCTCTCGTAAGGCCTGCAACACCTCGCTCACCTGTGCTAGATGGATCTCCCACTTGCTCCCATGGATCACAATATCATCAAGGTAGGCTGCTGCATACTCACGGTGGGGGCGGAGAACCCGGTCCATCAACCTTTGGAAGGTGGCTGGAGCCCCATGCAAACCAAAGAGCATCAGGGGTGGCAAACGCAGTTTTCTCCCGCGCTTCGGGAGCTAAGGGCACCTGCCAATAACCCTTTGTCAGGTCCAGAGTGCTGATATATCGGGCGGTCGTTGGTGCAGGAAGTCCCTATAAGGCTCAGGGGTGGAGCCAACAGGCTGCCAGATATCTTCCCTCAACCACCACACCCCTCACCTTTCCCTGCCATCTGCCACAATACACTATATATACAAAAGTATATGGACATCCCTTCAAATTAGTCGGTTCGGATATTTCAGCCACACCCATTGCTGACAGGTGTATAAAATTTAGCAAACAGCCATGCAATCTCCATAGACAAACAGTGGCAGTAGATTGGCCTTACTGAAGAGTTCAGTGACCTTCAACGTGGCACCGTCATAGAATGTCACCTTTCCAACAAGTCAAATTTCTGCCCTGCTAGAGCTGCCCCGGTCAACTGTAAGGGCTGTTATTGTGAAGTGGAAACGTACAGTGTAGTAGCAATAATGGTTCACAGAACGGGACCACTGAGTGCTGAAGCGCGTAGTGCGTAAAAATAGTGTGTTCTCGGTTGCAACACTCACTACCGAGTTCCAAACTGCTTCAGGAAGCAACGTCAGCACAATAGCTGTTTGTCGGGAGCTTCATGAAATGTCTTTCCATGGCCAAGCAGCTGCACACAAGCCTAAGATCACCATACGCAAAGCCAAGGTTCGGCTGGAGTGGTGTAAAGCTTGCCACCATTGGAGTCTGGAGCAGTGGAAACGCGTTTTCTGAAGTGATGACTCACTCTTCACCATCTGGTATTCCAACGGACGAATTTTGGGTTTGGCGGATGCCAGGAGAACGCTACCTGCCCGAATGCATAGTGCCAACTGTAAAGTTTGGTGGAGGAGAAATAATGGTCTGGGGCTGTTTTACATGGTTTGGGCTAGGCCCCTTAGTTCCAATGAAGGGAAATCTTATAGCTACAGCATACACTGACATTTTAGACGATTCTGTACTTCCAACTTTGTGGCAACAGTTTGGGGAAGGACCTTTCCTGTTTCAGCATGACAATGCCCCTATGAACAAAGTGAGATCCACACAGAAATGGTTTGTCGAGATCGGTGTGGAAGAACTTGACTGTCCTGCACAGAACGCTTACCTCAACCCCATCGAACACCTGTGGGATGAACTGCGAGCCAGGCCTAATCGCCCAACATCAGTGCCCAACCTCACTAATGCTTTTGTGGTTGAATTCCCTGCAGCAATGTTCCAACATCTAGTGGATGCTGTTATAGCAGCAAAGGGGGGACCAACTCCAAATTAATGCCCATGATTTTGGAATGAGATGTTCGACGAGCAGGTATCCACATACTTTTGGTCATGCAGTGCATCTCCCTTGAATATTACATTTATACAGCAGACATAGGCCTATTTTTGGACTCACCGTTTTTGTGCTGTACTTACTTGAACAGAAAGGTGGAGCGGCGGTCCTTCTTGTGGGCAAACTTTGTCATCAAACTTTGTCATCAAAGTCTGGCATTTATGGTGCTTTCAAGACTGTGAACTCTGGTGAAAAAGTTAGGTTGAATCATGATGTCAGTGATCTTCAGGTCAGAAAGTCAGAGCTCTAGAAAGAGACCCGAATTCCCGACTTGGAAATCCGAGTTAGATGACTGTTCAAAATTTATTTTCCCAGTCGGAACTCGTTTTTTCCCAAGTTCCCAGTTTCTCTTCATATGGCAAGGATTGAAAAGGATTTGCCAGTAGATTGTCAACATGATTTATGATGATGACTACTTGTCTAGATTTTTTGCTAGCGAATGATGTTGACATGATCAGTCCAATCAAAGCTATGGTAGATTTAACATGATTTGACAGAATTTTATCTGTGGCCAATGACCTTGAGCCTTCTTGAACGGGCATTTCTAATGTAAATCTATGGCAGCACCCCAGGGGGCTTGAACTTCTTAGCTCTCCCTGAAGATTCTGCGGTGAGGTAGTGTCCCCATTAGTGACAGAACACTGCGCCAATCACGATGCAACTAGAGAAAACGACCAACGTCTAAGCTCTGTGCTTTCGCTGGCTGCCCCTCCACCACAGATACCACTGAGCTAGGCAAAAACACCTGCATTTTGGAGCTCCCTTACTCAAGAGATCATGTTTGTATGCGGCTTTATTAACTGATATGTTACATGAATTAGTAACATGCAAAATAGGCCAATTATAATTTTTTTTAAATAGCTAAACAGGTAGGGCTCAAAATCTGAGCATGAGAAACTCATTGGGAGGAGGAGACTAGAGAAGACTCAGAAGTTCTGACTGACTGGACGTTTGAGCACCCCAGGACCGTGCTGTTATCATTTATGCTATGAAATTCTGCGATTTCATTGGCGCAGTTCCCCCTCATAGCAAATGGCTTGCAAAGCAATCCAAGCAATGTTCGCATTGCCTATGCGCCCATGGAGACGGAGCTACCTGGCAGTCACTGAGGGGCAGAGTAGTAAGCAACTGTTTTGAACAATACATTTTTTTTACAGGAAAATGTTCTACCTTTACTGCACTTTTATGAGCATTTAAACATAATCCATGAATTACATAATCTATATACATAAAATATAAAAAAAATACAACAAATTGGGACCAATCACAAATGGGGTGTATGAAAGTACAGTGTGTGTATGTGCTTCTGTGTGTATTTTGTGTGTGCGTGTTTACAATATGAACAAGAGGATGAAAATAAGTCAGCCCCCTTCTCTTCTTAGCCCAGTGCCCCTGATAAGTGTGAGGACGGTGGGGAGCTGTGACACATTGGCCCGCAGGGCTTGACGTCACAGCATCACATCAACCATGCCAGAAGGCCTCCGAATGTGTGTATTCCACACTTAAAGCAAAACCTAGCCAAGCAGTAATAAAGCCTTTTTTCACCCAGAGGGACATATTTTTGTGGTCTGTTACACTAACAAATAATTTGCATGGCCAGAGATGGACAAAAGAAACAGAGTATTTTATGAACATAGGTCTAACTCTCTCATTTGGTTGATTACCACTACTGGAAGGGAGGGTATTTGATGTCAGTCAGATTGCTTTGTTTCGTTTTGAGGACAGAAAGCAGCAGTGGGTTGGAAAAGAGAGAGAGGCACCATTTGGGGAGGGGTGGTGGGGTAAAAAAGTGTTTATTTTAGTCTTTGTTATGCAAGGCATTTTGAAGCACTCTACACAGAGACAAGTTTTCTGTGTGAGTATGGAACGTGGGAACTGGTGAGGGTCTGTGTGTCAGTGGCTGTGTTTGGAGAGGCAGCTCGAGGCCCTCTCATCCTGCACAAGTGCTGCTCTCTCCGACCCTCATGGTTTGGACCTGGCCATAATAAACCCACAGGACTGAATGAAGCTCGACAGATCATAGCTTTACACTGACTCACACCGTTGACAATCACACAGACATGCTTTTACTGCTTTTGTTCGGCGCACCGCGGTATGACTAACAAATCTGTGGATCCTTTAAGACCAGTACAGCGTTTGACATTTGTGCGTGTGGGACTGGGTCTTTTCTTGGGCTCCAGTCAGTTAATTCTCCAGGTCGTGTGTGACAATTCAGTGTGACTATCCTGCTGTCTGCTCTCTAACCAGCCTTACAGCTGGAGGAAGATTTCATTATGATGCAACACTGAGCAAATGTAAATCTCCATGCTCAATATGACGATCAGTAGACTGCAACAGAAAGAACAGGAGTCGGGGATTGTGCGACCATATAAATCCTCCTTCCTCCACCCTCCTGTGTTGCAGGAGTGGAATGGGATAGCATTGAAGCTCCTTCTTTCTCCCTCTCATCTTCACTCTCCACATGTACAACAATATCTCTGCAATGTAATGCAATCATCACTAATCTGACTGTGCTCTTCTAGGGTGTTTGGAGTTAATGTGCATAAAAAGCAATTAAAGAAATGTGTGTCTACTGAGCGCTGTACATTAATTGCATTCATATTAACTTGTTATTCAAGCACAAGTGCCACCTCCGAGGTGTGATTGTAACCATCGTACCGTAATCCATGTGGCTAAACCCAACAGATTAATACGTTGTGGCTAAGTGTAATTTCTCTCGGAACAAATTGTCCAGTCTTTTCTGCTCTGTCCCGTCATGATTATATTCCCCTTCAAGTCTCCTTAACATCATCCATCCACAAAGCTTAATCCCCCTTCCCTTCCTCCCTCACGCTCTTTCTCCCCCTGCAGCAATACTTCACTCTGCTGATCATCACAGATGGGGTGATCAGTGACATGGATGAGACCCGCCACGCCATTGTTCAGGCAGCCAAGCTCCCCATGTCAATCATCATTATTGGAGTGGGCAATGCAGACTTTGCTGCAATGGAGTTCCTGGATGGGGACAGCAGTGTGTTACGCTCCTATACAGGAGAGGAGGCAGTCAGAGACATCGTCCAGTTTGTTCCCTTCAGGGACTTCCGAAATGTGAGTGTCTCATATGTTTAATACACTTGGGGGGGGGGGGGGAGTGGTGTATAAATGAGTCTTGTATTTATTCCCATGTAGTCTAAAACACACTGGTTGACTGTTTAATGTTATGTCAACCTGTTGCACTATACCCAGATATCACGACAGGTTGTTGTTGCTGGACAAGTTAGAGATGACACATCCTGATATGGTTTGAATTTGTGAGTGTAAACAGCATTGGGAGTGGGAGTGGGTGTGGGCGATCTGTAGGCCATGTGACTTCCTCAACAGTAGGAGAGAGCACATCCTAGCTTCAGTCCATCTGCTGAAAATTAGAAAAATGTTCCATACACAGGGGATGGAGTACCAGGTTTTCATACCACATCTTACTTCTAAACCATTAACTGGATGAAAGTTGATTATAATGCATTCTTATTGTAGAAGCACTGATATTTAGAGATCTCAATGTGACTTTTATTTTTCTGTCATGTTCTCACAGGCTCCGAAGGAAACTTTAGCCAAATCAGTATTGGCTGAGCTACCGCAACAGGTCACACAGTACTTCAAACAGAGAAACCTGTCGCCTAGCAACACAGCATCGGCGTGAAAGCCAGAGTCCTTGGTTCATTTTCATGCATGTTGCAAATATCTACTCACTGTTTACAAGTAAAACACAATGAAAAAGTGCATGAAAAGTTTTTTTTATATGTATTGATCTGATTTTTTAACATCTTATCTGAAAGCAAGGCTTTGTAGAAGATACATACAGTATGTGTTAAAATAATACTGCTTTGCAGTCCCCTGAAGGGAAAGGGAATATTAGACATGCATATACTGAATGTACATTTATACAATGTTGTTTTCCAAAAGGAAATGTTTATGAAAAGTTTGTATGTACCTTTTATGCAGTGAATTGTAATTTGTTGTACTTGTACCTTGAAGGAGTTGACTTTAAAGTTCACCATGTATTTGTTACCACTCAGGTCAATAAACTTACAGAAATGGCATTGTGCTGTGTGCTTGACTGAAACATAAGGTCGAGCCAACACAAGGAATACATTCTGCTTGACAATAAAAAAAAGCAAGCAAAACATTTTAGAAAGTTATAGTTTGAAACAATCAGTACAACCTTATCCTGGATATGCCTGGTTATATCAATTTTTTTACTTTATGAAATTGAAGAGGATTTTCTTAAGATGTGTACGCAGTACCAACAAGACTCCCTCCAAAAAACACCATGAGAAATGTATCCCTACACTCTATTCTTATTGGTTAAAGAATGCACGTGAATGAGTACAAACAGAAACAGAAGTCACCTCAATTTTATTCAAACTGTATTTCATTCCATTTATCATTCAACATTCACTCATGCACGCCAACACCAAATACAACAGATAGACAAAGAAAATAACTCTTTACTTTCTTCTCCCCAAGCGTCGACCTTTCAAAGATCAAACACACATTTCAATAGAAAGAAGTCCATTAAAATGCAGAATTATTTGCACTGATGCATCAAAAAGAAAACAGAACAGAAATAAAAGGGAAATTATTTCTACATACATTGCATCTGAGACTGCCTCCAAAGCTCTGGCTTGCTTTCTTGATGTTTTCTAAGGTTTGGTATGAATGTGATGTGGCAGTCTTGTCCTTGATCCACAGCTGTCAGTCACTGTTCCCTTGGCCAATAGCACAGCTGCAGCCGCAGGGGGATGTCATCAGGTTAGGCTGCCAGGGACTTAAACTGTGTGAGATGTCATGTTGGGAGGAAGGGGAGAGGTGTCATATTTGAGTGCACAACATCAAAACCACAATGACATCAAGTTAATTTAACAGGTTTTAATTATTTAATGACTGTGAAGAAAGTAAATCACAACTAACTATGCAGCTTTGAGCAGGAAAGCACTTGATGGAAACGCTGCTAATGTCAGAGTAACTCATACAGCTGTGAAAGCAATAGGAGTATAAGTGTTGGCAGACTGTTTGTGTGAATGTGTGTGTATCTGCAGACTATGTATGTCTTTATAGGTAAGATGCTCCAGTCCAGGCTACCTTCGCTGTCGCTGCTGGACTCAGAGTCACTGCTGCCGGAGTAGGCTCCCAGGCCCGGCAGGATGCCCACACACACAGCGGCCGATGGCAGGTGAAGGATGCCTGTTGTCTTTACTGTGGAGGCCTGCTCACCCGCATCTCCGCCCGCCTCCTGCTCTGAGAGCACAACACACTGTCAGTCACACTTACTGGTGTCAGTGAACACACAATGTGTGAGGCAAAAGAGTGTGTTATTACTGCATTAAGTTGTGACATTATGAGCAGCTGTGATATTATGAGACGCTCTCAGCCCACCTGTCTGGCCCCCTGCTGCAGACTCCTCAACCTTCTGCTTCTTGCTATTGTCTGAGGACTGTGAAGAGCTGCTGGGGAGAGAGGTAAGATGATGCACAGAAACCTACAGATCAATTCACTGTTTTCCATACTGAAAGCCTTAGCCAACTCCACCACTCCCCCATAAACTGTGATATCCTCGAACAGTGTATCCAGATGCTTTGAAAACGGTGACCTAGATCTAAAAAGGTATTGTGGCCCCTGGCCTCACCTGCGTCGCTTGACTGCCCCGGCTAACAAGTGGGCCTGGGACAGGTGACTGGTCTTGACCTCAGCTGGTTTAGGTCCTGCCCTCCTCTCTGGCTCCTTCCGACTCTCACTGGATGCCAGCTTTTTCAGAGCACTGTGAGATCCTGGTGTTAAGGAGGAAATGGAGAACACACAGACGTGCATATCCTAGATGTGATAATAAACAGCTGATAGGAGTAATGGGGACACCAGCTGACTCACAATTAATTCACATCTCACTTGACTCAAGCAAGAAATTGCCCACTGGGCTTGCACTGACTGTCAGAATGGAATTTCCAATAGGTTCGGGTGAGTGAGTCAAAGGAAAACAAGTGAGTGGTACACAGAGCTTTTGGGGTTCATCTAGCCACAGTCCAGGTGTTTTTGTCATAAACCTAGCCTGTTCTTTCCACTTACTAGTCTATCTGTGGGCCTCAACCACTGCCCTGGAAATGTGACACACTTTGGAGCTAAGAAAAACCTGTGACACTGGTGGGAAAACTATCTTAGGACAAATTACTATATTACGAAAGAGGGCTTGATGGAGGTTCTCAGCAGTAAGTGCTTCAAACCGTCTCCCATCAGCGTACAAGCCAGCCCTCTGTAGGATTTGGTTTCCACGACAACGCATCCTCCCCCATCTGCAAACAAACCTGATTGTCAGCGGAAAGATTGAGGTAACATGTATTTTCTTACTTACATGACAGCATAATGGCCTGATCATGCCCCCTGCATCATGACAGCCTGATCGAGATAAATGAAGGCTATCAAGTCAGTGACGTTATAAGCTATGGCTGAATTTAGAATAAATCACCACAGGACCACGGCTCAGAGCAGTGCTGAGATATCTGTGACGTGAGAGCGGCTTTGCATTCATATCTGTTCATTGGACATGCAAAGCATACAGCACACTTTAGAATAGAAGCATTACAAATCAAGAGAAACGAGAAGAGAGACCATACTTTTTTGCTTAACAAAATTACATGCTACCAGTGTCCTTCCTGAGGAACAAACCAACAAAAATCAAGTTGCAAAGCTACTTCAACAAGGAACAGTGTCAACTGAGGGGCTAATCATCATCATCATCATCATCATCATCATCATCTCGCTGAGGAGATCGTGATTATAAGCAAAATCAGTAACTGTCTAAGCATGCATCTTTAAACTGTAATCTTACCCATACTGTTTATTGTTTGATCTAATGGTTTCTCATCATGTAGAATATGGTTATCTGTGTTCCAGTGTTTGAGGCTGTGCTGTATGTCATGTTTGAGAGCATGAGCACTAACAAGGTGGAAGAAAACACATTCTGACCTGAAGCCTGTAGACTGACAGCCTCCTCCTGTGTATCAACTTAACTAAGGCGAGAGTGGGAGTAGGACAAGCCTAAATCTACTGCCAGAGAGCAAAAAGCTCAAAACCAAAAAACAGTGAGAGAGAGAGAAACACATGGAGAGTATGAGTAGCTGGCTCTAACATTTGGCGCTCACACATACAGTGCATTCGGAAAGTATTCAGACCCCTTGACCTTTTCCACATTTTGTTACGTTACAACTGTATTCTAGAATTGATTAAATAAAAAATGTTCATCAATCTACACACAATACCGCATAACGACAAAGCAAAAACAGGTTTAGACATTTTTGCAAATGTATATAAAAAAACCCAAACAGAAATACCTTATTTACATAAGTATTCAGACCCTTTGCTACGAGACTCGAAATTGAGCTCAGGTTCATCCTGTTTCCATTGATCATCCTTGAGATGTTTCTACAACTTGATTGGAGTCCACGTGGTAAATTCAACTGATTAGACATGATTTGGAAAGGCACACACCTGTCTATATAAGGTCCCAAAGTTGACAGTGCATGTCAGAGAAAAAACCAAGCCATGAGGTCGAAGGAATTGTCCGTAGAGCTCCGACAGAGGATGGTGCCGAGGCACAGATTTTATTTGTATTTAACCTATATTTAACTAGGCAAGTCAGTTAAGAACAAATTCTTATTTACAATGACGGCCTAGGACCAGTGGGTTAACTGCCCTGTTCAGGAGCAGAACGACAGATTTTGACCTTGTCAGCTCGTGGATTCAATCCAGCAACCTTTCTAACCACTCGGCTACCTGCCGCCCCGAGTTCTGGGGAAGGGTACCAAAACATGTCTGCAGCATTGAAGGTCCCCAAGAACACACTGTGGCCTCAATAATTCTTAAATGGAAAAAGTTTGGAACCAACAACTCTTCCTAGAGCTGGCCTCCCGGCCAAACTGAGCAATCGGAGGAGAAGGGCCTTGGTCAGGGAGGTGACCAAGAACCTGATGGTCAATCTGACACAGCTCCAGAGTTCCTCTGTGGAGATGGGAGTAACTTCCAGAAGGACAACAATCTCTGCATCATTCCACCAATCAGGCATTTATGGTAGCGGCCAGACGGAAGCCACACCTCAGTAAAAGGCACGACAGCCCGCTTGGAGTTTTCCAAAAGGCACCTAAAGACTCTCAGACCATGAGAAACAAGATTATCTGGTCTGATGAAACCAAGACTGAACTCTTTGGCCTGAATGGCAAGTGTCAGGTCTTGAGGAAACCTGGCACCATTCCTTCGGTGAAGCATGGTGGTGGCAGCATCATGCTGTGGGGATGTTTTTCAGCGGCAGGGACTGGGAGACTAGTCAGGATCGAGGGAAAGATGAACGAAGCAAAGTACAGAGAGATCTTTGATGAAAACCTGCTCCAGAGCGCTCAGGACCTCAGACTGGGAAAAGGTTCACCTTCCAACAGAACAATGACCCTAAGCACACAGCCAAGCCAACGCATTAGTGGCTTCAGGACAAGTCTCAATGTCCTTAAGTGGTCCAGCCAGAGCCCGGACTTGAACCCGATCAAACATCTCTGGAGAGACCTGAAAATAGCTCCCCATCCAACCTGACAGAGCTTGAGAGGATCTGCACAGAAGAATGGGAGAAACTCCCCAAATACAGATGTACCAAGCTTGTAGCATCATATCCAACACGAGGCTGTAATCGCTGCCAAAGGTGCTTCAACAAAGTACTGAGTAAAGGGTCTGAATACTTATGTAAATGTGATATTTCAGTTGTCTTTCTTTTATAAATTTGCAAAAAAGTCTAAAAACCTGTTTTTGCTTCATCATTATGGGGTAATGTGTGTAGATTGATGAGGAAAAACAAACAATTGAATCAATTTCAGAATAAGGCTGTAGAGTAACAAAATGTGGAAAAAGTCAAGGGGTCTGAATACTTTCCGAATGCATTGTAGATCCATTACTTGTGTGACTTGGTCAATCCGACATCTGCATTGGCCTTGCAGCATTTACGGTGATACGGCCTCTGCAGAAGTCAGGGCATTCGTACTTCTTGTGCTTCACAGAGCAGCGCAGAGCTGTTGTGAAGGAAGTTGTCAAGGAAGTGAGTTTGTGTTTATACAGGACCTCCCGCCCTCACCTACAGTCAACCAATCATGTCAATGCGGAGCTATACGGTGCCCTCTGCATTGTTACAAAAATGCAGTAAGGAGCTTGATTTGGCCCCTGCATGCCTCCAGAGCTCCGCAATTGCATCACACCCTCCATACAAAGCCTCCGACTACATGTTCGGATCAAGCATGAATTGGCTTTTAATGTTGCCCTATTGACAGAATCTTTCCACCAATATATTTACATGAAAATGGATACACTGTGTTTTTGCTCTGTGTGTGATAAAGAATTACAGTGATGGAAGGAGTATACAGCTGAAACTGAAAGGATATTCTGTACTCTTTTAGCTCATGCAGCTCCTCATCTCTGCGTTGTTTCTCCACCAGGCTCTGTTGCCTGGAGACCTCATCCAAGAAGTGAGACTCATCCTCATCCAGGCCTTTGACCATGTTCTCTGTGGTGAAAAGACACATCTCTATGGAAAAACGATCTTTGCACAACTACTCAGTCAAGGGTTTTTCTTAATTTTTTACTATTTTCTACATTGTAGAATAATAGTGAAGACATCAAAACTATGAAATAACAAATGGAATCATGTAGTAACCAAAAAAGTGTTAAACAAATATATATATTTGATATTTTACATTCTTCAAAGTATCCACCCTTTGCCTTGACAGCTTTGCACATGGGGAAACGGTGCTCTGACTATCCCTTCCATAGATGTGAGAAAGATGAGAGTTTAATCTGAGACAACCAATGTGATGTCCCAGAACATGGTAGGAAGGAAAGTGAAGAGGGACAAAGAAATGTGAGAAGAACCCTTACTGAATTTAAACTGCTCATCGTATTCCTCCTGCTTCTTGTCCTTCTGCTCCTGTAGCCGCTCAAAGAGTGAACGCCCATCATACTCTTCCTCAGGAGCCTCTGTGTCAGGGAGACAGCACAAACACACAGAAACCAGAGACATGCAGATGTTTAGAGGAGACAAGTGTACAGGCATGATGTAAGATATTGCTTGTGTGTGTTTTTTTTTTAGGAAGAGAGGAGTTATTGTGGCAGATGGCTTACCCTCTGGGTCCTCTGGCTTCCTAACTTTTTCCCATTCCTCCTGTCTTTGCTTCCTCTTCTCCTCGATCTCAGTCTCTGACACAAATTTCCGACTGAGGTCTACGCCCCCGGCCGCTGGCACTGCCATCTCCCTCCTTGAAAAGAAAAGGTACATCCACAAATATGTGCTTAAAAAGCAGCAAGTAGAATCTACAATAGACTAACTGAAAAACACGTTATGAATCTATACTAAGCGTTGTTAACGTTGATCAAAGTGGCGTTTTTTTGGCTCCATCAAAATAGAGGTATACAGTGGAGATTGAGAACTTACTTTATTTGTCTCAACTCAATCAAGTAGACCAGACACCAAATCAAGAAATCATCTGTTGAATAGAAAATAACTTGAGTAATGTGTTGAAAAATGCAGTAAAACATATGAATGCAAAGGAAAAGGGAGAACTGTAGGAAGTCCAATTAACAATTATAGTACAAGACTCTTTTTAAAAAAACTACACAAAACACCAACTACATGGAGTATAAAACTTGTAAAAACTTAAAAATAAAAGTAAAAACATTGCTGCCTGTTGACAATCTATCAGGCTATGCCTCCCTCTAGTGGTCGATTCAAGAAACGTGTTTGTAGCTAGTGTAGATAGCCAACGTCTACTATCATTTTATATTTTAGTTAGCTTCAACCAATCATACAACATCAAACACATTACTTAAGTATGGTTTGTCTTTATTATGGTTGATACTCATTCTATTTTTGTAACTTGCGTTTCCAGAAAAGTATGTGGATATGTTTTGGGGGCGAGGTAGCCAATCGGTTAGAGCGTTGGACCAGTAAACGAATACCCGAGCCGACAAGGTGAAAAAAACCTCTTGATATGTCCTTGAGCAAGGCACTTAACCCCAATTTGCTCCAGGGGCTGACCCTGTAGGTATGCAGTCATTGTAAATAAGAATTTGTTCTCATCTGACTAGCTAAATAAATGTATTATAATAACATGACCTACTAAACCAGTCTATGAGTTTGGAGATGACAAAACAGTGGTAGGCCTGATCACCGACAACGACAAGACAGCCTATAGGGAGGAGATCAGAGACCTGGCCGTGTGGTGCCAGGATAATAACCTCTCCCTCAACATAATCAAGACAAAGGAGATGATTGAGGACCGAGCACGCCCCCATTCTCATCGACGGGGCTGCAGTGGAGCAGGTTGAGAGGTTCAAGTTCCTTGGTGTCCACATCATCATCCTTGTAAAACTGACTATCCTACCGATCCTTGATTTCGGCGATGTCATTTACAAACTAGCCTCCAACACTCTACTTAGCAAATTGGATGTAGTCTATCACAGTGCCATCCGTTTTGTCACCAAAGCCCCATACACTACCCACCACTGCGACCTGTATGCTCTCGTTGGCTGGCCTTCATTATATATTCGTCACCAAACCCACTGGCTCCAGGTCATCTATAAGTCTTTATTAGGTAAATCCCCGCCCTATCTCAGCTCACTGGTCACGATAGCAACACCCACCCGTAGCATGCGCTCCAGCAGGTATATCTCACTGGTCACCCCCAAAGCCAACACCTCCTTTGGCCGCCATTCCTTCCAGTTCGCTGCTGCCAATGACTGGAACGAATTGCAAAAATCATTGAAGCTAGAGGTTCCTATCTCCCTCAATAACTTTAAGCATCAGTTGTCAAAGCTGCTTATCGATCACTGCACCTGTATATAGCCCTTCTGTAAATAGCCCACACTACTACCTCATCCCCATATTTATATTTATTTTTGTTATTTTCACAAATCTTGCACTCCAGTATATCTATTTGCACATCATAATTTGCACATCCTTCATTCCTGTGTTAATGATGATAATCTGTAATTTATCTCACCACTATGGTCTATTTATTGTCCTACCTCCTAACCTTACTGCATTTTGCACTACATTTTGCACTCTGTATATAGATTTTCTAATGTGTTTTTGACTATGTTTGTTTACTGTGTAACTCTGTGTTGTTTTTGTCGCACTGCTTTGCTTTGTCTTGGCCAGGTCGCAGTTGCAAATGAGAACTTGTTCTCAACTGACCTACCTGGTTAAATAAAGGTGAAATAAAATAAATTTTTAAAAAATCAACAAACTAGAATGGTCCAAACACACCAAGACAGTCATGAAGAGGGCACGACAAAGCCTATACTCCCTCAGGAGACTGAAAAGATTTGGCATGGGTACTCAGATCCTCAAAAGGTTCTACAGCTGCAACATCGAGAGCATCCTGACTGGCTGCATCACTGCCTGGTACGGCAAATGCTCGGCCTCCGACCGCAAGGCACTACAGAGGGTAGTGCGTACAGCCCAGTACATCACTGGGGCCAAGCTTCCTGCCATGCAGGACCTCTATACCAGGCTGTGTCAGAGGAAGGCCCTAAAAATTGTCAAAGACTCCAGCCACCCCTGTCATAAACTGTTCTCTCTGCTACCGCATGGCAAGCGGTACTGGAGCGCCAAGTCTAGGTCCAAAATGCTTCTGAACAGCTAATCAAATGTCTACCCTGCTGCTACTCTCTGTTTATCATCTATGCATAGTCACTTTAACTATACCTGCATGTACATATTACCTAGAATTAGCCCTGACTAACCGGTGCCCCTGCACATTAACTCTGTACCGGTACCACCTGTATGTATATATATATATATATTTTTTTTTTACTGTCACTTTACTGTTTTTAATTTCTTTACCTCTCTTGTTTACATAATACTTATTTTCTACTTAAACTGCACTGTTGGTTAGGGCTTGTAAGTAAGCATTTCACTGTAAGGTCAACACCTGTTGTATTCGGCGCACGTGACAAACTCAAACTTTGATTTGATGATTTCCTACTTTTAAATGGGGTGATTGTAGTCTAATCGGGTGATTGTAGTCTAATCGGGTGACAAGTTGTTACCTGGCGTACTTGGCCTATCCACAGGAGGGCACTTGAGAAGACCATAGGTTTACTGGTAAAATGCACGAGGGGTACGTCGGGCAGAGCAAAATAATGTTGGTGGTAGAATAACCGAAAGGGGTTGGGAACCACTGTACTAAAGTACTAACCGTTAGGCCTAAATTGATACATAGATTATCAATATCCTATCCTAACTGATCACTCATAGTTATTACGGGCTCAAACCAAGATTATGTTATGGGTTAGCTAACCAATTGGAAACGACACACAAATAGAAAGTAAACGCTAACGCAGCAATCTAGCTAAAATATGGGACACGTTGACAGACACCGATCACAACTAAAAAAAAAAGCGAGAAAAAAACATTGTGTATCTACAGAGAGCTTCCTAGAAGCAAACACCAAACATACTAAATACAGTTTAAAAACGCTGTGCCAACACCGTTAGCTAAACTAGCCAGCACGCAGCTCGGTGATAAATCGTGGCAGTACCGCTTCTATCAGGTCCAAACAGAAACATATGAGGTTCGAAAATGATTGAAATAGTTCACAATTTATCCAATGATGATACATTGTGAAAAAAGCTACATCTAACAGTTAGCACAAAACAACAACATAGTTAGCTAGATGGCTATGTTAATTTTACCTACTCCATGGAGCCTCGTGTCACAGTAAATATGCTCCGCGCATAATATAATTTGCGAAGAACCAACGGCAATAGTTTCAATCGAACTTCAATGGACTGAATAATTGTAGCAATCTATGACAATAAATACTTATATAGCGTCCACTGTGTCATCAAAATGGTGTGGAAGATTATTTTTGTAACTCCAACGAACCATACTTTTAACTACTGTATAACCTGTCGATGTGTCCTTGAGCAAGACACTTAACCCTCATTGTAAATAAGAATGTGTTCTTAACTGACTTGCCTAGTTAATTAAAGGTTAAATAAAAAAACATGTTCAGAGTAATATAACTACCGGTATGCTGATAATACATCTGAAATCTGTGGTTGAATGCACGCACATACTTTTTTTTCTCTCCATTTAGGCTACCTGTAAAACAATCTCGTTTGCACATACACATTACACATCCTAAATTATAAGACTGTAATTTAAAGGTGGTAGAAGAATGCTGGATGTCATGTGTTGAATGTTAAGAACTTCCATTGGCATTAACATCAGCACCACCCATTCAGTCGAAGACCTCCTGCCCTGGACAGCTGATCAGATGGGGGGGTAGCTGACGCTACGGAACTAGGCTACTTAGTTATCAGTACAGCCGTACACGACATTAAACAAATGGGTTTGAGGCCGATATACGCGATTGAATCAATAAAGAACAGATTCAATGTGAATGCTAACTAACTAACGTCACGCTAACTAGTTTGCGCTAGCAAGCTCCCCTTTTTGTTTAGTTAGCTAGCTTGGCTAACAGGCAGATTTAACGTTAAAGCTTTTTTCAGAGGCCTAGTCATCCTGACAATTATTGTCGTAACTAGTTAGTTAGTTAGCCGAGGACATCACCAGCTCTTTCGCAAGGTAAGTAACTCGATGAGCTATTCTTTTCACGCCCATATGGAACCAACAAGCATCTCATGACAGCTAACGTTAGCTCATTTAGCTAGCCTAGCCACTTTTCATGTTGCGTCTATAACGTGGGGGTGTGAGATTGATAATGCTAGCTATTTAGTTACCGACCTATCTGACTAGCCATCAGCAGGTTAGTTTGCTAATTTGGTAACGTTAAACTAATTGTACCTAACTACAGTTCAATAAAACGTCGCTCAGAATATACAATAGCTTCAAGTGGGATCAACAGTGTAACCTCAAACAAAAGGGTTAGTTATATATCAGTATCTTTGGTGTAACGTTAGCCGCTAACTCGCGTTAGCAGTTTCAACATGGCTGTTGTTATTGCTAAATAGGTACCATTTATCTTTTGTGTAACGTTAGCAGCTAACCAGACAGCTAACTCGCATTATCCGTTTAAACATGGCTGTTGTTACAGCCAGTCAATTTAGCCTTGGCATAAATTAGTCATAACAAGGTTATCTAACTAACGTGAGTTAGCCAGGTAAATTTGACTGAAATATAACAACTAAACTGTACCAAATTGCCTTATATAATGTTAGCTAACTAGTGTATTCTGTAATGTTAATCAACAACACTAGTTAGCGACACATTTTAGGTGCATTTTGTTTATCTTGAACATGTATTATTTTATCAATGTTATTTTACACAGGTCAGAGTTTGGAAAGTGGACTTCCTTCCTGTATGATGATTATTGTTCACTGTAGCAATGCTGATCTGTGCCACTCCTCCTAGTTGCCATCCATCTGAAGAGTAGCACCATGACTGACAAAACAACCCGGATCGTCATGAGATGCCTCCACCAGTTCTCCAAATGATATGATATAGTAGCTTCCTGGATTGCATTCTGTGCCAGCAGGAGCCTTGCACAGGTTCTACTGCTCTCTTTGGAGCAGCTATATTCACTACGGGTTCGGGACAACAAGAACCATGGGAAACAGCTGTGTTTGTAGAGAAGACAGTGATGTGGAGGATGGATCGGCAAATCGCGGGCAGCTCAGGCGAGTTGATCACACCGCTGCTGATCCCCCGGAGGCACGAAGCAGTCGGCCCCGGGACCCAGTCAGACCGCCCCGCCGTGGACGGGGACCCCATGAACCCCGCCGGAAGAAACAAAATGTGGACGGGCTGGTGCTGGACACACTTGCTGTCATCAGGACTCTAGTTGACAAGTAAGTGTTTGAAATGTAATTTCCAACCAAGCAAGTGGCCATGGCATGCATAATAAACTTTGCTTCCCTTCACAAGTGTAGTTTAACAATGTATCAGGACTGTAGTACAGTGTGTTCAGATTATGCAAGCCCTTGTGTTGGCACTTAAGACATTAACATGGTCTTGAGATGTTCGAGGGGTGTGTAAGCTCTCACTTGGGATAGGCCTGAGTCTTGGTAAAAGTTTGTTGGTCATTGAAGTGTTATCCTCCAGACAGCCTCCTCTGCTCCCTCAGAACCCAGTCAATAGTGTTTAGACTGACAGAACACTTCCTCTCCGAGCTAGAGAGGTTGTGGTCTGATTTACTATGTAATGAAGCAATTCGGCCTGGCCCCTAAGACCCTCAAACTTCTACAGATGCACCATTGAGGGGCTCCCAAATGGCGCAGCGGTCTAAGGCACTGCATCTCACTGCTAGAGGCATCACTACAGACACCCTGGTTTGAATCCAGGCTGTATCACAACCAGCCGTGATTGGGAGTACCATAGGTCGGCGCACAATTGGCCTAGCGTCGTCCGAGTTTTCCCGGTGTAGGCCATCATTGTAAATAAGAATGTGTTCTTAACTGACTTGCCTAGTTTAAAAAAAAAGAGAGAATCCTGTTGGGCTGTATCACCGCCAGGTACAGCAATTCCACAGTCCAAAACCGCATCACACGGGGACACACTGCCTGCCCTCTAGGACATCTACAGTATATGTAAAATATCTGGGATCTTTTATTTCAGCTTATGAAACACAGGACCAGCACTTTACATGTTGTGTTTCTATTTTTATTCAGTATATATATATATATACACAGTTTAAGTCAGAAGTTTACATACACTTAGGTTGAAGTCATTAAAACTCATTTTTAAACCACTCCACAGATTTCATGTAAACAAACTATAGTTTTGGCAAGTCGGTTAGGACATCTACTTTGTGCGTGACACAAGTCATTCTTCCAACAATTATTTACAGACAGATTATTTCACTTAAAATTCACTATATCACAATTCCAGTGGGTCAGAAGTTTACATACATTAAGTTGACTGTGCCTTTAAACAGCATGGAAAATTCCAGAAAATGATGTCATGGCTTTAGAAGCTTCTGATAGGCTAATTTACATAATTTGAGTCAATTGGATGTGTACCTGTGGATGTACTTCAAGGCTTACCTTCAAACTTAGTGCCTCTTTGCTTGACATCATGGGAAAATCAAAAGAAACCAGCCAAGACCTCAGAAAAACAATTGTAGACCGCCACAAGTCTGGTTCATCCTTGGGAGCAATTTCCAAACGCCTGAAGGTACCACGTTAACCTGTACAAAATAATAGTACGCAAGTATAAACACCATGGGACCACGCACCATGGGATCATACCGCTCAGGAAGGAGACACGTTCTGTCTCCTAGAGATGAACGTACTTTGGTGCGAAAAGTGAAAATCAATCCCAGAACAACAGCAAGGGACCTTGTGAAGATGCTGGAGGAAACAGGTACAAAAGTATCTATATCCACAGTAAAATGAGTCCTATATCGACATATCCTGAAAGGCTGCTCACCATTGCTCCAAAAGCCACACTACGGTTTGCAACTGCACATAGGGACAAAGATCGTACTTTTTGGAGAAATATCCTCTGGTCTGATGAAACAGAAATAGAACTGTTTGGCCATAAAGACCATCGTTATGTTTGGAGGAAAAAGGGGGAGCCTTGCAAGTCGAAGAACACTATCCCAACTGTGGAGCACGGGGGTGGCAGCATCATGTTGTGGGGGTGCTTTGCTGCAGGAGGGACTAGTGCACTTCACAAAATAGATGGCATCATGAGGAAGGAAAATGATGTGGATATATTGAAGCAACATGTCAAGACATCAGTCAGGAAGTTAAAGCTTGGTCGCGAAATGGGTCTTCCAAATGGACAATGAACCCAAGCATACTTCCAATGTTGTAGCAAAATGGCATAAGGACAACAAAGTCAAGGTATTTGAGTGGCCATCACAAAGCCCTGACCTCAATCCTATAGAACATTTGTGGGCAGAACTGAAAAGGCGTGTGCTAGCAAGGAGGGCTACAAACCTGACTCAGTTACACCAGTTCTGTCATGAGGAATGGGCCAAAATTCACCCAACTTATTTTGGAAAGCTTGTGGAAGGCTACCAAGAACATTTGACTCAAGTTAAACAATTTAAAGACAATACACTCAATTAGTATTTGGTAGCATGTAAACTTCTGACCCACTTGGAATGTGATGAAAGAAATAAAAGCTGAAATAAATAATTCTCTACTATTATTCTGACATTTCACATTCTTAAAATAAAGTGGTGATCCTAACTGACCTAAGACAGGGAATTTTTACTAGGATTAAATGTCAGGAATTGTGAAAAAAATGTATTTGGCTAAGGTGTATGTAAACTTCCGACTTCAACTGTATGTATACATTCTCGTCAAGGCTTAATCTCTCATGGACAGATTAAATTACAACCAACAGTAGTTCCTGGTTTGGGGTTTTCCTCTTATTTGGATGAATCAGAATTGGGTGAAGGCGGTGCTTGAACTGGTGCAGTAATTTTCAAGCCCATGTGCGATGATAAATGTCTTCCACAAATAACTAATGAAACAAATGCCCTTTTTGGCCATGATAAACACGGGTGAAATTAGCGAAAGGGAGTGGTTTGGCTTAGTCGTCGTCGCCCCCCCCCCAAACCCAGAAGTAAAAAGGGAAATGACAAAATGTCGCGATAATTTTACTTCTGGACAACCGAGATTAGTCAATGCTCATCCTATGTAACTACTGCTGTACACACCAATTTAAGAAATTTCCCCCTCGGGGATCAATAAAGTACCTATCTATCTTTAATATTAATATACTGTCTATTCACACCATCCTATATAACTACTGCTGTACACACCTTTCTATTTATATACTGTCCATACTGTCTATTCACACCATCCTATATAGCTACTGCTGTACACACTGTCTATACACACCATTATTACATTTACAGGCAGGGTGAGGCAGGCCGATTGGCCAGTCTCGCTCACAGACAAAACGACAACTGTCGCACGCCCATCCATCACACTGCTCCCTTCTCTCTGCCTCCGACTTGTCTTCCGAATTTCGTAACTGCTTAGAGCAAAATACTTCCCAATGATTTAACTTCATTGTCACAAAATTCTGTTCATCACATATATATTATTTTTTTTCAGTGACCAAGAGCCCCCCTACTCCATGATCACGCTGCATGAGATGGCAGAAACGGGTAAGACAGATGTACTTATGGTACTGTATATGAGCAATGATGATGTAATACATGGATTTCAGACTAGATTTCTCAAGAAAGATACTGTCATTTTCTTCAGTATGAGAACAGTAAGAGGAACTCTGTCCTCTTGCTTTATCTCCTCTGTGTCAAATTAAATAATTAGTGAGTCCTCTTCTCAGCTTTAACCTACGGATATCGATGACTAGTGGATCTTAAGGTTATTTAAGGCTCTTCTAGCTGACATAATGATACTAATGCAGGCTGCACAGTCAGTCTGAGCTCAGGCCATAATTAAATGCCATTGTGCCTGCATATTGGTCAATCTCATCCGTTCCTTCAGCTAGAATGTGTTCATTCTACATTACTGAGCCTTGTTTGTAACCTTTTACAATTCTCTGTTAAGGCTATTCATTTTGAGAACCAGATTCATGGTTCAAGAGCATTATGCTAGTGAGTGGCAGGTCTGAGCCTTTCTTTGGCTGGTATCTAAGAGGTGGATTTAGCAGGGCCTTACTGGGTCTTAACTACTGTATCCTGCCCGCCAGCCTGTCTCGTCCCCTGTCATTGCTACGACTGTGTGCTGTTTACTTTATTTATAAGTCCATCTATTCCTTTGATGGTTGAGAGAGTTGTAGGTTTGGGTCAGGGCAGTCAGGTGTTGACTCTCCGCTATGGAAAGGGAAGAATGGAGTTATTCCTGGGCCTGTTATCCGGGATAGGAGTGGGTTAGTAGGATAGGAGTGGGTTAGTAGGATAGGAGTGGGTTAGCTGGTGGTGGGATATAAAGGGTCACAAGTATTTTTTTCACCACCGCAATTCAGCTTTTCTAATGTCAAATACATCTGCCTTATGTGCTGCTGTTGCCACAGAAGGAAATATCCAGTATGTTGTATAGTCTGAACACAGGGAAAGGTTAGAAATGAGTCAGTTATTTTGAATTAAGGATGGCCAGGAGGAAGAGAAACCCCAAACAATTCCTCAGTTTCAATTTCAATTCAACTATATATGAGTTTCAACAGAATTCAACCGTATATGAGTTTCAACAGAATATGAGTTTCAAGAGAATATGAGTTTCGGTTCCGGCCAGTTGAGTGATGATGCTCAAGAAAGCCCCAAGCAGACATGCTTAGACACAACCTCACAGTCTGCATATCTGCATCAAGTGTGACAACTAACTACAAAGAGCAATGGGGCTGTTAATTACCAGTCTCCCCTTCTAACCTCCACTCCTTCCTGCCCCATCCCCTGTGCCACTCTAAGATGACGGCTGGTTGGAGGTGGTCCAGTCTCTGATCCGGGTGATACCACTGGACGACCCATTGGGACCAGCTGTGATTACCCTGCTGCTTGACGAGTGCCCACTCCCCACAAAAGTAAGTACTAGTTACCATCTGGGTCTCTAGTTTCCGCTAGGGCCCTATAAAATCTGCATTCCGGAGAACGTGGACAAAATCCAAACATTCAACAATGTTGAAAAATGTATTGAAATATAAGAAATCAACTAAATGTATTCAAGTTATTTGAAAATGCATTCATTTGCCCAAGATTATCATGAGACATCAACAGTATACAGAACTTTCCTTTGATTTTCTTTTACCACCTTTTTGTGATATCCAATTACGATCTTGTCTCATCGCTGCAACTCCCCAACGGGCTCGGAAGAGGTGAAGGTCGAGTCATGCGTGCTCCAAAACATGACCCGCCAAACCACGCTTCTTAACAACCCGGTAGCTAGCTGCACCAATGTGTCGGAGGAAACACTGTTCAACTGATGACCGAAGGCGCCCGACCCACCTATGGGACTCCCGGTCACGGCTAATTGTGACACAGCCTGGGATCAAACCCGGGTCTGTAGTGACGCCTCAAGCACCATCGTTTCTTCCGTGTATGAATCTGTTTTTCAATGTCTATAGGCTAATAGCACTAAGGCCAAATTCAATGTTTCATCAAATATTTGTTTTGTTTATTTTTTTATACAGGGGTCCTAAAATTCCACATCAAATGCCTAAATTCCAAATCAAATCCCTCCAAATGTGGTTTAATACATTTTGTGGACCCATTTAGTTTTTCTATAAACAATGTGTGATTTTGAGAGCGAAAACCTGGAACTGGGAAAAATGGATACCTGGAAAAACAAAAAAGAGAACTGAATTTGGGGAACAACTACATGGAATCTGGATTTTGTTTTTTACTGATTTTATAGGGCCCTACCTGTAATGCCTCTACGATCCATCTTCCTTGCCTAATGCCTACACAGAACTGAAAATTCAAAGTGCGAATTCCCAAAGCATGACTGTCCACTCCTACGCAGCTGATCACAATACACCAATCTTATTGTCAAGTACAGTGTTCTTCCCCTGGAGGCCAACCTTTTTTAGTTTATTTCTCTGCATTGAGTCATCACTGTTCTCTTTGTCTCTTAAAGATTCTTTTGAAAAAGTAAAACACAGTCTTTGCTCTGAATTATTACTGTTTATTGAGAGGGATTCAGTGTTTTTGTTTATCATATAATCAGTGTAGCCTGTTGCTTTACCCATTTTATTCCATATAGGCTAACAGAGAAAGTGGATATCAAGTAGATTTGAACATTTGGCGATCTAAAGTTTTTCTGTGTTGGGCTTTCATAAGTATTGTTTCCCTTCCTTTGTTAGGACGCTTTACAGAAGCTGTCCGGGATGCTGAGCCTGAGTTCCACTGTAGCCCGCCAGGATGCCGTCATCCCTTCCAAGCACCGCAACACTACAGCTGTACTGGGCTGCCTGGCTGAGAAACTGGCGGGTGAGTGTGGATGCAACCTGATCTCCCTCATTCTTACACACACTCATGAACTGAATCTACAGTGTGAATATGTATGAAAATGCTCCAGGTTATTTGACCCTAGCTGCTCAACCAGTTTTTAGCATGTCAAGTGGTCAGTTTAAACTGAAAGCGCTGAACCTGCAGGTTTGAGTTGGTCTGTCATGACATGGCCAAAGTGCTCTGCAGCACTGGGCTGGGGAGAGGGTGGTCAGGGTGAAACGACTCAGTCTGTCTGATATACCCAACAGGCATTGTTTACAAACCAAACTGTGAATTACACCTTTTTTTTCTCTGGAAGCTCTGAGGTAATCTTGGTGCGATCCTGTGCTTTTACTGTGGCCCTGAGCATTGTTTCTCCTCCTAATGCCCACTCCACATGTCTCATCTCTCAGGTCCAGCAAGCATTGGACTCCTGAGCCCTGGAACCCTGGAGTACCTGCTGGAGAGCCTGGTGAGAGAACACACAGATCAAGAAGATCATACATTCTGTTACAAGCTGCACTGTTGATAGTCATGTACTTGGGTTGCATGTACAGTTGAAGTCGGAAGTTTACATACACTTAGATTGAAGTCATTAAAACTCAATTTTCAACCACTCCACAGATTTCGGTTAGGACATCTACTTTGTGCATGAAACAAGTAATTCTTCCAACAATTGTTTACAGACAGATTATTTCACTTAATTCACTATATCACAATTCCAGTGGGTCAGAAGTTTACATACAATAAGTTGACTGTACCTTTTAAACAGCTTGGAAAAATCCAGAAAATGATGTCATGGCTTTAGAAGCTTCTGATAGACTTATTGACATAATTTGAGTCAATTGGAGGTGTATCTGTGGATGTATTTCAAGGCCTACCTTCAAACTCAGTGCCTCTTTGCTCGACATCATGGGGAAATCAAAAGAAATCAGCCTAGACCTAAAAATAAAATTGTAGACCTCCACAAGTCTGGTTCATCCTTGGGAGCAATGGTGTGGGAGCAATGGTGTATACTTGCGTACTACAAACAATAGTACGCAAGTATACACCATGGGACCACGCAACCATCATACCACTCACGAAGGAGATGCGTTCTGTCTCCTAGAGATGAATGTTCTTTGGTGCAAAAAGTGCAAATCAATCCCAGAACAACAGCAAAGGACCTTGTGAAGATGCTGGAGGAAACCGGTACAAAAGTATCTATATCCACAGTAAAACAAGTCCTATGTCGGCATAACCTGAAAGGCCGCTCAGCAAGGAAGAAGCCACCGGACTACGGTTTGCAACTGCACATGGGGGCAAAGATCGTACTTTTTGGAGAAATGTCCTCTGGTCTGTTGAAACAAAAATATAACTGTTTGGCCATAATGACCATCGTTATGTTTGTAGGAAAAATGGGGACGCTTGCAAGCCGAAGAACACCATCCCAACCGTGAAGCACGGGGGCTGGCAGCATCATCTTGTGGGGTGCTTTGCTGCAGGAGGGACTGGTGCACTTCACAAAATAGATGGCATCATTATGTGGATATATTGAAGCAACATCTTAAGACATCAGTCAGGAAGTTAAAGCTTGGTCGCAAATGGGTCTTCCAAACTTATTTTGGGAAGCTTGTGGAAGGCTACCCAAAACGTTTGACCCAAGTTAAACAATTTTAAAGACGATGCTACCAAATACTAATTGAGTGTATGTACATTTCTCACCCACTGGGAAGTTGATGAAAGAAATAAAAGCTGAAATAAATCATTCTCTCTACTATTATTCTGACATTTCACATTATTAAAATAAAGTGGTGATCCTAACTGACCTAAGACAGGGAATTTTTACTAGGATTAAATGTCAGGAATGGTGAAAAGCTGAGTTGAAATGTATTTGGCTAAGGTTTTTGTAAACTTCCTACTTCCAACTAGTTTTTCTGTAGAATGAGGCTGAGACCTTGTCTAATTTCTGTCAATCTCTGTTCCCAGAGTTCTGAGGCCCATCCTACTGTTATGCTTTTTGCCCTCATAGCCTTGGAGAAGTTCTCACAGACCAGTAAGTTTGTCCCCATCTCCTGTACATCCTGCTGAAGGTTGTTTGCTATGCTAACCTATTGGCCATGAAACAAACTAGTAACTGTCATATTTCTCTGTTGTAGGTGAGAACAAGCTAACAGTGTCCGAGTCGTGTATAAGTGACCGGCTGGGGATTTTGGAATTGTGGGCTGACCACACAGACTACCTGAAGCGCCAGGTCGGCTTCTGTTCCCAATGGAGCCTGGATAACCTATGTGAGTAGTATACTACATCATGTTTGAGGACTGTTCTCATCCAGATTTCCCCACACAACAGACAGACCGTGCTCTTGGTTTTAGCAGCAGTCCATTGTTCCTTTTGTGAAGAGGCTTTGAGCTCCTTGCAGGGTGTGATTTGCATTCAGAATATGCGCTTAGCAGCACAGTCGAGTGGTTGAGGAGACTTTTCACACTGTTGTGTGTGTGTGTGTGTGTGTGTGTGTCAGAGACTGACTTATACCATTCCCTCTCCTCAGTCCTGAAAGATGGTCGTCAGTTAACCTATGAGAAGGTGAACCTGAACAACATCAATGCCATGCTGAACAGCAACGACGTCAGCGAGTATCTTAAGATCTCTCCCAGTGGACTCGAGGTGAGGGGCGTCTATGTAATAGGGCCAGGACAGTAACAGTTTTGCGATACTCGTTAGTATCGTGGCAAGGAAACAAAACAAATTAACTTTATTTAGGAAAACAGCCCTAATGTTGGAAAACAAACATCATTATATTGTCACCCAGAGTCATTTATCTTCCAAGCTATAACACACAATGTTTTACATGCAGCAGGTTTTAAAGGACAATCTTGTTTTCATTTTTGCCATGGAAAAAATTGTGATACTGCCAGTTTTCTGGGGGGTTCCGGGGTCCTCCCACCCAAAACAAAATATGTATTAGTAATGAAAAGCTTGGTTCTGGTGATGTTTATAAAAATAAATAAAAAAAAAACATCTAAAACATAATTTCCACCCCCCCCAATAACGTATTGGTACAATTATTATAGTATACAGGATGCAATTTAAGGTGCTGCAGCTATTTAAAGAAACACAACAGAGACCTTCTTTATGAAATAAAAAAGTTTATCTTGACAAAATTTAAGAGGAACATTTATCTGAACATGAATTAGAGCCCACTAATGTTCATCACAAAAGGAGGGTGTTGGAAATCTCTTTCCAGGTTCTGACAAAAACCTAGTTCTGACATAGTTTACAGCCTTTGTCAGAGCACTTTATTCTTCTGGGCTTTTGGAAAAAGATTTCCCTTGATGGTGGGGCCATTGATGGAGAGTTGCATGCAGGCGACTAGGTGGTCTCCCTGCAGTCTGTTCCTCAAGTTTGTTTTGACCTGTAATAACAGAGAATAATAAGAGAAGGGAGAGGGATAAAGAGGATCTACTTTCACATTTAAATGTTCTTGTTTCATTGCAGAGAAGTCCTTCTCACAATTAAGGGAAGACGCTGGTATAGTCCGTGCGATTGCTGCCAGCTGGCTAAGGGAGGGGCAGACTGCCCCCGCTCATTAAACTGCGAGGCTAGCTTTGTCATTGCTGTCAGCTGGTCCAACCCCTGAAATACATGAAAAACAAAAATATTAAAGAGGAGCCAGGAAAAAGGGTTGGGCAACACTGGACTAAAATGTTCTCTTCAAAAGATTGTCATACTCATGCCATACCTTGAATGCTCCAACTAGCACGTTGCTTGTATGAGGACCACTCTTGCAGCACAGCAGCCTCTGGCGCTGGCAAGAACTGCCTGTGTCAGGTTAAAGGTGTTTATCCTCTCACTAGAGAACGCAGTCTGAGGTCCCAACACACTGAAGGCCCCAGGTCCAGGTGTTGGAACCTCCGGTCTAGGCTGTCCTGGAGGCCAACAAGATATGAATCCATGACCGAATTACTGTATCAAACAGAAAATAAGTGATTCATAGCTGTTTGTTTTAGTTTATCTAACACACATTATGTAATATTGGTTTCATCACACCATCACACTATTTGAAAACAAATGTTTTTACCTCCTCTCTGAACCGAGCCCAGAACTGCTCCCTGGTCTTGGTCTTCTCCACCTGGCCTCTCCCTCTCCTCCTCCTCTTGATGTTGAATGCGCCCAGATCCGCATTCAATGGGTCATCGAGGTCCTGGTGGAGTTGGCTCAGCGATAAACACATAATGCTGTAGACTAGTACAGACTAAATATGCACAAACATTTTCAACCCTTAGCCTAATTAAAGGAAATTTGACTAACCATGTGGTGTATTATATAGCCACGACTTCAGTCTGTCAATTTTAGGCCACTTTGGGTCCCATCCGGATTGCTGGTGGCCTTACACCTCTCTCCTCCTCTCCTTTTATCTACTCCTCTTTCTTCTCCTTCTCTCTGCTCTCCTCCCATCTCCCTTCCTGGCTCGCTCCTTTACTCTGCTATCCTCTCCTTTTTGACGTTAGCTATCTTGCTTGCACTTGATACAGTTCCAAACGAACTAGCTAGCCAACTTGCTAGACTAGTACCGTTAGTTAACCATGTTTCTATCATCAACATACTTGTGGATATTGAATCGCTAATTGCCGTTACAAGTCTGGCAGCAATGTTATAGATCTAAATTATGTTAGTATGTTATAACTAGCTTGTGTAGTTAACTAGTTGGCTAGCTAACGTTAGTCAAACAAACAAGCTAACGTACCTTTTCTTGCATTCTGAAGTGATTCAAGTGAAATTGTGTTTCGCGCCGTTCGTGTGTTTCTTGAGTTGCAGGATGCCTGCCACAGCTCACAGTTCTAAATAACAGTTAGAACGGTTTTGAACTGTATTTCTTGTTTACATAATACTTATTTTCTACTTAAACTGCACTGTTGGTTAGGGCTTGTAAGTAAGCATTTCACTGTAACATATTCGGCGCACGTGACAAATAAACTGATTAGATTTGAACCCAGACAACATCTATTTACCAAGAAAAGCAAATGTGCTTTACAGAACTTTATTGAAACTATGTTTGATAGAAATATGTTTCTTTTGGTGTGGAGGCAATGATTCTGCCGTGGCGCAGCGCCACACTTAAATTAACGCAGAGGAAACACTGGATACTGGTATCATTCCAGCCCTACTATGTAACAAGCCTAACAGCAGTGGAGAGAGGTGGTCTTGTGACTAGAATGATCCAAACTCTACTTTCTTTAGGGGCACTGTGTTGCGCACACACAAGGAATTAGGATACTATATGTTCCAGTCACTGGAAATGCCAGCATTACACTGTGGCCAGTTTTATTAGTACCAGGTTGGACCCACCTTTGCCTCCAGAATAGCGTGAATTCTTCGGGGCATATATTCTTCAAAGTGTGGCATTCAAGCGTTGTGTGATTGGTATCAAGGGACCTCAGCTGTGCTAGGGAAACATTCTCCACACCATTGCCAACAGCCTGTACCGTTGATACCAGGCAGGATGGGGGCATGGACATGCTGCTTACTCCAAATCCTGACTCTGCTATTAGCATGACGCAACAGGAACCGGGATTCATCTGTCCAGGCGACGTTTTCCACTCCTCAATTGTCCAGTGTTGGCGATCATGTGCCCACTGGAGCCGCTTCTTCTTGTTTTTAGCTGATAGGAGTGGAACACAGCGTGGTCATCCGTGACAAGGATCAACGAGTTGTGCGTTCCGTGATGCCGTTCTGCACACCACTGCGCCGTTATTTGTCTGTTTGTAGCCCGTCTGTTAGCTTGCACAATTCTTGCCATTCTCCTTCAACCTCTCTCATAAACAAGCTGTTTTTGCCCACAGGACTGCCGCTGACTGGATGTTATTTGTTTGTCAGTATGAACCTTAGACTCTGTTGTGCGTGAAAAGCCCAGAAGGCTGGCCGTTTCTCAGATACTGGATCTGGTGTGCTGGGCACCGACAATCACGCCACGCTCAGTCGCTTAGGTGGCTCGTTTTAATCGAACATTAACTGAATGCCTTTTTGCCTGTCTGCTTTATATAGCAAGCCACGGCCACATGACTCACTATCTGTGAGTCGTGAATGTTGTGGTGTACCTAATATACTGTCCGCCAAGAGTATACTGATGGGTATCATACTTGTGATCCATAGAGATAACAGATCTGCCCTTTTCTCCCCTTTACCAAGGCACGCTGCGATGCGTCCTCCTTCGAGAGTGTCCGCTGTACCTTCTGTGTGGACTCTGGCGTGTGGTACTATGAGGTCACTGTGGTCACCTCAGGGGTCATGCAGATTGGCTGGGCCACCAAGGACAGCAAGTTCCTCAACCATGTAAGTGCACACATTCTTTACTGATACACACAGCAAGCAGTTTTTATTCATGTTAGACTGAATACCATAATGTGTGTGTTTCAGGAGGGCTATGGGATAGGAGATGATGAATACTCGTGTGCATATGATGGCTGCAGGCAGCTAATCTGGTACAACGCTCGCAGTAAACCACACTCCCACCCCTGCTGGAAAGAGGGTAAGTGCAACCCAAACTCCATACAGGATTCATGTTGTAGCTCAGAGGCAGGCTGTAATGGGAGACGTCTGTCAGGACCTCAGTTTACAAACATTTGTTACTGCGCTACTGGCCCTTACAAGCCTAAGCTTAAGCCTTACACTCTTGTTGATCTGTAGGAGATGTCATAGGTTTCCTACTGGACCTTGGTAAGAAGCAGATGCTTTTCTACCTGAATGGACATCCGCTACCCCCAGAGAAACAGGTGTTCTCCTCAGCAACGTGAGTATACACACCCTTCTCCTGCTCGCTCCATTCTCTGGACATATCCAAAGTGCACCCCACACACGTATTCACATGCTGTACATTTTGGTAACTCACTGCCACATCCAATATCCTCCCTATACTTCCACTTACCTTAGTCTCTCTACTTCATCTCTTTCTCAGGTCTGGCTTCTTTGCAGCAGCAAGTTTCATGTCCTACCAACAATGTGAGTTTAACTTTGGGGCGAAGCCCTTCCGCCACCCCCCGTCTGTTAAGTTCAGCACCTTCAATGACTTTGCCTCGCTGGCGTCTGATGAGAAGATTATCCTTCCCAGGTAAGTCTGAGCTAATGGCGCCTTGAGCGAAATGGTTAGGCTCTAAATGATCACTCTGGTTGAACAGGAAAAACTGCACTTTATGTGAACTCTTATGTACCATTTCATGACTGTGCTTGTGTGCTTTCCTCAGACACCGGCGCCTGGCCCTCCTCAAGCAGGTGAGCATCAGAGACAACTGCTGCACCCTCTGCTGTGACCAGATGGCCGATACAGAGCTGAGACCCTGCGGACACAGGTACAACAACTTCCCTGTCTGTTTTACCCCTTTTAACTATCTAGGCATTTGCCTGTGTGTTACAGCTCCTTACATGGCATCTGTGTGTGTTTGTGTCTGTCTCCTTAGTGGGATGTGTATGGAGTGTGCCTTACAGTTGGAGACGTGCCCACTGTGTCGCCAGGACATTCAGACACGTGTCAGACTCATCTCACACGTGTCCTGACACATCACCTCCAAACCAGGACATAAACACTCCTCCGCAGGACATGAACACTCCACCCCAAACCTCCCCTCCTCCAATCACCTTTAACCAAGTTATCAACCCAACCAATAGGACAATGTGGCTGTGCTAGGATTTGTGATCGGACCCTGGGCCTAATGTGAGAAGGGAGTGATGGGACCTGACGAAGAACCCCAGGAGAGAGACGCTGTAGGGAGAATAGAACAAGGGTTAACATTTTCTTCTGCTGCACTCCATGGAGTGTTCTCTCTGTGAGGAGATGGGCCCCACACCCAGTCTGAGAGCAAGAAAGTGCAGGCAGAGTGAGAGGGCATTTTGAGATATTAGCAGGCAACAGCATTTCCAGAATCGCCCCATCAATCTTAATGTCATAAACTCACACAGTATCTGCACATGGATCTGCCTAATGTTCCCTCTGGCTCTGGTCAATGTTACCTGTGTATCTCTGCTCAAGTGTTTTAAATGAATCTGTGATTCTCTTGTTTTCAGACTAAACGTGAAGGCACAACAACAAAGACAATTATGTTAACTCCCTGCTCAATTATACAATACCAACTGAGCACAGATGTGTCTATTGCTCTCCATCTCTCGCTCTCTCGTTTACATGAAGCATTTCTTAGTTGTTTGAATAATCATTCTGTTATAAATGAGATGGCAAAATTAACAAAAGAACTGTGATTCAAAAAGTATTATATTTGTGTACAATTAAAACTAAATTGAGTTGATTTAAGTTATTGAAATTGCAGCTAATTGGGATAGTTTTGATTCCCAGGATAGCATGAAGTGGTTGAAGAAAACCATTCAGAATCCCAGGATGTTGTTGGAAGATATCACACATCTGTCAGTATGAATGACTACATTTAGTCACGGTGTGCCAATATGGAGGACCAATTGTCTCCATTCCAGACAATGAATTAATCATGGAAGAAATTAAGAAAAAGTGAAATTGTATCTAAATGTCTTTAATGGAGTAGCCCCAGGGGCCCCAAAGATGTGATTTAATGAATGATCATTGTTTTCTGAATTGTGATATTTGTAATAAATGTATTAAAGTAACTGTCTAGTGTTTCCAGATTTCTATGAAATATGACTTATTAAAAACAATGAGTGAAATAGTTTTCCTCCAAGAAATGATAATTAAGTATCTTAAAAATCTGCTTTTCTGTGTTGGAATGGTGTGGGAGTACCCCAACAACAGAACTGTGTGGGTGTATACCGGTCATTAAAGCTATTCATGGGAGCTCATCCCCCAGCAAGTGTTTTTTAAATCTCTGTTGAAGATAAGTTTGAGGTTGGGTTTTTAAAGTTATTTGTTTCTCTCCAATGAATGCTTTGACTACAAATATGATTATAGGATGAGTCAACATTATTTGGGTATGATCTTTTAAAAGTAAGATTTTCACTGGACAGTTACTGTAATGTTACATTGTTTCTTGTTAAAGATGCCATTATTATTGACATGATTTAGTATGAGCTACATTCACAACTAAACCCATCAGTCATAATTAATTACACGATGCCTATGCTGCATTATCATGGGACAGAAAATGGAAAATTAATGTACAGTCCATGGTTGCAACAAAGGACCTATAAACGTACTTAAACATTTAACTTAAATGTGAGTTTACACCATGTTAAGTACGTGACCCATAGAGATTCTATCAAATTATTATAATTCCCAATTCCCTGACCGTAGCGTACTTCAGGAACTAATCAGCAGGGATCTGTTTCTTCACCGGACTGAATTTACTGAAGGGAGCGTTTTTTTCTGTTGCCTTGGTAGCGATTACAGAAAATCAATCGGACAGACAACCACGTAGCTTGCTAACTAAATAGATTAAGAATGGACGTTAAAGAGCGAAGTGAGTTCTTGACTAATTTTAAATCTTACGAAAATAAAGTCAGAGAAATATAGCAATGATTGCTCGGCTAGGCTAGCTAGCATCTAATGCTGAAATGCTAACGTTATCTAATGTATTGTGTAATGTCTTGTCTTTTTGAAAGATCTGCTGGGTGGCGGAGAGAACATCGTTGAAATGGTGGATTTGGATGAGGAGAATTTTGCTGTTTCAAAGTATGTGTGCGTGCGTGTTTGTCTGTATGTCTATGAGTGTGAGGAAGTGAGTGAGTTTGATAACGTTAACTTAGAACATCATGATAATTGTTTATATGTTTTGGTTGCTGACTGATGTATCCTCACCAGTTCATCAGACGCAGATGCAGCCTTTGATGCTGTCATTGGGAGTATTGAAGACATCATCATGGGTAAATTGGACACAACACTGTTTTTTGGTCTAGACATGTTTCAGTGTATTAACGTTAAATGGATAGCTCGCTAACTATTGCTAATGTTACTCAATGTTCTCCACAGAGGACGACTTCCAGCACATGCAACAGAGCTTCATGGAGAAACACTATCTGGAGTTTGATGACTCTGAGGAGAACAAACTCACCTATACACTCATCTTCAACGAATATGTAAGGCACTATACTCTGTACATCTGCCTCCCTCATCATCAACTGTCAAGTAAGGTTGAGGGTCTTAAAGAACGATCTATGTTAAAGTGCCATACATATTCTGATGTTTATTTCTACCTCCTCAGATTGAGCTGCTTGAGAAACAACTGGAGCAGCAGCTGATGGAGAGAATTCCCGGTTTCAACATGAGCACATTTACCCATTTACTCAAGTATGTAAACCATTTCCACTCAGGAGTAATTTTACATGCCACTAGGTAAGTGGTTACCAACCTTTTTCGGTTACTCTACCACCAACTAAATGTTGCTCTCTAGGTCAGTAGTTCTCAAAGTTTGAGAAGCCCTGCTCTAGGTGGCACATTAGGCCAGTAGGTGGCACACCAGGCGGCACGTTGCTCCTTGTAAACCAAATACACCTCACTGCAGAGTGCAAAGTGTATTTGTTTCTCATACATTTTCTCTCTCTTTTCTATGTTTTAGGCAGCACAAAGACGAAGTGTCAGGAGACATCGTCGACATGTTGCTTACTTTTACAGACTTCATGGCCTTCAAGGAAATGTTCATTGATTACAGAGCAGTGAGTAAAAACTCAGAATGTTTGGAATTGGATGTACGTTATATTATGACAGTATATTTTAGGATCTGTACTAGTGATTTGTTGAGAGACATTTGCAGAGAGGATTCTGTCTCTTTGTGGTTGTGTCTCAGCACCCATGCCTACTCTGTCTGCAGGAGAGGGAGGGCCGAGGGCTTGACCTGAGTGATGGCCTAGTGGTGAGGTCTCTCAGCTCAACATCCTCCAAACCCATCACCTCCAGAACAACAACAGAACTGAAGTAACTAATGAAGAGTCATCCCCAAACACATTAACATACACATTGACCAATAGTGCACTGTGCTGCTGACCACAGAACATAATTGTTTGTCTTGCCCATGCCCTTCATTCACAGTGGACCACAGGGAATGTATGTATTTGAACTGTTACAGGTTTGCAATGGGAATGGTATCAGTCAAGTTGTTTTGCAATGTTTTATGTATAGCCTTTCTCTGGTTAAGATAGACACCTTTGTCCTCATGGTGGGGTACAACGTTTTTTATTAAATTTGTGAACTCGATGACTTGTTGAGTTTTGTGCCTGTTACATTAGTAACACATATGTCTGAAGGTTTCTTAAATGTCAAAAGGTGTTTGTAGGCCATTAAGCATTTTAGACAGACTAAACAGTAGCCTAGTTGCTCAACCCTTGGCATTGGTGTTAAGGAGGACTGTATGCACCAGCAATGGGAAAACACTTTTCTTCATTGTACTCGTAGCTCTCCACAACGAACATTATATGAAGCCTGAAAGAAGAAACCTGGTACATTCAGTCCTAGGCTGTTTGGTCATTGGTGCTTTCTCAGATCCTTCTTTCTCATTTGAACCAATGGGATCCCTTTCTGTAAAATAATTTAAATAATATTAGTACAACATTTGTCCTATGTAGCAGTCTTATTGAGAATAATATTTTAAGTGTTTTAATGAAATGTATTTATGTCACTGGTTTGCACATAGTCTTATGCCCCATTACCTGTAAATAAGAGTGTTTCAAATAAAGACATGAAATCATTTTGTAAAATCACAATCTACTTTATTTGAAAAGGTGTACTGATATGAATAAACAGCGCACATGATTCTCTTGGTCTTCACAATGGTGAAAAGAAAATATATACAAAAAACACATTTCTGAATGTGTGTTGCACACTTACCATGCAACCCATTGGGATTCCTGTGTATCAACAAGTATAATAATTAGGTGGGTGCTTACATTTTGACCTATTTCACATATACAAGTATGTATTATACACGTGTGAATTGGAAAAAAAAATGTTTTGTTGCATATCCCACTTCCACTGAGACACCCTCAGAGAGTGGGGTCATGGCCAGGGATCAGCCATTATTGAAGGCAACCCTGTAGCAATTAGGGTTAAGTGCCTTGCTCAAGTGCACATTAACTGAGTTTTCACCTAATTGATTCAAACCAGTGACCTTTCGGTTAGTGGCCCAACACTCTTAACCGGTAGGCTACCTACCGGCTTTATAACAGTATAGATATGTATCATTCATTACACTTTCCTACAGTATGTGATCATAGTGGTTATGTTATGTATGGGAGCATGTATGTGAGTGAGTCATGAGTGAGTGTACTGATGGATGTGCAGTGGTGGGGTTACCATAGCAACACACTTTGAAAGGGTCTGCAAAATGCTTCCATTTTGACATTTTGTCCAGCTTCTTATAAAAAGTCTACCGTATATAAAAACACTTGTCCTTTGATGAACAGGTTTGGAATCTCCTCTTCTTGTCACACTGTCCAAGTCTCTCTGTATGGAGAGGGTTTATCAGGATAGGTAGTCGAGTAGTCCTATGCAGGACCAGAGTTGCTGGCTGCATTACCTCCATCCCCCTTCCATGCCATATAGGAAAAGAAAGTGCTGGCTCCATATAACAAAGTCACTACGATGCCAAAAAACTGAACAAGAGACAATCAGATGAGAGAAGAATGTTATTATCATAAGATAGATGCCTGCATTAATTATTCTTCCTCGAATGTCAGTTAATTGAGATGGTTGAATCTTTAACTGGCAATGTTGATGATAGGCAGGCAGCTACATTCTCCACAAAGCAAAAACAAAGTGTTTTATCTACATATACATACTAAATACTGACTTCTGCCCTACATCAAACTGTGATGTTTGTAAAAAAAAAATAGGAGGGGAATCTTTATTGGCTAGAGTCACCTGGCTACTGTTTTCTTGGGTTGTAAAAGGCAGGAAATATAAGTCTTTGAACACGCTATAACGTAGGATCTTAATTTGATCGACTTGTTGCAGGAGAACTTTCTTAAAATGCAGGAAATGTAAAACGTGTAGTGTATTTGAGGTTTAAAAAGGCTTCTAAAGTTTGTAATATCAATTTAGATGTTTGTCTTACGAAAAATGCATCAGCCCCATCAAAAATGTCCATTCTTATAATCCACATAATAATTCACATTTCCTGTTGCTGTAGGATTTCTTTCCTGCTATCGCAAACTGGCTCAAATTAAGATCCTACATATGTATGCATGTTGAAACATTTACATTTGAGTAATTTAGCAGACACTTATCCAGAGTGACTTACAGGAGCAGTTACTGTTTACAAACCCTGTTAGATATACTCTAATAGCCCTGGGTCTTGTGCAACAGGGCCAACATTATGGTGACTAGCTTGTTCCTTCCAGGATGATCAAGGGGCTTGGTCATGTGCCTCGTTGTAAATAGCAAATGGACTATGGCCAGGATTGCCATGGAGAGCGAGAACACACCATAAAAGCACATTTACCTTATATTTTGTCTAGATCCCTCTCTCTTTATCTTTGAACATGTCACAGTCAGGTGCGCACATGACGCATCAGTTCTGCCTCCTTAGCCAAACATTTAGGAGCGAAGTAGAAGGGCCATTCATCCTACCCATATAACTCTACTCATCCTACCCATATAACTGTGTACAGAATGTAGATATCAGCACTTTCTGTTGAAGGTTATCTTGTGACTATGAAACATTTGCTAGTATAAAACGGAATTTACTCTAGTAAAGTCTCAGTCTATGTGGCCCCATGTAAGGGGAGCGCTCGTCTAAACAAGGGCTTCTCATGTGTTTCTGTCGCTCATCAACTGATCAGAACTAGTCAAACAACTAACAACTCAGCCAGCCTACATGTGTCTAAGTTTCTGTCTAGTGTCTGCATGTCTTTATATATCTGTAGATATTAAGTTGTCTGTTCTAGACTTACCGCAGCAGCTGCCATATGTCCGTAGAAGTTTGTTGAACTGTAAGGAGCAACTGATGCAGCATTGGCCAGAAATGCTGTGAGGTACAAAACTGTTGCCACAGCATTATACACCATAACCTATAATAGAGAGAACAGATGTTGATGAATACAGCCTACATTTTATTTTTACTATATTTTACAATGAATAACGATTACAAAATAACTTTGAAATAAACATATAGCAAAAATGCAGCATAGCAGGGACTACACGGGTCATTCTGGTGGACTACACGGGTCATTCTACAACAATGGTGGACATCATGGGTCATTCTACAACAATGGTGTCTTTCCTGTCAACCGCCAGGAATATATATATATATTTTTTAAGTCTGATATATATTTTGGTTTTAATTTAAGTGTTTTATTGTTAATTAAACATATGTCAGACAGTTGTTTTGCAAAAACATTTTTTTATATAGTATTGAACACCATAAAAATAGTTTGTCCCTCGGGTCAAAAGTTGTGGTTTAGCGACATACACTACATGACCAAAAGTATGTGGACACCTGCTCGTCGAACATCTCATTCCAAAATCATGGGCATTAATATGGAGTTGGTCCCCCCTTTGCTGCTATAACAGCCTCCACTCTTCTGGGAAGGCTTTCCACTAGATGTTGGAACATTGCTACATGGACTTGCTTTCATTCAGCCACAAGAGCATTAGTGAGGTCGGGCACTGATGTTGGGCAATTCGGCCTGGCTCGCAGTCGACGTTCCAATTCATCCCAAAGGTGTTCGATGGGGTTGAGGTCAGGGCTCTGTGCGGGCCAGTCAAGTTCTTCCACACCAATCTCGACAAAACATTTCTGTATGGACCTCGCTTTGTGCACGGGGGCATTGTCATGCTGAAAGAGAAAAGGGCCTTCCCCAAACTGTTGCCACAAAGTTGGAAGCACAGAATCGTCTAGAATGTAATTGTATGCTGAAGCATTAAGATTTTCCTTCACTGGAACTAAAGGCCCTAGCCTGAACCATAAAAAAACAGCCCCAGGCCATTATTCCTCCTCCACCAACGGACGGATCTTGGCACTATGCATTGGGGCAGGTAGCTTTTTCCTGCCACCCGCCAAACCAGGAATCGTCCGTTGGACTGCCAGATGGTAAAGAGTGATTAATCACTCCAGAGAACGAGTTTCCACTTCTCCCAGTGGTGGAAAAAGTACCCAATTTTAATTATTGAGTAAAAGTAAAAATACCTTAATATAAAATGACTCAAGTAAAAGTTAGTCACCCAGTAAAATACTACTTGTAAAAGTAAAAGTCTAAAAGTATTTGGCTTTAAATATACAGTACTATTCAAAAGTTTGAACACACCTACTCATTTAAGGGTTTTTCTTTATTTTTACTATTTTCTACATTCTAGAATAATAGTAAAGACATCAAAACTATGAAATAACACATATGGAATCATGTAGTAACCAAAAAAGTGTAAATATATTTTTGATTTTAGATTCTTCAAAGTAGCCACCCTTTGCCTTTATGACCGCTTTGCACACTCTTGGCATTCTCTCAACTAGCTTCACCTGGTATGCTTTTCCAACAGTTGAAGGAGTTCCCACATATGCTGAGCACTGGTTGGCTGCTTTTCCTTCACTCTGCGATCCAACTCATCCCAAACCATCTCAATTTGGCTGAGGTCAGGTGATTGTGGAGGCCAGGACATCTGATGAAGCACTCCATCCCTCTCCTTCAGGATCAAATAGCCCTTACACAGCCTGGAGGTGTGTTTTGGGTCATTGTCTTGTTGAAAAACAAATGATAGTCCCACTAAGTGCAAACCAGATGGGATGGTGTATCGCTGCAGAATGCTGTGGTAGCCATGCTGGTTAAGTGTGCCTTGAATTCTAAATAAATCACTGACATTGTCACCAGCAAAGCATCCCCACACCATCATACCTACTCCTCCATGCTTCTCGGTGGGAACCATACATGCAGAGACCATCTACTCTGTGTCTCACAAAGACATGGCGGTGAGACGCATCAGACCAAAGGAGAGATTTTCACCAGTCTAATCTCCATTGCTCGTGTTTCTTGGCCCAAGCAAGTCTCTTCTTATTATTGGTGTCCTTTAGTAGTGGCTTCTTTGCAGCAATTTGACCATGAAGGCCTGATTCACGCAGTCTCCTCTGAACAGTTGATATTGAGATGTGTCTGTTAGTTGAACTCTGTGAAGCACTTATTTGGGCTGCAGCTAAATCTAATGAACTTATCCTCTACAGCAGAGGTAACTCTGGGTTTTCCTTTCCTTTGGTGGTCCTCATGAGAGCCAGTTTCATCATTGCGCTTGAAGCTGTCTTCTGTATACCAGCCCTACCCCAACTGATTGCCTCAAATGCATTAAGAAGGAAAGAAATGCCACAAATTAACTTTTAACAAGGCCCACCTGTTAATTGAAATGCATTCCAGGTGACTAACTCATGAAGCTGGTTGAGAGAATGCCAAGAGTGTGCAAAGCTGTCATCAAGGCAAAGGGTGGCTACTTTGAAGAATCTCAAATATAACATATATTTGGATTTGTTTAACCCTTTTTTGCTTACTACATGATTCCATGTGTTATTTCATAGTTTTGATGTCTTCACTATTATTCTAGAATGTAGAAAATAGTAAAGATAAAGAAAAAAGCCACAATTTTCATAGAACGACCCACACATGACAAAAGCCTTTTAGCCTGAGGTCAGGTCAGCAATCACACCAGAGGTTAGTGGCTTAGGACACTCACCAACATTGGCCAGGGCACAGAGCTGAGTTTTTGATGGATACCAAAGAAGAGTATGAAGAAGAGGATAGTGGTGAGCAGCCACAGTGTCACGCCGACGAACATCACCCAGCCATAGGCAGGAATAATGGAGACACTGGCAATCAGAGCCCATTGCAGCAGGCCAAGACCCTGAGGAGAGTGAGGCAGAACAAGGTACATGTTCAGAAACATTTAGGTGACATTTGAACAGGTGAACCTTCCATTGAGACTCCAATCTAAGTTCATGCCAGATCAAGTCAGTGCCCTCTTGAATCGCAGTGTAGAAGACCTGTTACTTAGTACACCAGACAAGATCAGTAGGGCAAACAGAACTCTTTTTCAATGAAAAAGAATAATCCAAATATGTATTTAGGGATCCAGTTTTGATCTGCAGGTTAACCCACGCACCTGGTAAACGTGTCAAAGATTGATAACGAATGAGGTGTCCATTTGTTTTATTGTAAGCATAACATCCTCATTCTTACTCCCTCTCAAATTGTAACTCTAACTTATTATGACAACATTCTAATTAATTTAGTTTTAATATTTGTTCTGTTTTTTTAACATTTGCATAAATCTACTTACATTGAGTTTTGTCACATGGAATTTCATTATGAAAAATAGGGTGCCATCTGTTGTTACAAAACATTGATATATCTCTCTATTGAGTTTCAGAGGAGTGTGAGCGTGTTAATATACTGTACAGTATAAGCACACAAATAGCAAATATTCAAAGTGTTACACAAGCTTTAACCTTTTACTGCAGTGGGCTAAATCATTGAGGGCCACACAGAGTGATTCTTGGTAGCCACCCATGAGGCCAAAGAGGGCGCTTTTGGTCATTGACTGCAGGAAAGGGCTACAGTGTCCTGTCATGAAGGCCTACGTTTGTCTAGTGTACACAGGAGGACAGATTATTGCCAAAGAAGAGGGCTACAGACAGGAGAATTTCTACTTTTATATACGACTTCATTTAGCATGATCACTTCCTAAACAAATGTTTTTCAAACAAACCCCTTTTCACTCTTCTCAGGTAGCCCCTCGATTAGTTTATCTTCGCTCAGTGCAGACTGGTACTGTGACAGACTTTATTAGGAGTCAATCTGAGGTCTGAGGCAGGCTTGTTTAAGTTGTGTCAATTTAAGGTGTTTGTGTTTGAGTGAGCCTGCCTGCTTTCGTTTGGGGTGTGTGGGGGCGTATATCCGTGAACTATTAACAATCAACTGCAGTAAACCTATAATGAATATAGAAGATCCAGATAAGGGCTCACAAAATCATTAGGGTTCAAAATATCTAGGTGAGTTGACATGATTGCACAATACCATCACAGGGTCCAGCTATTCATATTAATATAAACAGTGTGAGTCCTGATATTTATTTCTCATTTAATGATTGAAATGGCTATGAAGGGTGTGATATGAAGCCTAGTGCAAAGACCCACCTAGCCGGCTCAGTCACATGTACTACAGGCTCAAAGGGAGTGGCATCATATTACAATATCCGCTTTATATATGACTCTGAATGTATTGTTAATTACCAATACATTATGTAAATATGTAAACATATACAAGACACAGGACGTTTTTGCATAAAACAATCTTAATTTGTTAAAATAAAACAAGCTGTCACCTGATTAATGTCCCTGTGTGTGTCCACTACTACAACTCTTAGCAACCACTAGGTATTACTCAAGCCCGTACAAAACAATAAACAGGGATTCTGAAAAGATACATAGATTTAGATTGGGCTAGAAGATAAGGAGTAGGACATAGAAAGAAGGAAAAATAAACTGGGTACATGAGACATAAAAAACATTTGTTGCTAGGTTTTACTGCACTGTTGGAGCTAGAAACACAAGCTGCACCTGCGATAACAGCTGCAAATCTGTGTACGTGACCGATAAACTTTGATTTGACAATGGATGAAGTAAATGCAAAGGTGAAACTGGTATTTGTTACTCACTATCTCAGCCAGCATCAGAATTCCAGGGATGCTCTTGATCAAGCCCAGGTCCATTGAAATACTGGCAAGCTGAAATCTGGACCCTCCCTGTTGGGACTGGGGGGAGCTGGTCTCGGTGGCCACATTAGATGGAAAGTCTGACATCACTCCCTCAAAACCACACAATAATAGCCAACAATAACAAACAACCGTTCCTTTTGTCCCAAGTGAGAGAATAGAACCCTTCCAGAGCAAATATACAGATCTGAGGAATGCAGCCGTTTTTCCCAACTGGTTTGCTTTTCTAGTCTGACAGGTCTCTCTCTCTCTCTCTCTCTCTCTCTCTCTCTCTCTCTCTCTCTCTCTGTGTGTGTAACCTCTTAGTGACAGCCACCACTTTGAGTACAGGGAGGTAGGTATGTAGCTGTCTTCTGTAGGCCTTTGTCCTGCCAATCGGGGTTGCCTAGGGGAGAATGAGCAGTGTTGGGGAAGCTACTCTGAAAACATATAGTTTAAATCTTAAATGTCATAGACTACAAATTCTGTGTAATAACGTGTAATTTAACCCACTAAAGACAAAAACAATGTTTCAAGTGAGAATAAGGCTTTTTATTTTCTATCGTGCATCTTTTTATTTTCTATCGTGCATTACATTCAAAAAGCTGTTCTAAAACGAGACTACTTGCGGACCGGACGCTTAAACATTTGTTTAGGCTACACCTTGCTCAGTCAACAACATGTGCCTCATTCAGCAGGATGCAGCCTTTGGGAACGTTCAGATAGAAATATGCTATGTAGAACAAACTGAATAAGGAATAACGTAAAAAGGGTGCAATTGCGGCCTGTAATTCGGGGCGTTCCTGCATGTAGGTATTCCTGCATCTGCTGGAGCCCTTCTTTATACTTCTATTGGTCAATTTATAAACTAGAACAGGCGGGAGGCAGGGGTGCTACAGTATATATAGTAGGTGATGTTAATGAACAATAACGTTGGATGCTAACTAGTTAACTAACACACATGTTGCCCCAGCCTACCTCCCCCATGCTGTGCTAGCGGTAGGCGGGGCGACAGTGTACACAAAATGTGTTTACAATACCTGTTAGTAAGCATTTCTCCTTTACCAAGATAATTCATCCACCTAACAGGTGTGGTATATCAAGAAGCTGATTAAATTGCATGATCATTACACAGGTGCACATTGGGCTGGGGACAATAAAAGGCCACTCTAAAATGTGCAGTTATGTCACACAACACAATGCCACAGATGTCTTAAGTTTTGGGGGCGTGTGCAATTGGCATGCTGACTGCAGGAATGTTCACCAGAGCTGTTGTCAGAGAATGTAATGTTCATTTCTCTACCATAAGCCGCCTCCAACAACATTTTAGAGAATTTGGCAGTACGTCCAACTGGCTTCTCAACCGCAGACCACGTGTAACTACGCCAGCCCAGGACCTCCACATCCGGCTTCTTCACCTGCGGGATCATCTGAGACCAGCTACCGGGACAGCTGATGAAACTGAGGAGTATTTATGTCTGTGGGGGATAACTTTTGTGGGCGATAACTCATTCTGATTGGCTGGGCCTGGCTCCCCATTGGGTGGGCTTATGTCCTCCCAGGCCCAACCATTTCTGCGCCCCTGACCAGTCATGTGAAATCCTTAGATTAGGGCCTAATTTATTTATTTTAATTTACTGTTTCCTTATATGAACTGTAACTCAGTAAAATCGTTGAAATTGTTGCATATATATTTTTGTTCAGTATAATTTCAAAAGGGTGTGCTCGGGGGAGAAGACATGGACAGCCTTGCTACAAATCTACAGAGGAGTAAAATAAATGTGCAGACCAAGGCAATGAAAAGGGGTCTCGTGGCGTTGCGGTCTAAGGCACTGCATCGCAGTGCTTGAGGTGTCACTACAGTTATTGAGCGTGACGTTTTTTTCTATAGTGTTTGTTTTGGTATAGTTCGTTCATTTTGTATACTTATTACATAGTAAATAAAAGGAAAAAATGTCGAACAACTATCCCTGCGCTGCGTCTTGGTCTCTCCAAACCCCATTCCGTGACAGAACGACCCACCCGTATGAGACCAAGCAGCGTGACTGGGGAGAGAGGGAGAGAGTTTCCCGCGTCGGTATACGGACACGGAACTCCTCGGAGGGTTCGAGTCGGACTCGTCAGAGGACGACGACGACGAGGACGTGCTTCAGTTCCTTTACCCGTGGGGGCTCCTGGAGGAACCAACTCCACTTCGTATGCCCACAGATCTAGATCGGGAGCGGCCAGAGGGGTTCTATGAGTACCCGGAGGAGGAGCAGACGAGGTGGTGGAGAGCCTGGAATGCTCTTCCTTTGGAGACTCAGATGGATCCGCTGGTCGTCCTGGCGTTGGAGGACTTCAAGCGCCAGATGAATCTCGTGGCTAGGCGTGTGATTGGACCGGAACCTCCAGCGAAGGTCAGCGCCCCTGAACCTCCAGCGAAGGTCAGCGCCCCTGAACCTCCAGCGAAGGTCAGCGCCCCTGAACCTCCAGCGAAGGTCGGCGCCCCTGAACCTCCAGCGAAGGTCGGGGCCCCTGAACCTCCAGCGAAGGTCGGCGCCCCTGAACCTCCAGCGAAGGTCGGCGCCCCTGAACCTCCAGCGAAGGTCGGCACCCTGAACCTCCAGCGAAGTTCGGCGCCCCTGAACCTCCAGCGAGGGTCGGCGCCTCTAAACCTCCTGCGAAGGTCAGTGCCTCTAAACCTCCTGCGAAGGTCAGCGCCTCTAAACCTCCTGCGAAGGTCAGCGCCTCTAAACCTCCTGCGAAGGCCAGCAACCCTGAGCCTCCTGCAAAGGCCAGCAACCCTGAGCCTCCTGCGAAGGCCAGCAACCCTGAGCCTCCTGCGAAGGCCAGCAACCCTGAGCCTCCTGCGAAGGCCAGCAACCCTGAGCCTCCTGCGAAGGCCAGCAACCCTGAGCCTCCAGCGAAGGCCAGCAACCCTGAGCCTCCTGCGAAGGCCAGCAACCCTGAGCCTCCTGCGAAGGCCAGCAACCCTGAACCTCCTGCGAAGGCCAGCAACCCTGAGCCTCCAGCGAGGGTCAGCGCCTCTAAACCTCCTGCGAAGGTCAGCGCCTCTAAACCTCCTGCGAAGGTCAGCGCCTCTAAACCTCCTGCGAAGGTCAGCTCCTCTAAACCTCCGGCGAAGGTCAGCGCCTCTAAACCTCAGGCGAAGGTCAGCGCCTCTAAACCTCCTGCGAAGGTCAGCGCCTCTAAACCTCCTGCGAAGGTCAGCGCCTCTAAACCTCCTGCGAAGGTCAGCGCCCCTAAACCTCCTGCGAAGGTCAGCGCCCCTACACCTCCAGCGAGGGTCAGCGTCCCGGAGCCTCCAGCCATTCCGGGCTCAGCCGTCTGCTCCGCCTCCGAGCCAGAGCAGTCCGCCCCACCGGTGCTCATTCCGGGTCCAGCCGTCTGCTCCGCCTCAGTGCCAGAGCAGTCCGCTCCACCGGTGCCCATTCCGGGACCAGACCCCTGCTCCGCCCCAGTGCCAGAGCAGTCCGCCCCACCGGTACCCAATCCGGGTCCAGCCGCCTGCTCCGCCCCAGTGCCAGAGCAGTCCGCTCCACCGGTACACAATCCGGGTCCAGCCGCCTGCTCCGCCTCAGTGCCAGAGCCGTCCGCTCCACCGGTGCCCAGTCCGGGTCCAGCCCCCTGCTCCGCCTCAGTGCCAGAGCAGTCCGCTCCACCGGTACCCAGTCCGGCTCCAGCCCCCTGCTCCGCCTCAGTGCCAGAGCAGTCCGCTCCACCGGTACCCAGTCCGGGTCCAGCCGTCTGCTCCGCCTCAGTGCCAGAGCAGTCCGCTCCACCGGTGCCCAGTCCGGGTCCAGCCGCCTGCTCCGCCCCAGTGCCAGAGCAGTCCGCTCCACCGGTACCCAATCCGGGTCCAGCCGCCTGCTCCGCCTCAGTGCCAGAGCAGTCCGCTCCACCGGTGCCCAGTCCGGGTCCAGCCCCCTGCTCCGCCTCAGTGCCAGAGCAGTCCGCTCCACCGGTACCCAGTCCGGCTCCAGCCCCCTGCTCCGCCTCAGTGCCAGAGCAGTCCGCTCCACCGGTACCCAGTCCGGGTCCAGCCGTCTGCTCCGCCTCAGTGCCAGAGCAGTCCGCTCCACCGGTGCCCAGTCCGGGTCCAGCCGCCTGCTCCGCCCCAGTGCCAGAGCAGTCCGCTCCACCGGTACCCAATCCGGGTCCAGCCGCCTGCTCCGCCTCAGTGCCAGAGCAGTCCGCTCCACCGGTGCCCAGTCCGGGTCCAGCCGCCTGCTCCGCCTCAGTGCCAGAGCAGTCCGCTCCACCGGTACCCAGTCCGGGTCCAGCCGTCTGCTCCGCCTCAGTGCCAGAGCAGTCCGCTCCACCGGTGCCCATTCCGGGTTCAGCCGCCTGCTCCGCCTCAGTGCCAGAGCAGTCCGCTCCACCGGTGCCCAGTCCGGGCCCGGTTGTTTTCCCCGCTCCATGGCCGGAGCCGTTTGTCCCACCGGTGCCCATTCCGGGCCCGGTTGTTTTCCCCGCTCCATGGCCGGAGCCGTTTGTCCCACCGGTGCCCAGTCCAGGCCCGGGTGTTTTCCCCGCTCCATGGCCGGAGCCGTTTGCCCCACCGGTGCCCAGTCCGGGCCCGGTTGTTTTCCCCGCTCCATGGCCGGAGCCGTTTACCCCACCGGTGCCCAGTCCGGGCCCGGCTGTTTTCCCCGCTCCATGGCCGGAGCCTTTTGCCCCAGTGATAAGGAAGGGGCACAGGACAAAACTGTCCACATCGCCGGAGCCACCCCCGATGGACTAGTTTTCCCTCCCATTTACCCCCCCGGTTTTTGTGTGTGTTTTTTTGTTTAGGCGTCCGGGAGTCCGCGCCTTGGGGGGGGGTACTGTCAGGCTCTGGCCATAGAGAAGCAATAGGCTTCTCTATGTAGCTATGGTCAGAGTCTGACAGTGTCGTTCTTTTCTGTTTCTTTGTGGGTTTTGGGTGGATCTCTAATTAGAGGCAGCTGCTACCCGTTGTCTCTAATTAGGGATCCAATATATGTCGAGTCTGTCCCTCACGCGGGTGTGGGTCGTTATCGTTATATGGTATATGTAATTCGCAGTCACGGGTGAAGTAAGTGTGTTTCTTTTCGTCCGTTCATTTAGTGTGTTATTGAGCGTGACGTTTTTTTCTATAGTGTTTGTTTTGGTATAGTTCGTTCATATTGTATATTTATTACATAGTAAATAAAAGGAAAAAATGTCAAACAACTATCCCTGTCAAACAACTATCCTTGGCTGATTTCAAAAGAAATCAGCCAAGACCTCAGAAAAACAATTGTAGACCTCCACAAGTCTGGTTCATCCTTGGGAGCAATTTCCAAACGCCTGAAGGTACCACGGTCATCTGTACAAACAATAGTACGCAAATATAAACACCATGGGACCACGTAGCTGTCATAACGCTCAGGAAGGAGACGCACTCCTAGAGATGAATGTACTTTGGTGCGAAAAGTGAAAATCAATCCCAGAACAACAGTGAAGATGCTGGGCTATCTTCTGTAACCCACCCCTACCTTGTCACAACACAACTGATTGGCTCAAAAGCATTAAGAAGGAAAGAAATTCCACAAATTAACTTTTAACAAGGCACACCTGTTAACTGAAATGCATTCCTGGTGACTACCTCATGAAGCTGGTTGAGAGAATGCCAAGCGTGTGCAAAGCTGTCATCAAGGCAAAGGGTGGCTACTTTGAAAACTCTAAAATATAAAATACATTTTGATTTGTAGAAAATAGTAAAAATAAAGTAAATCCCTTGAATGAGTATGTGTCCAAACTTTCTCTTCATTAGTCCTGTTCCTCTAAGAAAGTTAAATAGAGCCCTAGACACCTTTTCCTAACCTTTCCACCCCCCACTACACCACCCAAACACCAACCCTGTTCAGCCTCTCTAACCCTTTCACACAATCTCTCCCTATTTACGTCATACATTTCACAAAACATCAACACATGCGCCACTGTTTCCTCCACTAAACACTCATCACACAGACCTGTTTCATGTCTCCCTATCATCCACAACATGGCATTCAAACCTGTGTGACCAAACCGTAGTCTACACCACACAATTTCCTCTCTCCTACATCCCATACTCCTACCTCTTACTTTACTGATCGATACACGCAATAAATTGCCTCCCCTTACTACTAGTAACCCACTACCTTTGCCAAAGATCAAGCCCTTTAGCCTGGTTCCAGGACTTGACTTCCCTGCGGCCCAGTGGGACCTGAATATCTACCCGCTCTCACAGCACTCTTAGCCACCACATTGGCCTTTTCATGACCCTCCACACCCACATGGGCGGGAACCCAGCAAAAGCTTACCACCACTACCATCCTCTCCAATCCAATAACAGCACCATCATCTCCACAAACAAGTCTCCCCTATCTGACCTGACCGTCTTCACACTACTCCACACTGCAGCCGAATCAGAGCAGATCCCCACTCTGAGTGGTTTCACCTCCTCCACCCATCTCAAACCTATAATCATAGCCATCAACTCGGCCGCATACCCTGTCACATAATCAGTTAACCACTTACATACTCTAACAACCCCAATCATGTCCACATCTACACGTGGTTTCGGAAACAGCCACGGAGGAAAGTACCTCCTCTGCTTACCCTCTCCTCTGCTTACCCTCGAGCCCAGCATTGCCCAGTTGCCGTGAACGCAGGATGTCATTCTGAACTCCCTTTCAACCTCGCCCAATAAGCTAATGAAAGTTTGTCCTGCCTTATCCTCTGTGGCAGTTCGCCACTATCCACCTGCTATGCCTCAAAAGGTGTCGTCCTGAAGGCACCCACACACAATCTCAGTGCCCTTGACTGTATCCTGTCCAGGCGTTGTAGTACAGTTTTGGCTGCTAACTCATATACAAAGTACCCATAATCCAAAGATGACCTGATCAATGCCTGATACATATACAACAATGTTTGTCTATCCAACTCCCAATCACATTTCCTGCCACTGCCCTTATTCAATATACTCAACATGTCTCTTCCACGTAAGCCTCTCATCAATCCACATACTGTAAATACTTAAACTAAAACACCCTACCCATATCTTGACCGTATGTTTGAAGCCTAACATCTTGAACTTTCCTCCTAGAAAACACCATAAAGCAGGACATGGCCACAAACATCCTAAACCCCCATGTTATATAACAATCTTCCACAACTCCCACAGCTTCTTGCATCTTCCTAATCACATAGCCTACACTTCTCTTCCATTCAGCCCCATCATTGGCATACAAGGCCACACCCACTCCGTCCCACCTCAAATATGTCATATATCATCAGGGTGAACAATACTGGACTAACCGCATTGACAATTCTGTCACCACCCTAACCCGTATGACTCAATCGAACAGTTATACAGAATCACCCAATGCCCAGCAGAAGTCAATGAGAGAAGAGAAAAATTCTTCCTTAGTTGTTATTATTCTAGATTTGAGACAATGTCTTAAGTAGTTTAACATGTTATTACTCCAACCTCGTGAAAGTGATACAACACGTTTTAATTTTTGTCAAAAACAATTTCATATCGAAAGTAACTTTGACTTGACGGCATGCACAATGCGCAGTTCGGAGTGAGACGACCGTTACACTGTCATGGTTAGAAGGAATCTAGGTTTTGTCAAATTAATGTAAATCCTAACCCTTTTCTTAACCTTAACCTATTCTCCTAACTCGCTATGTTAATTCTCCTAACCTGCTACGAAACATCAAATCTGACGTTAGTTTCACAAAAACTGAATCCCTTCTAGCCATGACCCCGTTAGACCCGATGACGTATTTCCATGCATGAGTTTAGCTAGCCAACGTTGCCATGACGTTGCCTACAAGTGTGATTGGGGATTTATATTGGAGAAGCAGTTTTAGCCTATGTTCATACTGTACTGTCTTTGCTACTTTTACATTACTTTTGGTGATTTCAAGACAATTGGTGCCGCGTTCAAAACAACTGGGAACTGGGAAATCTCTTGACTTCCGACTTCAGTGCTTTCAAAGCAACTGGAAACCCGGAGAAAAACGAGCTCCGACAAGGAAAAATCGATTTGAACGATCATCCTCTTTCTAGAGCTCTGACTTTCGAACCTGAAGATCTCTGACATGATTTGACCTCATATTTTTTTAGAATTCCCAGTTGTTTTGAACTCGGCATGGGAACTCTGAAAAAAACAAGTTCAAATCTTTACGTCAGTTATCTTCAGGTCCGAGTTTCCGACTTTAAATTTCGATTTGGATGACCGTTTAAAACAATTTTTCCCAGTCGGAGCTCGTTGTTTCCGAGTTCCCAGTTGTTTTGAACAAACTAAAATCGGAAGAGTGTAATATTTACTTCTGCACTTGTGTGTGTCTGTTTGCTTTGTATGTAATGTAAAATATCTAGTTTATGTAGGCTGATTAGGAATTTACATGGCCTTAACAGTGCATTCGGAAAGTATTTACACCCCTTGACTTTTTCCATATTTTGTTACGTTACAGCCTTATTCTAAAATGTAATACATAAAAAAAATCCTCATCAATCTACACACAATACCCCATAATGACAAAGAGAAAACTGTTTTTTAGAAATGTTAGCAAATGTATTAAAAGTAAAAACACAGAAATACCTTATTTACATAAGTATTCAGACCCTTTGCTATGAGACTCGAAATTGAGCTCAGGTGCATCCTGTTTCTATTGATCATCCTTGATATGGTGCATCCTGTTTCTACAACTTGATTGGAGTCCACCTGTGGTATATTCAACTGATTGGACATGATTTGGAAAGGCACACCTGTCTATATAAGGTCCCACGGTTGACAGTGCATGTCAGAGCAAAAACCAAGCCATGAGGTCAAAGGAATTGTCCTTAGAGCTCCGAGACAGGATTGTGTCAAGGCAAAGATCTAGGGAAGGGTAGCAAAAAACATCTTCAGCATTGAAGATCCCCAAGAGCACAGTAGCCTCCATCATTCTTAAATGGATGAAGCTTGGGACCACCAAGACTCTTCCTAGAGCTGGCCGCCCGGCCAAACTGAGCAATCAGGGGAGAACCCGATGGTCACTCTGACAGAGCTCCAGAATTCCTCTTTGGAGATGGGAGATCCTTCCAAAAGGACATTAATTTCTGCAGCACTCCACCAATCAGGCCTTTATGGTAGAGTGGCCAGATGGAAGCCACTCCTCAGTAAAAGGCACATGACAGCCCGCTTGGACTCTCAGACCATGAGAAACAAGATTATATGGTCTGATGAAACCTAAATTGAACTCTACGGCCTGAATGCCAAGCGTCACGTCTGGAGGAAACCTGTCACCATCCCTACGGTGAAGCTTGGTGGTGTCAGCATCATGCTGTGGGGAACCCGATCGAACATCTCTGGAGAGACCTGAAAATAGCTGTGCAGCGACGTTCCCCATCCAACATGACAGAGCTTAAGAGGATCTGCAGAATGGGAGAAACTCGCTGCCAAAGGTGTTAATACATTTGAGAAAATGTTTTTGCTTTGTCATTATGGGGTATTGTGTGTAGATTTATGAGGGCAAAAAAATCAATAAAGTATCTATCTATCTATCTATCTATCTATCTATCTATCTATCTATTTTAGAATAAGGCTGAAACATAACAAAATGTGGAAAAAGTCAAGGGATCTGAGTACTTTCCGAATGCACTGTATATGTTTGTCATATTTCTGCTGTTGGGAGGGTAATTGGATGGTATGTAGAAAAATATGTTGGAAGGACAAGGCTATGTATGTTTATACACATGGAAGTCAGTGATTTATGTTTACTAGGTTAATGAGGCAATACAAATGTGATGTGACTAAAATGAAAGGGCATTTAGTTGACTAAAGTGGCCCACTGTTTTCATCAATACGCTAAATCATTATTCAAATGACAAACATGTGACTAAGACTAGACTACTAGTGATGGGAAGTTCGGCTCTTTTCCGAGAGCTTTGGCTCAGCTCCCAAAGAAGAGCCGGCTCTTTCGACTCCTGAACGGCTCTTAATTTAGGATTTTTTTGTAGGCCTTTATTTTACCCTAACCTTTTAAAAAAAAAATGGTTTGTGTGTTGAAAACCCTTTCATGTGCAGTGTTTTTATGCATTTATTTTGTTACAAAAGCATTCTTTTGTTTTTAATCATTTTAATCAAACATTTTTTTGCACAAATTAACAACAAAAAAACAGCAAATAAACAGAATTGAACTAGAACAGAACTAGAACCAAACTCAAGCAAACAGTATTAATGTCCTCAGTGAAGATTGGCATTCAAAAAAATCAGATGCCTCAGCTTTGATGGACTGACACAGTCTCCCTTCCATCACCTTCGCCAGGCGTGGAAAGACTGAGGCCTTGGCCTGCCACCAGCTCAGTGGGTCTTCTGCTCGTTGGATGATGGGCTCCTCAAGATAAGACCTCACCTCCAGTATAGCATCAGCTGTAAGATTTCTTCTTGTAGCATCTCCTGTAGCTCTTTCATCAAAAAGCCTCCAAACAACAGAGGTTTGTGGTTCCTCATACACTTGGCCTTCTAATGGCGGAGCTGGCTGGCTGCTAGGGGTGCATCTTGCTGCTGCTGCACTAATTCTCTGAAGTGCCTCATCAACAGCTCTGTTGTCATTGAATGCAAGTTTTTTAAACCTAGGATCCAATAATGTGGTTTCTGAGTGGACAGTGTTGTACTCCATACGCAGAAATTTCCGGTCCATGGCTGAACAAAGAGCTGCAACCAATTCTTTCCCTTTCTGCATGGTTACAGTCTGTTGGGCTGTCACACGCTGCAAACCTTTGCATAGCAGGAGCATTTTTGAGGCAGAAACATAGCTGAGGGAGAGAAACAGCAACTTTTAAAATGAAGCTTTTTTTAAAGTATGTGGCATATTATATGTGGCACATTATACTGTATTGTTTCTGCAATGTATAATAGTGACTGAATGGTAGTAGTGAAAAAAAATGGTCCAAGGTACCTGTCTGCACTTATTTCCACAGTCACCTCCTCAAATGGTTGCAGGACGGTGCAGACCTCTTTCACCAGCTCCCATTCCTCTTGACATAGAGCATCAACTGGTGCGTTGATGAGGGCCAGGGTGGAGATGATGGCATCTTTTGTTTCAAGAATTCGTTTCAACATATAAAATGTTGAGTTCCACCTGGTGGCACACTCTTGTTTGGGCCTCAGTTCAGGCATCCCCATCTGGCACTGTGTGGACTTTAGCCTCTGTGTTGCAACTGTGCTTTTGTGGAAAAACTCCACAACAGCCTTCACCTTATCCACGGTTGGTTTGACCACCTTTAGGGCATCTCTAATCATGAGGTTTAGTATATGTGCCAGACATGGGTGATGGGTCCACTTAAGAATTTTTATGGCTTTGGTGATGTTTGCTGCATTGTCACTCACACAGCACACTACTTTGTCCTCTACTTGCCACTCTTTTGCCACTCTTACTAGCTCATCTGCTAGGTTTTCTGCAGTGTGTCTCTCTGTGAACTCAAAGCAGTCCAAAAGGCAAGATGTCATCTTGTAATTTTCAATGAAATGGCAAGTGACAGCCATGAAAGAGCAGGTTGTTCTGGAGGTCCAGCAGTCAGTTGTCAGGCAAACTGATGGAGCTTGTTTCACCCTTACTTGCCATAATGCCCGTTCTGTGTCATATAGTTTAGGTATTGTTGTTTGGGACAATGTTATTCTACTGGGAAGAGTGTATGTGGGATTTAAAGTTTTGACAAAACTTTTAAAACCTCTGTCCTCCACAATTGAAAAGGGTTGGAAATCAGTAGCTATCATTTTAGCTAGCTCTACATCAATGCTGTGCTGTTTGGATGGGGTCATCACTTTGGGTATAAACTGGCTTATTTTGCTTTGAGCTGCAGTAGGAGAGGTTATACCTGCATGTGTGGGGAAGCCAGTAGATGCTGCTGCAGTTGCTGTTTTTTGGGGATGAGACACACCAGGATCTGTAGATGGGGTGCTAGCTTGCCCTCTCTCCTCTAACTGCACTGTAGGATGGACAGTTCTCATATGTCTATGCAGGTTTGTGGTGGAACCTGCTCTTAAAGTAATTTTCATCTTGCAGTGAACGCACTCTGCTTTGTTGTTTCCATTGTCTTTAAACTGGAGCCAGATGCTGCTTCTCTTTCGGGTGTCACTCATAGTTACGACTCACACACTCTCCTCACCGCTATCTGACAGACAGTGTCGTTTATTAACGTTGTTACGACTCATTAACTTGCAGTGGAGTGCCGCTTCACTTCACCCCCCTCTCTGTTTTTACATAATAGTATGATCCCATATCCTCACATCTGATTGGCCGCGATGCGATTGCTGACCAATCAAAACAAAGTTCTGCCTGTAAGCACGCAGCGAAAGGAAAAAAACTGGGAGCCGGCTCTCACTCGATGCGAGCCGGCTCTTCTGATTCACTACAAAGCATCGGCTCTCAGAGCCGCATCTTTTGCGCATGACACATCACTATAGACTACATCTAAAACGTTTTGCGAAAATGAACACCGGCATCATTTTACTTTCTAGGAGTTCGTAACGGTTCGTTATACGAATGTATGTCACGAATCTCGTGACATTCGAGATTCGTGACATACATTCGTAGAACGCACTGTTACAGCCCAGTGTTCATTTTCGCACAACTTAGCTAGCGGGTGTAGAGGAACTTACCGGTATCGTTGCTGGTACCTACAACACGGCAATTCATAAAAGTAATGTCAGAAGTGGGATTCGAACCCACGCCTCCAGGGGAGACTGCGACCTGAACGCAGCGCCTTAGACCGCTCGGCCATCCTGACGTTGCCTCACTAGAAGATTGTAGCAAATATAAACACAAACGTCGGAATAGTACTCGTCGAATCAAACGATTGAAAATATAGCTATTGACAATATTACTGCGAAAAACAACTGGATAAATAATGAAAAAAAGGAAGTATATCTGCGAGCTAGCAAACAAATGAGCAACTAGCTATCATGCATTACTAGCTACAGTAGCTAGCTAGCTAACGTTAGCACGTGGTTTCAAACTCTAGCATGCTTGACGTTCTAGCTATTATAAGTTATCCTCTAGAATCGTTTGAGTTATACAATAGCTACATTAATTTTTTTTACATATTGGAAGCTAGCTAGCTAACTAGAGTATGTGCATTATTCTTTTTGATTTGGGAAATAATAGTTAATCATGGTTATAAATCAAATTGTATTGGTCACATACAAGTGTTTAGCAGATGTTATTGCAGGTGTAGTGAAAGAGATACTTGAGATATCTCTTGAGAGTTATTATGTTTCCAACATATATTTTTCCATCAGCATGCCATCGGTCTTTTCAATTGCATTGGTCAATGGTCCCATACCTGCCAGTTCTTCGCCTCTCTCTGCCTCTCTCCACACAGACACGCACACACACACACAACCAACACACCATGCCTGCTTCATGATGGGTAAAAGCAAAGAGCTGTCTCAAGACATTCGCAACCTAATTGTTGCAAAACATAATGATGGCATTGGTTATAGGTGCATTTCTTAGCTTCTGAATGTTCCAGTGAGCACTGTTGGGGCCATAATACAGAAGTGGAAAGACAATTATTTCACCATAAATTTGCCTCGACCAGGTGCTCCTCGCAAGATTTCTGACAGGAGTGAAAAGAATAATCAGAAGAGTTGTCCAAGAGCCAAGGACCACTTGTGGAGAGCTTCAAAAAGACCTGCAATTAGCAGGTACTGTTGTCTCAAAGAAAACATTAAGTAATGCACTCCACCGCCATGGCCTGTATGCACGCTCACCACGCAAGACTCCATTGCTGAAATAAAAAGCATGTTGAAGCTCGTTTAAAGTTTGCTGCACAACATTTGGAAAAGCCAGTGAAATACTGGGACAATATAGTGTGGTCAGATGAGAGCAAAATTGAACTGTTTGGATGTCATAATACACACCATGTTTGGAGGAGAAATGGCACTGCACATCACCCTAAAAACACCATACGAACAGTGAAGTTTGGAGGTGGGAACATCATGCTGTGGGGCTGCTTTTCAGCAAATGGTACTGGCAAACTTCACATAATTGAAGGAAGGATGAATGGGCAAATTTACGAGGAGCACCTGGTCGAGGCAAATTTATGGTGAAATGATTGTCTTTCCACTTCCGTATTATGGCCCCAACAGTGCTCACTGCAACATTCAGAAGCTTAGAAATGCGCCTATAACCAATGCCATCATTATGTTTTGCAACAATTAGGTTGCGAATGTCTTGAGACAGCTCTTTGCTTTTACCCATCATGAGATGTGTCTTGTGTGACACCTTGGCAATGAGACCTTTTTGTAGGCCATCAGTTGGGACTGAAACAGCTGATATTAATTTGCACTGACAGGGGGCTGGATTGCTTTTTAATTACTGATAGTTTTCAGCTGTTGTCTTGGCTTTCCATGCCTTTTTGAACCTCCCTTTCTTCATGTGTTCAATACTTTTTCCCTGTGTCATTTCACATTATTACACATAACTTAATTTCTGAACGTATTTGTTTTGGTTTCTTTGTATGTATGGATTACTTGGGTTGTTACCAACATCAGGTGAAACTTTCATGTCAATAGCACCTTTGAAAATATATTTACTGAGAAAAATGGTGACGTGTTCAATACTTATTTCACCCGCTGTATAACAATCTTCCACAACTCCCACAGCTTCTTGCATCTTCCTAATCACATAGCCTACACTTCTCTTCCATTCAGCCATGACATTGCCTACAAGTGTGATTGGGGATTTATATTGGAGAAGCAGTTTTAGCCTATGCTCATACTGTACTGTCTTTGCTACTTTTACATTACTTTTGGTGATTTCAAGACAATTGGTGCCGCGTTCAAAACAACTGGGAACTGGGAAATCTCTGACTTCCGACTTCAGTGCTTTCAAAGCAACTGGAAACCCGGAGAAAAACGAGCTCCGACAAGGAAAAATCGATTTGAACGATCATCCAACTTGGAATTCCAACTCGAGAACTCGGGCCTCTTTCTAGAGCTCTGACTTTCAAACCTGAAGATCTCTGACATGATTTGACCTCGTATTTTTTTAGAATTCCCAGTTGTTTTGAACTCGGCATGGGAACTCTGAAAAAAACAAGGTCAAATCTTTACGTCAGTTATCTCTAGGTCCGAGTTTCCGACTTTAGAGTTGGATGACCGTTTAAAACGATTTTTCCCAGTCGGAGCTCGTTGTTTCCGAGTTCCCAGTTGTTTTGAACAAACTAAAATCGGAAGAGTGTAATATTTACTTCTGCACTTGTGTGTGTCTGTTTGCTTTGTATATAATGTAAAATATCTAGTTTATGTAGGCTGATTAGGAATTTACATGGCCTTAACTACATGTTTCTTATACAGTGCATTCGGAAAGTATTTATGCACCACACACAAGTGCTGAAGTAAATATTGGAGAAAGTATTCGAGATTCGTGGCATACATTCGTAGAACGCACTGTTACAGCACAGTGTTCATTTTCGCACAACTTAGCTAGCGGGTGTAGAGGAACTTCTGGGTACTTACCGGTATCGTTGCTGGTACCTACAACACGGCAATTCATAAAAGTGATGTCAGAAGTGGGATTCGAACCCACGCCTCCAGGGGAGACTGCGACCTGAACGCAGCGCCTTAGACCGCTCGGCCATCCTGACGTTGCCTCACTAGAAGATTGTAGCAAATATAAACACAAACGTCGGAATAGTACTCGTCGAATCAAACGATTGAAAATATAGCTATTGACAATATTACTGCGAAAAACAACTGGATAAATAATGAAAAAAAGGAAGTATATCTGCGAGCTAGCAAACAAATGAGCAACTAGCTATCATGCATTACTAGCTACAGTAGCTAGCTAGCTAACGTTAGCACGTGGTTTCAAACTCTAGCATGCTTGACGTTCTAGCTATTATAAGTTATCCTCTAGAATCGTTTGAGTTATACAATAGCTACATTAATTTTTTTTACATATTGGAAGCTAGCTAGCTAACTAGAGTATGTGCATTATTCTTTTTGATTTGGGAAATAATAGTTAATCATGGTTATAAATCAAATTGTATTGGTCACATACAAGTGTTTAGCAGATGTTATTGCAGGTGTAGTGAAAGAGATACTTGAGATATCTCTTGAGAGTTATTATGTTTCCAACATATATTTTTCCATCAGCATGCCATCGGTCTTTTCAATTGCATTGGTCAATGGTCCCATACCTGCCAGTTCTTCGCCTCTCTCTGCCTCTCTCCACACAGACACGCACACACACACACAACCAACACACCATGCCTGCTTCATGATGGGTAAAAGCAAAGAGCTGTCTCAAGACATTCGCAACCTAATTGTTGCAAAACATAATGATGGCATTGGTTATAGGTGCATTTCTTAGCTTCTGAATGTTCCAGTGAGCACTGTTGGGGCCATAATACAGAAGTGGAAAGACAATTATTTCACCATAAATTTGCCTCGACCAGGTGCTCCTCGCAAGATTTCTGACAGGAGTGAAAAGAATAATCAGAAGAGTTGTCCAAGAGCCAAGGACCACTTGTGGAGAGCTTCAAAAAGACCTGCAATTAGCAGGTACTGTTGTCTCAAAGAAAACATTAAGTAATGCACTCCACCGCCATGGCCTGTATGCACGCTCACCACGCAAGACTCCATTGCTGAAATAAAAAGCATGTTGAAGCTCGTTTAAAGTTTGCTGCACAACATTTGGAAAAGCCAGTGAAATACTGGGACAATATAGTGTGGTCAGATGAGAGCAAAATTGAACTGTTTGGATGTCATAATACACACCATGTTTGGAGGAGAAATGGCACTGCACATCACCCTAAAAACACCATACGAACAGTGAAGTTTGGAGGTGGGAACATCATGCTGTGGGGCTGCTTTTCAGCAAATGGTACTGGCAAACTTCACATAATTGAAGGAAGGATGAATGGGCAAATTTACGAGGAGCACCTGGTCGAGGCAAATTTATGGTGAAATGATTGTCTTTCCACTTCCGTATTATGGCCCCAACAGTGCTCACTGCAACATTCAGAAGCTTAGAAATGCGCCTATAACCAATGCCATCATTATGTTTTGCAACAATTAGGTTGCGAATGTCTTGAGACAGCTCTTTGCTTTTACCCATCATGAGATGTGTCTTGTGTGACACCTTGGCAATGAGACCTTTTTGTAGGCCATCAGTTGGGACTGAAACAGCTGATATTAATTTGCACTGACAGGGGGCTGGATTGCTTTTTAATTACTGATAGTTTTCAGCTGTTGTCTTGGCTTTCCATGCCTTTTTGAACCTCCCTTTCTTCATGTGTTCAATACTTTTTCCCTGTGTCATTTCACATTATTACACATAACTTAATTTCTGAACGTATTTGTTTTGGTTTCTTTGTATGTATGGATTACTTGGGTTGTTACCAACATCAGGTGAAACTTTCATGTCAATAGCACCTTTGAAAATATATTTACTGAGAAAAATGGTGACGTGTTCAATACTTATTTCACCCGCTGTATAACAATCTTCCACAACTCCCACAGCTTCTTGCATCTTCCTAATCACATAGCCTACACTTCTCTTCCATTCAGCCATGACATTGCCTACAAGTGTGATTGGGGATTTATATTGGAGAAGCAGTTTTAGCCTATGCTCATACTGTACTGTCTTTGCTACTTTTACATTACTTTTGGTGATTTCAAGACAATTGGTGCCGCGTTCAAAACAACTGGGAACTGGGAAATCTCTGACTTCCGACTTCAGTGCTTTCAAAGCAACTGGAAACCCGGAGAAAAACGAGCTCCGACAAGGAAAAATCGATTTGAACGATCATCCAACTTGGAATTCCAACTCGAGAACTCGGGCCTCTTTCTAGAGCTCTGACTTTCAAACCTGAAGATCTCTGACATGATTTGACCTCGTATTTTTTTAGAATTCCCAGTTGTTTTGAACTCGGCATGGGAACTCTGAAAAAAACAAGGTCAAATCTTTACGTCAGTTATCTCTAGGTCCGAGTTTCCGACTTTAGAGTTGGATGACCGTTTAAAACGATTTTTCCCAGTCGGAGCTCGTTGTTTCCGAGTTCCCAGTTGTTTTGAACAAACTAAAATCGGAAGAGTGTAATATTTACTTCTGCACTTGTGTGTGTCTGTTTGCTTTGTATATAATGTAAAATATCTAGTTTATGTAGGCTGATTAGGAATTTACATGGCCTTAACTACATGTTTCTTATACAGTGCATTCGGAAAGTATTTATGCACCACACACAAGTGCTGAAGTAAATATTGGAGAAAGTATTCGAGATTCGTGGCATACATTCGTAGAACGCACTGTTACAGCACAGTGTTCATTTTCGCACAACTTAGCTAGCGGGTGTAGAGGAACTTCTGGGTACTTACCGGTATCGTTGCTGGTACCTACAACACGGCAATTCATAAAAGTGATGTCAGAAGTGGGATTCGAACCCACGCCTCCAGGGGAGACTGCGACCTGAACGCAGCGCCTTAGACCGCTCGGCCATCCTGACGTTGCCTCACTAGAAGATTGTAGCAAATATAAACACAAACGTCGGAATAGTACTCGTCGAATCAAACGATTGAAAATATAGCTATTGACAATATTACTGCGAAAAACAACTGGATAAATAATGAAAAAAGGAAGTATATCTGCGAGCTAGCAAACAAATGAGCAACTAGCTATCATGCATTACTAGCTACAGTAGCTAGCTAGCTAACGTTAGCACGTGGTTTCAAACTCTAGCATGCTTGACGTTCTAGCTATTATAAGTTATCCTCTAGAATCGTTTGAGTTATACAATAGCTACATTAATTTTTTTTACATATTGGAAGCTAGCTAGCTAACTAGAGTATGTGCATTATTCTTTTTGATTTGGGAAATAATAGTTAATCATGGTTATAAATCAAATTGTATTGGTCAAATACAAGTGTTTAGCAGATGTTATTGCAGGTGTAGTGAAAGAGATACTTGAGATATCTCTTGAGAGTTATTATGTTTCCAACATATATTTTTTCATCAGCATGCCATCGGTCTTTTCAATTGCATTGGTCAATGGTCCCATACCTGCCAGTTCTTCGCCTCTCTCTGCCTCTCTCCACACAGACACGCACACACACACACAACCAGCACACCATGCCTGCTTCATGATGGGTAAAAGCAAAGAGCTGTCTCAAGACATTCGCAACCTAATTGTTGCAAAACATAATGATGGCATTGGTTATAGGTGCATTTCTAAGCTTCTGAATGTTCCAGTGAGCACTGTTGGGGCCATAATACAGAAGTGGAAAGACAATTATTTCACCATAAATTTGCCTCGACCAGGTGCTCCTCGCAAGATTTCTGACAGGAGTGAAAAGAATAATCAGAAGAGTTGTCCAAGAGCCAAGGACCACTTGTGGAGAGCTTCAAAAAGACCTGCAATTAGCAGGTACTGTTGTCTCAAAGAAAACATTAAGTAATGCACTCCACCGCCATGGCCTGTATGCACGCTCACCACGCAAGACTCCATTGCTGAAATAAAAAGCATGTTGAAGCTCGTTTAAAGTTTGCTGCACAACATTTGGAAAAGCCAGTGAAATACTGGGACAATATAGTGTGGTCAGATGAGAGCAAAATTGAACTGTTTGGATGTCATAATACACACCATGTTTGGAGGAGAAATGGCACTGCACATCACCCTAAAAACACCATACCAACAGTGAAGTTTGGAGGTGGGAACATCATGCTGTGGGGCTGCTTTTCAGCAAACGGTACTGGCAAACTTCACATAATTGAAGGAAGGATGAATGGGCAAATTTACGAGGAGCACCTGGTCGAGGCAAATTTATGGTGAAATGATTGTCTTTCCACTTCCGTATTATGGCCCCAACAGTGCTCACTGCAACATTCAGAAGCTTAGAAATGCGCCTATAACCAATGCCATCATTATGTTTTGCAACAATTAGGTTGCGAATGTCTTGAGACAGCTCTTTGCTTTTACCCATCATGAGATGTGTCTTGTGTGACACCTTGGCAATGAGACCTTTTTGTAGGCCATCAGTTGGGACTGAAACAGCTGATATTAATTTGCACTGACAGGGGGCTGGATTGCTTTTTAATTACTGATAGTTTTCAGCTGTTGTCTTGGCTTTCCATGCCTTTTTGAACCTCCCTTTCTTCATGTGTTCAATACTTTTTCCCTGTGTCATTTCACATTATTACACATAACTTAATTTCTGAACGTATTTGTTTTGGTTTCTTTGTATGTATGGATTACTTGGGTTGTTACCAACATCTGGTGAAACTTTCATGTCAATAGCACCTTTGAAAATATATTTACTGAGAAAAATGGTGACGTGTTCAATACTTATTTCACCCGCTGTATAACAATCTTCCACAACTCCCACAGCTTCTTGCATCTTCCTAATCACATAGCCTACACTTCTCTTCCATTCAGCCATGACGTTGCCTACAAGTGTGATTGGGGATTTATATTGGAGAAGCAGTTTTAGCCTATGTTCATACTGTACTGTCTTTGCTACTTTTACATTACTTTTGGTGATTTCAAGACAATTGGTGCCGCGTTCAAAACAACTGGGAACTGGGAAATCTCTGACTTCCGACTTCAGTGCTTTCAAAGCAACTGGAAACCCGGAGAAAAACGAGCTCCGACAAGGAAAAATCGATTTGAACGATCATCCAACTTGGAATTCCAACTCGAGAACTCGGGCCTCTTTCTAGAGCTCTGACTTTCAAACCTGAAGATCTCTGACATGATTTGACCTCGTATTTTTTTAGAATTCCCAGTTGTTTTGAACTCGGCATGGGAACTCTGAAAAAAACAAGGTCAAATCTTTACGTCAGTTATCTCTAGGTCCGAGTTTCCGACTTTAGAGTTGGATGACCGTTTAAAACGATTTTTCCCAGTCGGAGCTCGTTGTTTCCGAGTTCCCAGTTGTTTTGAACAAACTAAAATCGGAAGAGTGTAATATTTACTTCTGCACTTGTGTGTGTCTGTTTGCTTTGTATATAATGTAAAATATCTAGTTTATGTAGGCTGATTAGGAATTTACATGGCCTTAACTACATGTTTCTTATACAGTGCATTCGGAAAGTATTTATGCACCACACACAAGTGCTGAAGTAAATATTGGAGAAAGTATTCGAGATTCGTGGCATACATTCGTAGAACGCACTGTTACAGCACAGTGTTCATTTTCGCACAACTTAGCTAGCGGGTGTAGAGGAACTTCTGGGTACTTACCGGTATCGTTGCTGGTACCTACAACACGGCAATTGATAAAAGTGATGTCAGAAGTAGGATTCGAACCCACGCCTCCAGGGGAGACTGCGACCTGAACGCAGCGCCTTAGACCGCTCGGCCATCCTGACGTTGCCTCACTAGAAGATTGTAGCAAATATAAACACAAACGTCGGAATAGTACTCGTCGAATCAAACGATTGAAAATATAGCTATTGACAATATTACTGCGAAAAACAACTGGATAAATAATGAAAAAAGGAAGTATATCTGCGAGCTAGCAAACAAATGAGCAACTAGCTATCATGCATTACTAGCTACAGTAGCTAGCTAGCTAACGTTAGCACGTGGTTTCAAACTCTAGCATGCTTGACGTTCTAGCTATTATAAGTTATCCTCTAGAATCGTTTGAGTTATACAATAGCTACATTAATTTTTTTTACATATTGGAAGCTAGCTAGCTAACTAGAGTATGTGCATTATTCTTTTTGATTTGGGAAATAATAGTTAATCATGGTTATAAATCAAATTGTATTGGTCACATACAAGTGTTTAGCAGATGTTATTGCAGGTGTAGTGAAAGAGATACTTGAGATATCTCTTGAGAGTTATTATGTTTCCAACATATATTTTTTCATCAGCATGCCATCGGTCTTTTCAATTGCATTGGTCAATGGTCCCATACCTGCCAGTTCTTCGCCTCTCTCTGCCTCTCTCCACACAGACACGCACACACACACACAACCAACACACCATGCCTGCTTCATGATGGGTAAAAGCAAAGAGCTGTCTCAAGACATTCGCAACCTAATTGTTGCAAAACATAATGATGGCATTGGTTATAGGTGCATTTCTAAGCTTCTGAATGTTCCAGTGAGCACTGTTGGGGCCATAATACAGAAGTGGAAAGACAATTATTTCACCATAAATTTGCCTCGACCAGGTGCTCCTCGCAAGATTTCTGACAGGAGTGAAAAGAATAATCAGAAGAGTTGTCCAAGAGCCAAGGACCACTTGTGGAGAGCTTCAAAAAGACCTGCAATTAGCAGGTACTGTTGTCTCAAAGAAAACATTAAGTAATGCACTCCACCGCCATGGCCTGTATGCACGCTCACCACGCAAGACTCCATTGCTGAAAAAAAAAGCATGTTGAAGCTCGTTTAAAGTTTGCTGCACAACATTTGGAAAAGCCAGTGAAATACTGGGACAATATAGTGTGGTCAGATGAGAGCAAAATTGAACTGTTTGGATGTCATAATACACACCATGTTTGGAGGAGAAATGGCACTGCACATCACCCTAAAAACACCATACCAACAGTGAAGTTTGGAGGTGGGAACATCATGCTGTGGGGCTGCTTTTCAGCAAATGGTACTGGCAAACTTCACATAATTGAAGGAAGGATGAATGGGCAAATTTACGAGGAGCACCTGGTCGAGGCAAATTTATGGTGAAATGATTGTCTTTCCACTTCCGTATTATGGCCCCAACAGTGCTCACTGCAACATTCAGAAGCTTAGAAATGCGCCTATAACCAATGCCATCATTATGTTTTGCAACAATTAGGTTGCGAATGTCTTGAGACAGCTCTTTGCTTTTACCCATCATGAGATGTGTCTTGTGTGACACCTTGGCAATGAGACCTTTTTGTAGGCCATCAGTTGGGACTGAAACAGCTGATATTAATTTGCACTGACAGGGGGCTGGATTGCTTTTTAATTACTGATAGTTTTCAGCTGTTGTCTTGGCTTTCCATGCCTTTTTGAACCTCCCTTTCTTCATGTGTTCAAGACTTTTTCCCTGTGTCATTTCACATTATTACACATAACTTAATTTCTGAACGTATTTGTTTTGGTTTCTTTGTATGTATGGATTACTTGGGTTGTTACCAACATCTGGTGAAACTTTCATGTCAATAGCACCTTTGAAATATATTTACTGAGAAAAATGGTGACGTGTTCAATACTTATTTCACCCGCTGTATAACAATCTTCCACAACTCCCACAGCTTCTTGCATCTTCCTAATCACATAGCCTACACTTCTCTTCCATTCAGACATGACGTTGCCTACAAGTGTGATTGGGGATTTATATTGGAGAAGCAGTTTTAGCCTATGTTCATACTGTACTGTCTTTGCTACTTTTACATTACTTTTGGTGATTTCAAGACAATTGGTGCCGCGTTCAAAACAACTGGGAACTGGGAAATCTCTGACTTCCGACTTCAGTGCTTTCAAAGCAACTGGAAACCCGGAGAAAAACGAGCTCCGACAAGGAAAAATCGATTTGAACGATCATCCAACTTGGAATTCCAACTCGAGAACTCGGGCCTCTTTCTAGAGCTCTGACTTTCAAACCTGAAGATCTCTGACATGATTTGACCTCGTATTTTTTTAGAATTCCCAGTTGTTTTGAACTCGGCATGGGAACTCTGAAAAAAACAAGGTCAAATCTTTACGTCAGTTATCTCTAGGTCCGAGTTTCCGACTTTAGAGTTGGATGACCGTTTAAAACGATTTTTCCCAGTCGGAGCTCGTTGTTTCCGAGTTCCCAGTTGTTTTGAACAAACTAAAATCGGAAGAGTGTAATATTTACTTCTGCACTTGTGTGTGTCTGTTTGCTTTGTATATAATGTAAAATATCTAGTTTATGTAGGCTGATTAGGAATTTACATGGCCTTAACTACATGTTTCTTATACAGTGCATTCGGAAAGTATTTATGCACCACACACAAGTGCTGAAGTAAATATTGGAGAAAGTATTCGAGATTCGTGACATACATTCGTAGAACGCACTGTTACAGCACAGTGTTCATTTTCGCACAACTTAGCTAGCGGGTGTAGAGGAACTTCTGGGTACTTACCGGTATCGTTGCTGGTACCTACAACACGGCAATTCATAAAAGTAATGTCAGAAGTGGGATTCGAACCCACGCCTCCAGGGGAGACTGCGACCTGAACGCAGCGCCTTAGACCGCTCGGCCATCCTGACGTTGCCTCACTAGAAGATTGTAGCAAATATAAACACAAACGTCGGAATAGTACTCGAACGATTGAAAATATAGCTATTGACAATAGTACGGCGAAAAACAACTGGATAAATAATGAAACAAGGAAGTATATCTGCGAGCTAGCAAACAAATGAGCAACTAGCTATCATGCATTACTAGCTACAGTAGCTAGCTAGCTAACGTTAGCACGTGGTTTCAAACTCTAGCATGCTTGACGTTCTAGCTATTATAAGTTATCCTCTAGAATCGTTTGAGTTATACAATAGCTACATTAATTTTTTTTACATATTGGAAGCTAACTAGAGTATGTGCATTATTTTTTTAATTTGGGAAATAATAGTTAATCATGGTTATAAATCAAATTGTATTGGTCACATACAAGTGTTTAGCAGATGTTATTGCAGGTGTAGTGAAAGAGATACTTGAGATATCTCTTGAGAGATATTATGTTTCCAACATATATTTTTTCATCAGCATGCCATCGGTCTTTTCAATTGCATTGGTCAATGGTCCCATACCTGCCAGTTCTTCGCCTCTCTCTGCCTCTCTCCACACAGACACGCACACACACACAACCAACACACCATGCCTGCTTCATGATGGGTAAAAGCAAAGAGCTGTCTCAAGACATTCGCAACCTAATTGTTGCAAAACATAATGATGGCATTGGTTATAGGTGCATTTCTAAGCTTCTGAATGTTCCAGTGAGCACTGTTGGGGCCATAATACAGAAGTGGAAAGACAATCATTTCACCATAAATTTGCCTCAACCAGGTGCTCCTCGCAAGATTTCTGACAGGAGTGAAAAGAATAATCAGAAGAGTTGTCCAAGAGCCAAGGACCACTTGTGGAGAGCTTCAAAAAGACCTGCAATTAGCAGGTACTGTTGTCTCAAAGAAAACATTAAGTAATGCACTCCACCGCCATGGCCTGTATGCACGCTCACCACGCAAGACTCCATTGCTGAAAAAAAAAGCATGTTGAAGCTCGTTTAAAGTTTGCTGCACAACATTTGGAAAAGCCAGTGAAATACTGGGACAATATAGTGTGGTCAGATGAGAGCAAAATTGAACTGTTTGGATGTCATAATACACACCATGTTTGGAGGAGAAATGGCACTGCACATCACCCTAAAAACACCATACCAACAGTGAAGTTTGGAGGTGGGAACATCATGCTGTGGGGCTGCTTTTCAGCAAATGGTACTGGCAAACTTCACATAATTGAAGGAAGGATGAATGGGCAAATTTACGAGGAGCACCTGGTCGAGGCAAATTTATGGTGAAATGATTGTCTTTCCACTTCCGTATTATGGCCCCAACAGTGCTCACTGCAACATTCAGAAGCTTAGAAATGCGCCTATAACCAATGCCATCATTATGTTTTGCAACAATTAGGTTGCGAATGTCTTGAGACAGCTCTTTGCTTTTACCCATCATGAGATGTGTCTTGTGTGACACCTTGGCAATGAGACCTTTTTGTAGGCCATCAGTTGGGACTGAACCAGCTGATATTAATTTGCACTGACAGGGGGCTGGATTGCTTTTTAATTACTGATAGTTTTCAGCTGTTGTCTTGGCTTTCCATGCCTTTTTGAACCTCCCTTTCTTCATGTGTTCAAGACTTTCTCCCTGTGTCATTTCACATTATTACACATAACTTAATTTCTGAACGTATTTGTTTTGGTTTCTTTGTATGTATGGATTACTTGGGTTGTTACCAACATCTGGTGAAACTTTCATGTCAATAGCACCTTTGAAAATATATTTACTGAGAAAAATGGTGACGTGTTCAATACTTATTTCACCCGCTGTATAACAATCTTCCACAACTCCCACAGCTTCTTGCATCTTCCTAATCACATAGCCTACACTTCCCTTCCATTCAGACATGACGTTGCCTACAAGTGTGATTGGGGATTTATATTGGAGAAGCAGTTTTAGCCTATGTTCATACTGTACTGTCTTTGCTACTTTTACATTACTTTTGGTGATTTCAAGACAATTGGTGCCGCGTTCAAAACAACTGGGAACTGGGAAATCTCTGACGTCCGACTTCAGTGCTTTCAAAGCAACTGGAAACCTGGAGAAAAACGAGCTCCGACAAGGAAAAATCGATTTGAACGATCATCCAACTTGGAATTCCAACTCGAGAACTCGGGCCTCTTTCTAGAGCTCTGACTTTCAAACCTGAAGATCTCTGACATGATTTGACCTCGTATTTTTTTAGAATTCCCAGTTGTTTTGAACTCGGCATGGGAACTCTGAAAAAAACAAGGTCAAATCTTTACGTCAGTTATCTCTAGGTCCGAGTTTCCGACTTTAGAGTTGGATGACCGTTTAAAACGATTTTTCCCAGTCGGAGCTCGTTGTTTCCGAGTTCCCAGTTGTTTTGAACAAACTAAAATCGGAAGAGTGTAATATTTACTTCTGCACTTGTGTGTGTCTGTTTGCTTTGTATATAATGTAAAATATCTAGTTTATGTAGGCTGATTAGGAATTTACATGGCCTTAACTACATGTTTCTTATACAGTGCATTCGGAAAGTATTTATGCACCACACACAAGTGCTGAAGTAAATATTGGAGAAAGTATTCGAGATTCGTGACATACATTCGTAGAACGCACTGTTACAGCACAGTGTTCATTTTCGCACAACTTAGCTAGCGGGTGTAGAGGAACTTCTGGGTACTTACCGGTATCGTTGCTGGTACCTACAACACGGCAATTCATAAAAGTAATGTCAGAAGTGGGATTCGAACCCACGCCTCCAGGGGAGACTGCGACCTGAACGCAGCGCCTTAGACCGCTCGGCCATCCTGACGTTGCCTCACTAGAAGATTGTAGCAAATATAAACACAAACGTCGGAATAGTACTCGAACGATTGAAAATATAGCTATTGACAATAGTACGGCGAAAAACAACTGGATAAATAATGAAACAAGGAAGTATATCTGCGAGCTAGCAAACAAATGAGCAACTAGCTATCATGCATTACTAGCTACAGTAGCTAGCTAGCTAACGTTAGCACGTGGTTTCAAACTCTAGCATGCTTGACGTTCTAGCTATTATAAGTTATCCTCTAGAATCGTTTGAGTTATACAATAGCTACATTAATTTTTTTTACATATTGGAAGCTAGCTAGCTAACTAGAGTATGTGCATTATTTTTTTAATTTGGGAAATAATAGTTAATCATGGTTATAAATCAAATTGTATTGGTCACATACAAGTGTTTAGCAGATGTTATTGCAGGTGTAGTGAAAGAGATACTTGAGATATCTCTTGAGAGATATTATGTTTCCAACATATATTTTTTCATCAGCATGCCATCGGTCTTTTCAATTGCATTGGTCAATGGTCCCATACCTGCCAGTTCTTCGCCTCTCTCTGCCTCTCTCCACACAGACACGCACACACACACAACCAACACACCATGCCTGCTTCATGATGGGTAAAAGCAAAGAGCTGTCTCAAGACATTCGCAACCTAATTGTTGCAAAACATAATGATGGCATTGGTTATAGGTGCATTTCTAAGCTTCTGAATGTTCCAGTGAGCACTGTTGGGGCCATAATACAGAAGTGGAAAGACAATCATTTCACCATAAATTTGCCTCAACCAGGTGCTCCTCGCAAGATTTCTGACAGGAGTGAAAAGAATAATCAGAAGAGTTGTCCAAGAGCCAAGGACCACTTGTGGAGAGCTTCAAAAAGACCTGCAATTAGCAGGTACTGTTGTCTCAAAGAAAACATTAAGTAATGCACTCCACCGCCATGGCCTGTATGCACGCTCACCACGCAAGACTCCATTGCTGAAAAAAAAAGCATGTTGAAGCTCGTTTAAAGTTTGCTGCACAACATTTGGAAAAGCCAGTGAAATACTGGGACAATATAGTGTGGTCAGATGAGAGCAAAATTGAACTGTTTGGATGTCATAATACACACCATGTTTGGAGGAGAAATGGCACTGCACATCACCCTAAAAACACCATACCAACAGTGAAGTTTGGAGGTGGGAACATCATGCTGTGGGGCTGCTTTTCAGCAAATGGTACTGGCAAACTTCACATAATTGAAGGAAGGATGAATGGGCAAATTTACGAGGAGCACCTGGTCGAGGCAAATTTATGGTGAAATGATTGTCTTTCCACTTCCGTATTATGGCCCCAACAGTGCTCACTGCAACATTCAGAAGCTTAGAAATGCGCCTATAACCAATGCCATCATTATGTTTTGCAACAATTAGGTTGCGAATGTCTTGAGACAGCTCTTTGCTTTTACCCATCATGAGATGTGTCTTGTGTGACACCTTGGCAATGAGACCTTTTTGTAGGCCATCAGTTGGGACTGAACCAGCTGATATTAATTTGCACTGACAGGGGGCTGGATTGCTTTTTAATTACTGATAGTTTTCAGCTGTTGTCTTGGCTTTCCATGCCTTTTTGAACCTCCCTTTCTTCATGTGTTCAAGACTTTTTCCCTGTGTCATTTCACATTATTACACATAACTTAATTTCTGAACTTATTTGTTTTGGTTTATTTGTATGTATGGATTACTTGGGTTGTTACCAACATCTGGTGAAACTTTCATGTCAATAGCACCTTTGAAAATATATTTACTGAGAAAAATGGTGACGTGTTCAATACTTATTTCACCCGCTGTATAACAATCTTCCACAACTCCCACAGCTTCTTGCATCTTCCTAATCACATAGCCTACACTTCCCTTCCATTCAGACATGACGTTGCCTACAAGTGTGATTGGGGATTTATATTGGAGAAGCAGTTTTAGCCTATGTTCATACTGTACTGTCTTTGCTACTTTTACATTACTTTTGGTGATTTCAAGACAATTGGTGCCGCGTTCAAAACAACTGGGAACTGGGAAATCTCTGACTTCCGACTTCAGTGCTTTCAAAGCAACTGGAAACCTGGAGAAAAACGAGCTCCGACAAGGAAAAATCGATTTGAACGATCATCCAACTTGGAATTCCAACTCGAGAACTCGGGCCTCTTTCTAGAGCTCTGACTTTCAAACCTGAAGATCTCTGACATGATTTGACCTCGTATTTTTTTAGAATTCCCAGTTGTTTTGAACTCGGCATGGGAACTCTGAAAAAAACAAGGTCAAATCTTTACGTCAGTTATCTCTAGGTCCGAGTTTCCGACTTTAGAGTTGGATGACCGTTTAAAACGATTTTTCCCAGTCGGAGCTCGTTGTTTCCGAGTTCCCAGTTGTTTTGAACAAACTAAAATCGGAAGAGTGTAATATTTACTTCTGCACTTGTGTGTGTCTGTTTGCTTTGTATATAATGTAAAATATCTAGTTTATGTAGGCTGATTAGGAATTTACATGGCCTTAACTACATGTTTCTTATACAGTGCATTCGGAAAGTATTTATGCACCACACACAAGTGCTGAAGTAAATATTGGAGAAAGTATTCGAGATTCGTGACATACATTCGTAGAACGCACTGTTACAGCACAGTGTTCATTTTCGCACAACTTAGCTAGCGGGTGTAGAGGAACTTCTGGGTACTTACCGGTATCGTTGCTGGTACCTACAACACGGCAATTCATAAAAGTAATGTCAGAAGTGGGATTCGAACCCACGCCTCCAGGGGAGACTGCGACCTGAACGCAGCGCCTTAGACCGCTCGGCCATCCTGACGTTGCCTCACTAGAAGATTGTAGCAAATATAAACACAAACATCGGAATAGTACTCGAACGATTGAAAATATAGCTATTGACAATAGTACGGCGAAAAACAACTGGATAAATAATGAAACAAGGAAGTATATCTGCGAGCTAGCAAACAAATGAGCAACTAGCTATCATGCATTACTAGCTACAGTAGCTAGCTAGCTAACGTTAGCACGTGGTTTCAAACTCTAGCATGCTTGACGTTCTAGCTATTATAAGTTATCCTCTAGAATCGTTTGAGTTATACAATAGCTACATTAATTTTTTTTACATATTGGAAGCTAGCTAGCTAACTAGAGTATGTGCATTATTTTTTTAATTTGGGAAATAATAGTTAATCATGGTTATAAATCAAATTGTATTGGTCACATACAAGTGTTTAGCAGATGTTATTGCAGGTGTAGTGAAAGAGATACTTGAGATATCTCTTGAGAGATATTATGTTTCCAACATATATTTTTTCATCAGCATGCCATCGGTCTTTTCAATTGCATTGGTCAATGGTCCCATACCTGCCAGTTCTTCGCCTCTCTCTGTCTCTCTCCACACAGACACACACACACACACACACACACACAACCAACACACCATGCCTGCTTCGCTGAATGCTGGAAGGCAGCCCAGGACAGTTCATTTACTCTGGAGGGGGTGTGCACTGGCCAGAGGTTTCTGTCTCCTGATGTGACCTGCTCCTGGCATCACTGCAGCATGCTCTCAGTCTGTGTTGATAGAGATGTCTGCACACCAAGAGTCACAGCTGCGTACGCAGGGGAAGGAAGGAGCAAGAACAAGACCTCCTGATGACCACAAACGACTTTAAATCTCCCATTCATAGTCTGTGTACATGTTGACAGAGGTGTCTGACTCTCTGTCCTTACTTCAGTGTTACTGTTGTAGTGAAAGAGGGGATTCATGACTCTCCTGGGGTGTAATTTCAGGGAGTCACTCGACCTGGATTGTCCCTGCCCTGTGTGTCTACACAGCCAGCCTACAGGCAGCAAACCTGCCTCAGTCCTCAGGTAGGATGGGCTATGCTCCAGAAATTCTCCCACTCTGTCAGGAGGAGAGTATTTATGCCTCAGCTTTTGCACAAGCATGAGAGGGAAAAATAGGATGAAAGATGCTTATTGTTTCAGTGACGGTCTGTGGAGAGTTACTAGCACCCCTGGTGCAAACATTTGGACCAGTGATTATTTTATTAAAACTTGGCTTATCCACTTACTGGCTGTATATCACTATACCCCAGACTTGACCTTTACAGCCTGCCATCTTGTTTTCATATCCTCCCTGACTTACCAAGAAGGTAGTCACATAGTAGTCATGTGACTGGTCATACTGGTCAACTGTCAAGAAACTTGTCAAATCATCGTCACCTAGAAGCTATGTGGAAGAAGTTCTGTGGGCAGTGGACACCCCATTTTCCCGAAATCTGACTGTCACAGCATTCCTCAATTTAGTGTCTGACACATTTCTCTCTCTCTCTTTTGGGTGGGGGAGAGTGATCACCAGGTTGTGTGTCAGCAAAAGCAAGCACCACCCAAGCAATGTAACAGCACAGTGAGAATCTGCTGCCATCAAAGTGATTAGAGATGTTATTGTTCCCTCCACTTTCCACTCACACAATACCATAGGCCTCATTTCTTATTTATAGTCACTGAGAATTAACCAAATATGTCACACACTGTAGCAAGGGGGCCCAGTGCTGTCATGGTGATGAAGACATTTCCCTCATATTGTTTCTCTTGTAGTGTGTCTCCTTACTCCACTATGGGAATATGACTTCCTGACACACTGTCTGGCTGGCAAACACACATACCTCTTACACACTCACCATTCCATTAAACATAAATTGTAACTTCACACAGCATAATATGTATAACTGATAGTGATTGCATGTACACACTCAGAAAGTACTCTGTTATCTTTTATTACTGTATTGTATATTAGTAATAGAATGGTGGATTTGAATCCTATGACTTGGACTTGAGTCTCACAAGTTGTACAACTTGATACTCGACTTGAACTTGGAGCATTGACCCTCATGATATGACATTGAACGACAGATGATAGATGAGATGATATTTCAACACCATGCATTCCAGTATAAAAATATCCCTTCTTGCTTTCACTATTATTATTTAACATTGGGACATAGAGACATCGTATGGATAATTAAAAAGATGACTGCTGTGATATTTCAACACCATGTATTTCAGTAGAAATACCTTTCTCACTTTATTGGGACTTTTTCAGATAATTTCAGCTTTCACTGAAATAGATGTTAAACATTTGTTTAAATGGATGTTTAACTTTTGATTTAAAACCAGCTTGGGTTTGATTACTTTTCTATACCATGTGCCAGGAAAAATAGCTCCAGTCTATGTCCTGGACTGCAATTCATATGAATAAAAGCTTGGAACAAAATCTTATTTTCCTTCTCAAGTATATCATGCTGTAAACTTGTATGTTTTGTAATTGGTGACTTTAAGCTCCATATAGAACGAAAGAAAGTGACCATGTACGTATAAAAATTGTATAAAATGCAAAACCTTTAATGGAAAACTGTTGGATTAGTAAAAGTGTGCCCTATGCTCTGAACCCTTCATCCACTTAACAAAGAACCCAGTGTCTGAGCTTAGATCACAGGGGAGAAAAGGTTCCCACACGGTTGACACAAACTATCGTAAATACTTGGGCTCTCATGCTTTTTTCAGTGTAAGTAAAATTAGCATCCAATCACGCACGTACACACACGCATGCACAGACTGTGGGTACACCTCTGTTCTGGATCTCCACAGAGTGTGATGTCAGAGGTCAAGGAGAACAGTGAATGGGAGGTGTGTACTAGTGAACATGTGTGTTGGAGCAATGGCACAGGGCCATTCCTCTCCAGTATAAATACTGGGTCCTGGTGGAGATAGGGGTAGAAAAGTGAGGCATACAACTTCAGGACTGTGTGAAAAGACAAAAGAGGAGAAGAAGATTTACAGAGGAGTAATTCACCACAAAGAGTGAAGAATGGCTGACGAAAACGGTAAGGGATTTATCATTATTTTAAACCATTGGTAGTGCCCTCCGAAGTAGAGGAGACACATATTTCAAGCAATTTCCATATCTGTGAAAAATGTGCTGCTGTATGAATTCACAGCAGTGTGTTAAGGTCATTCATTCTAATTTAAGCAATGCATACCAGGAGAGTACGAGACCAACAGGCTTGTATGCACTAATCATACAAATATGAGGATGGAGCAGAGGTGTTATTTGACAAAGTTTATCCTGAAATGTGACCATTTCTATATTTAAACAAAATATACAGTATATCTGTGTTTCTCCTAGTCGAAAAATTCAAGTTGGTCTGTCTGTGTCTCTGTCTCTGTGTGTGATCATAGAATATGGCACTCAAGTGTGTCTAACCTCAGGAATGACTGAAGGATGACTTCAGTTTGGCTTAGATTGGTCTCTTTTGTGCCAATCTGACCTGGCAAACCAGGGCTATGCTTATTTATTACTTGATGGTTTATAAATAACATCTGCAAAAAGTATCAAACTTTGTTATTTGTTTTCCCACACTACTGTTACGATATGGTATTAACATATATTTCTGGCAATCATTGTCATAAACCTTTCAAATCAAAACAGCAATATTAATGTTTTTACACAGTGCATCATGCTTGAGTGGAGTTGCCTACCTACAGTAGCTTCTAAAAATATGAAGTGGGGTCCTTGACTTTGACTCACACTGATAGTCAGGGTCCAATTGATGACTTGTCTGACCTTTCTGTGATTTGACCTGTACAACATGGGACCATTGTGATTGATATGACTAAACTAGAGATCTGTCTAGAAATATAAGTATCTAGAAGAGTATCAGTACATGTGTTGTCTGATTACCCCCTAAGATTTCATCTTGAACTCATCATTTGTAACTATACAGTAGAGTAGGTTTTTATTAGAAGTGACTGAACCCTATGTTTTTTCTTTCATTGTGTTCCAGCTGTATTCGTAGGGATGGACCTGCGTTGCCAGGTGAACAACCATGTCCATCGTACAGAGGAGATGGACATGGAAAGGCTGCTGGTTCGTAGGGGACAGTCCTTCTCCCTCGCCTTGCAGTGCTCCACAACCCTGCCCCCTAAACACAAACTAGCCATGATCTTGCATCTAGGTAAGCAACTCAAGGACAAGGACCATAAAGTTAAGTCGGCTATAGAATGGACACTATTGCAAAGTGGGAGGAGGAGTCAGTTATGAATAAAATAATATACAAATAAAATGGTCTGTTAAAACAGCTTCGACTGACAGTATATGTGTGGTTTTGTTTGTGTGTTTAGGTAAGGAGGGTGAGGTGGTGGTGAAGGTGTTGGATGTCCGTGATGGCAGTGACAAGTGGTGGTTCCGCCAGCAGGGGGCTCAGAGTGAGGTGCTGCTGACGGTCCACAGCCCAGCAGATGCCCCTGTGGGGCTCTACAGCATGACAGTGCTGCTCCTCTCCCCTGACGGACACATCCTGGAGCAGACAACACTAGAGACGTTCTACCTGCTTTTCAACCCCTGGTGCAAAGGTGAGCTCACACATGCATGCGCTGCGCACACATGCGCATACACACACACACACTAGTTGAATCAGTTAAACAAATATTGATAGTGCTCAATGTTGTGGCACTGCACCCTGTCCTGTTTTATTTGCTCTTTTGGTGAGGTGCAGGGCTCAGGGAGGTACCACTCTCAGAAGGTCAGAGTCAGGGAAGATACTGTCTTCAGTTGTGTATTTATGTCCGTCCCTGCAATTACTTTGAAATAAATTGGAGCTGAACATGAAATTAGAGCAACGTATAGAAAAATATGAAATTAGTGGAAGAGATTGCTTTTATGAAAGTTGTCAGTTGTGTGATATAACTACAATAAGAATGAAGCTGTTGGCCCGTATGTTTTCGCACACTGCCTCACTCAGAGTGTTCTTTGGGTCTTTGTTTTTCTCCCTCCCAGCTGACTCTGTGTACCTCCCTGATGAGGAGCTGCTAGAGGAGTACATCCTGAATGAAAATGGCCTCCTTTACCAGGGTTCCTGGGACCAGATCTCATCACTGCCCTGGAACTTTGGACAGGTAGCAAACAAACAGCACTTCTGAAGAACTATTCTGAGATAGAATAGAGAGCCCAAACCTGTTGATCACATTATTAACCCATCGATCCAATGAGAACCAGATCTCAGAGATAAACAACGGGGCATGTGGGCGGGTGTTGGCAGCCAGTGGTTTCTGTCAAGTCTGAAGGCTTGATGGTGGCATGTGTGAATTGTCACAGCTTGGTGGCGTTTGGAGACAGTGCACCAGCTGGCTGAGGAAATGTCTTTGGTGGATGTAAGACATTTATACACTGGATGTGTGAAAATGCCAACCACTCAAACATGTGTTTGTCTCATCTCAGAGAGAGAGACAGAGATATAGTTACATAGAAATTGAGAAAGAGACAGACAGACAACCTGCATGGCTTATTGTCTCCATCTAGTGAGACGGAAAGTACATAGAGTCTCAATCACAATCACCAATTGTATGTATGTATTTTTAACACTGGTTTGAGATTTGTATCTACGTCATCATGAGCTCACTTAATACGTTCTCATAGTATATTTACGTATAATCTCTATTTTTCATAGTTTGAACAAGATGTGGTGGACATCTGTTTTGAAATCCTGGACAATTCACCTGCTGCACTGACAAACCCAGAGATGGACACAGCCAACCGAGCAGACCCAGTGTACGTGAGCAGGACAATTACTGCAATGGTAAGATTCACCCTATAACTTCATTGTTTCTACACATAATCTCACAGTAATTAACTTAGCCTACCTACTCTACACCTGTGCAGGTGAACGCTAATGATGACAGTGGCGTGGTGTCGGGCCGTTGGGACGGGAAGTACGATGACGGGGTGCCGCCCACACGTTGGACCGGCAGTGTGCCCATCCTCAGGCGCTGGAGTGAGGCCGGGGCACAGAGGGTGCGCTACGGACAGTGCTGGGTGTTTTCAGGCGTAGCCTGTACAGGTGTGAGACACATAGCAGACAACACACTGACACAAAATGGCTCTCTCTCTTTGGCTCTCTCTCAGCTAATTTCCTAACATTCACTGCTTCTATATTTTCACTATCAATTATATTTCATTCAGCTACAGTATATTAAGCTATAAACAGACTATATGCTGTTTGCTGATTGGTTCCTTCCTCTTACCCTTCCCACAGTTCTTCGCTGTCTGGGCATACCCACTCGCCCAGTTACAAACTACTCCTCTGCCCATGACACTGATGGCAACCTGAATGTGGACTATATGTACGACGAGCAGCTGGAGAGTGTGTCTGAAGGCAGGAAGGACATGATCTGGTAAGGCTCACAACCCACATTTCTATAGTTGCTTTCATTTCTAGATATCAGCTTAGAAGTATGCAGAATCAGCACTGTACGTGTGTGTGTGTAGGAACTACCATTGCTGGGTGGAGTCCTGGATGGACAGGGAGGATCTTCCTAAAGGCTATGATGGGTGGCAGGCTCTGGATCCCACCCCACAGGAGAGGAGTGATGGTAGGGTCCCACTTCATATTCATAACCAGTCTTGGTCTTACTAAGCCCCTTTAAAACAACATTTTCATGGTTAGGCTACTAAAGAAAGTTACATTTCTTGATATTTGTTCTTGCCCTCATCTCTATCTCCTCCTTGTCAGGGGTGTACTGTTGTGGGCCCTGTCCAGTGAAGGCAGTGAGGGATGGTGATGTGGGGATGAAGTATGATGCAGCCTTCGTGTTCTCTGAGGTGAACGCAGACCTGGTCACCTGGATAGTCTACCCAGATGGCCAACGCTCACAAGTTTCCCTCAACCAGAAGACAGTGGGCCAAAACATCAGCACCAAGAGTGTGTACGGAGACTACAGAGAGGACATCACTAAACATTACAAATACCCCGAAGGTATTCAATTCCTTCCTTTAAACAAACATACTGTAATATTCACACCTGCAAAAATATTGGCACAGATGGAAACAGAACCTAAAGAGTACAGTAGACTGTTACACACTTCAAATACCCCAAGGGAAGGGTGTCACTATGGACACATCCTCCTTCCTTTCTACCAGGTTCAGTGAAGGAGCGTGAAGTGTATGAGAAAGCAGGACGGCGGGTAACGCAGCCGAATGGAGGGCCAGGGCAGCTGGAGCTGAAGATCAAACACGCCCAGGCCATCCTAGGGACAGACTTTGATGTGATAGTGGAGGTGCACAACGTGGGTGGCGAGGACACCCCAGCCCAGCTCACTGTGACGTCCAATGCTGTCACCTACAACAGCCTCCACCGGGGGGAGTGCCATAGGAAGACTGCCAGCCTGACCGTGCCAGCCCAGAAAGGTGGGCCTCAACAGTACTGCCATCACATAATCAAACTTTTTGGTGAAGTTTATCATGGTGCAATAGGCACAATAACATACTTTCTCCTCTCATGCCTATCATTCTCACAGCTCATAAGGAAGTGCTGCGGCTACGGTACGATCACTACGGGGCCTGTGTGTCAGAGCATAACCTGATCAGGGTCACAGCACTACTCCAGGCCAGTGGCCGGCCCGACGTCGTCCTGAAAGAGGTCAACATCCAACTGAGCATGCCCCAGCTCCATGTCAAGGTATTATATGGAACTGGGAATGGCTCTGGTGAAGAAATACTTAAATTGAGTACTACTGGTCATGATAATGGATATGTTCCAGACTGGTTTATAGTAATTGATTTAAGGTTATTTGTTACTGAAATTATAATTTCTGATGATGCCTGCACTGTCCATGTTTTTTCTCCAGGTAGTGGGTGATGCAGTTGTATCTCGGAAATTGATTGCCCACATCAGCTTCACCAATCCACTGCCTATTACCCTCAGAGGGGGCGTGTTTACTGTAGAGGGGGCAGGTCTGACAGCAGTGCGGGAGATCCAAGCACCGTAAGTATCTCTGTGTGTTGTATGTGAAAGTGGAGATCCAATCGTCATTGAATTTGTATACTCTTTTTCAGCAATAAGAGAACGAGAACAATGATATATTGTATGTAGACCTGAAACTCTTTAAAACCCAGGGCTCTTTAAAGATCCCTCACGCTGTGCAGCAGCTGAAGATTTAGAGAGGGATAGCAGCTCATAGAGTTCTTGGCTGCCACGGTAAATTTATCAGCAAGGACATAGTATGACCACATTGCATGAGTAAAAAGAACAAGATCTCATTTTCTCTCGCTCCACCTCCCTTAAAAAGACAAAGAGAGAGCCTGACATATCCTCCTTATCCCAGGCCAAAGACGACTAAACCGGCCCAGTGTGGCTCTCCAGGACCACAAGCCAAATGTTACCACACATAACCTCCAAAATTAGATGCCAGTGTAAACACATGCCCTCAGACTAAACACAGGATCATTTCTCTGCCTGCCATCGGGGAGAATTTAACATTCTTTGACAAAACATCACACTTCCTGGATGGACCTAGCCTACTTCCTTTTTTGGTCATCTCATGTAGCTCAAGTGTGAAAAAAACTAACTAATGCCACATTTTCAGAGCAGCACTGGGGTTGGGCGGTATCCCGATTTTCATACAGTCATACTGTTTCTGTACCATACTGGGGTATACGGTATTACCAAAGATTTTTTATAACTAACCCAAGATAGAACAGAATCTGTTGTTTCCAATGGGAGCAAATGAATCATAGTGGGCCGAACAAGCAAGGAGGTGGGCAGAGCCATGCACGAGCTAGTGATATCCTATTGGCATGTTCTATCATTTATTTGCATATTTCCGTTAGGGAACGCCTACTCTGTGAAGTGCATGTGTGAAATAACTCATTTCGCCTTTGCACTTCTTCTAAACAATGGAATTTTAAAAAACTTTGGCAGAGGGTAAAGTCTACAAAATGCAGTCCACTCGGTTTGTTACAGATTTTAGTTTTGGAAACAGAAAACTGTATGGAGATCAAATGTTTCATCGATGAGAAAATGTGCAGAATATCGGCCATAATCCATCTCGCTCTCCCACTGCCGGCCACTGGGTTTCCTCTCATCACCATATTTGGTGATGAGTGGAAACACCAACCGAATGCTTCACATTTATACATCTGGTGAAATATCTGGCTCATTGTTCTATCTGTGGTATTACCGAATGTACATGCACACAAGGGGCGCTATTTAAAAAAACAAATTTAGGCAACAGGGATCTTGATCCAGGAGGGGATTGAATGTCTCTACTGTAACTAAGAAGCTTGATCTTGACGTCTAGCCACTTACTGTAGCTAGCAAGTTAGCAAACCAAATGCATGACATGTATGATAAAAAGTTTATTTTTACTGCTCTAATTGCAGTTTATAATAGCAATAAGGCACCTCAGGGGTTTGTGATATATGGCCAATATACCACGGCTAAGGGCTGTATCCAGGCACTCCGCATTGTGTCGTCATTATTGGCCATATACCACACCTCTTCGTGCCTTATTGCTTAAGTATATCACCCAAGTAGCACATAGTCACAACTGTAATTTCTGGCAGCTAATCGAGTTTAAAATTCAAGCAGACCTGAATGTTAAACTTTCCCAGAAACATACAGTATGGCTACAAAAAAGTTGCTATTGCCAGACAACGTTTCTGAATGATCTAGGGTTTGGCTTGCATGCAAGAGGTGTTAAAATACACTGAACACAAATATAAACTCAACATGCAACAATTTAAACGATTTAACTGAGTTACAGTTCATATAAAGACATCAGTCAATTGAAATGAATTCATTAGGCCCTAATCTATGGATTTCACATGACTGGGAAGGGGCCCACTGGGAAACCAGACCCACAAAAGCACTTTATTACAGACAGAAACACTCCTCAGTTTCATCAGCTGTCTGGGTGGCTGGTCTCAAGATGATCCCGCAGTTTAAGGAGCTGGATGTGGAGGTCCTCGGCTAGCGTGGTTACACGTGGTCTGCGGTTGTGAGGCCGGTTGGAAGTACTGCCAAATTCTCTAAAATAACATTGGTTACCAATAACATTGGTAGAGAAATGAACATTCAATTCTCTGGCAACAACTCTGGTGGGCATTCCTGCAGTCAGCATGCCAATTGCACGCTCCCTCAAAACTTGAGGCATCTGTAGCATTGTGTTGTGTGACAAAACATGCACATTTTAGAGTGGCCTTTTATTGTCCCCAGCACAAGGTGCACCTGTGTAATGATCATGCTGTTTAATCAGCTTTTTGATATGCCACACCTATCAGGTAGATGGATTATCTTGGCAAAAGCCAAATGTTCACTAACAGGGTTGTAAACAAATTAGCGCCCAAAATTTGAGAGAAATAAGCTTCTTGTGGTATGGAGAAATGCTGGGATCTTTTATTTCAGCTCATGAAACATGGGACCAACACTTTCCATGTTGCATTTATATTTTAGTTCAGTATAGCGTGACATGTTTGACATGGCCTCATTGAACACAGCAGGCGACCTCCAGCAGTATTTTAACCGTTAGTCGAGTGGTTCAAGACAAAGTTGAAAGAGCAATGAGTGCTTGTAGTGAAACTTTCTCTTTTCTCCTACAGCGATGACATTGGCCCAGGTCAGGAGGTCAAGGTCAAGTTGTCCTTCAAGCCCACCCGAGCTGGCCTGAGAAAACTGATGGTCGACTTTGATGCAGACAGACTAAGGGATGTTAAAGGCATTGTCACTTTGATTGTGCGAAACAAGTGAACTGTCAATTAACAATGTATATCATATCATGTATATTTGTATACAAAGAAATAACCTTGTAAATGCAATATGAAAGTGAGTTGCAAAATAATGTGATGTTTTTTCTATTGTTCTTAATGATCTTATGAAGGGATTTACTAGCCTTGGCAAAGAAAAGGTGGGCCTCTGAATTGTAGCCAATTGCTAGACTAAATCTATTTGTGAGACAAAAGTAACCATACCTACAGTATTTACAAGACGTTACACACTATTTAGAAGCACATATTGTACACCGCTATAGCTTAGTTAGACACCGCTGTGGCTTATTTAGATATGTGTGTATTATCTGCTCTTAATAATTTCATACTCATGTGAAACATGTTCGTGCTGACTTAATACATTTTAATTTTTTATCGATGTTAGAAACGTGAAAGGTGTCAAAACAAACAGTAAAAATGTGCAAAGACTGGCTTTAAACATTTTTTTTTATTACCAAATCCTAAACAAAATTGCATGAAGCCTGAGTAAATCATGCAACAGACATCTCAGTCTCTCAGCTCTCTGATGGTGGTGCTTTCCTTTGCACAACCTTGGCCAGGACTTGCTGAATGACAGAGTACAGTTTGAAGCACCCCTCAATGCACGTGCGCACATGATACAGTGTACAACACCAAACATCAAACATCTAAAGAACATCATAAACTGGGTGGGTTGAGCCCTAAATGCTGATTGGCTGACAGCCGTGGTACATCAGACCGTATACCACGGGTATGACAAAACATTTATTTTTACTGCTCTAATTACGTTGGTAAACAATTTATAATAGCATTAAGGCACTTCAGGGGTTTGTAATACAGTGCATTCGGAAAGTATTCAGACCCTGTGACTTTTTCCAAATTTTGTTACCTTACAGCCTTTTTCTATTTTTTCCCCCCTCATCAATCTACACACAATACCCCAAAATGACAAAGCAAAATACAAGTTTGTAGAAATGTTGGCAAATGTATATATATATATATATATATATATATATATATATATATATATATATATATATATATAAACTATTCAGTAAGTATTCAGACCCTTTACTCAATACTTTGTTAAAGCTTTTTTTGCCAGCGATTACAGCCTTGAGTCTTCGTGGAGGTGACGCTACAAGCTTGGCAAACCTGTATTTGGGGAGTTTCTCCCATTATTCTCTGCAGATCCACTCAAGCTCTGTCAGGTTGTATTACAGCTATTTTTAGACTCTCCAGAGAGTCCGGTCTCTGGCTGGGCCACTCAAGGACATTCAAAAACTTGTCCCGAAGCCACTCCTGCATTGTCTTGGCTGTGTGCTTAGGGTTGTTGTCCTGTTGGAACGTGAACCTTCGAGGTTCTGAGCACTCTGGAGAAGGTTTTCAACGATGATCTCTCTGTACTTTGATCCGTAAATTTTTCCCTCGATCCTGACTAAACTCCCAGTCCCTGCTGCTGAAACACATTCCCACAGCATATTGCTGCCATCACCATGCTTCACCGTAGGGATGGTGCCAGGTTTCCTCCAGATGTGACACTTGGCATTCAGGCCAAAGAGTTCAATGGTTTCATCAGACCAGAGAATCTTGTTTTTACTTGAGGAGTGGCTTCCGTCTGGCCACTCTACCATAAAGGCCTGATTGGTGGAGTGCTGCAGAGTCCTGTCTCGGAGTTGACAGTCCTGTCTCGGAGCTCTATGGACAATTCCTTTGATCTCATAGCTTGGTTTTTGTTCTAACATGCACTGTCAACTGTGGGACCTTATATAGACAGGTATGTGCCTTTCCAAATCATGTCCAATCAATTGAATTTACCACAGGTGTACTCCAATCAAGTTGTAGAAACATCTCAAGTATGATCAAGGGAAACAGGATGCACCTGAGCTCAATTTTGAGTCTCATAGCAAAGGGTCTGAATACTTATGTAAATAAGGTATTTCTGTGTTTTTATTTTTAATACATTTGCACAAATGTTTTTAGAGTAGATTGATGAGGAAAACATTTTATTTAATCAATTTTAGAATAAGGCTGTAACGTAACAATGTGGAGAAAGGGAACGGGTCTGAATACTTTCCGAATGCACTGTATGTCCGATTTGGATATGTTTGGCTGTTTTCGCTGCATAACATGTAGAAGTTGTCCCTTTTCAGGTTTAGAATTAGTGACTGCTAAATGCAAACTCCCGTTCATATAAGCTGGTTAGCATAGCTAGCATACAAAAATCTTTGGTTGTAATCAAATCTGTTTTTAACTGTAATTCAGTTGATTGGTATCGATTTTTACCTCAACATAGTGTGAAATACACATAAACAATAGCCTAAGTGTAGGCAAATTTTGCTGGGGGCAATGAGAAGACTCAGGACCTCCCCACAGCTCTATCCACCACGCGTTTCCATGGCAATTCCATAGTTTTTTTCGAGGTTGATTGTACTCTTTAACAAGCCATCGGGTGGAATGGTCATCTAGCGCCAAACTGCGCATGTGCAGGCCCTCAATTCAAAGGCACTCTTTCTCACACACTATTCATACATTCGAATGCTACGCTCACAGTAATCAAAATACTTAGAGACCTAACCACCGCTCAAAGGGGGGGAAGAATTGTAACGTGTTTATTTACGTTTCTGAAGTGTCATTCTTCGTCGTTCTATCTCAGCTGGACACAGTCTTAGGCAAGAGAGTGTGATTGGCCTTTTCCTCCAGCAGACGTCACAATGTCCTTCTCCTTCTGTGTCCGTTGTCTCAGTGACTTCTCTGTTCACCTGAAGCCGGCTAATAGCTGTGTTGATGGTCCCCAGTGGGACGATGAGAGCAGGGTGTGGACTATAGTTGAAAGTTTAACAGAATGTTCCGACTTCGATTCACTTCCTCAAATACAGTTCTCAGAGCAATCACTCAGCCGTAACAATGAATGGCCACGTTGTTGTCTTTGCTTCGCGTTGATTTTCAGGGTCGTAACCTATAGAGACCCCCCCCCCCCCCGCGGTGTGGTTTCAACTTGGTGAAAGCACTGAATACTGTGAACTCTTACTAAACAGCTGAAATAACATTTCTATCTTTACGTCAACATTGTCACTCGGGAATTCTCATACAAAACACAAACAATATAAATTTGACGTATACAGTATGAAAGTTCCCCAAATTACAATATTTTCGTTATAAAAAGTTTATATCAATTTTAATGACAGTACAAAACAGACATTTATTTTCATAGGCCAACTGTCCTCATTTTCCACATTTCGGATAATGTCAATAATGTTTCAATGTCCCGTTTTATTGACAAAGTTTTGGCGGCAAGAGACCCTGTAACAAAGCACTGTTTCTATTTTGCATAGTAGAGAGCAAAATGAGTGCTGGTGGCCAACTATTTATGACTCTGCTGTTAAGGTGTCCAAACCCCCACATCAATGTCCAAACCCCCCTTTACTCAAGTCATGACAGTTATTATTACAATTATTATTAGTATCATCATTATAATAATAAGTAATGTCGTTATCATTAGTAGGCTTTGTATAGTAGCCTTGTATAACCACCATCGAGCTATAGGCCTAAGAGCGTGTCCTGTTTAGTCTTAATATCGTAACTTACTTAGCCTATATTTCAATATATAGTGGAGTAAAGTACTTAAGTAAAAATACTTGAAAGTACTACTTAAGTAATTTTTGGGGGGTATCTGTACTTTAATATTTATATTTTTGAGAACTTTTTCTTTTACTTCACTACATTCCTATCCAGGCTGTATCACAACCGGCCGTGATTGGGAGTCCCATAGGGCGGCGCACAATTGTCCCATCGTCGTCCGGGTTTGGCCAGTGTAGGCCATCATTCTAACTAAGAATTTGTTCTTAACTGACTTGCCTAGTTAAGTAAAGGTTAAAAAACTACTTTTTACTCCATACATTTTCCCTGATACCCAAAAGTACTCTTTACATTTTGAATGCTTAGCAGGACAGGAAAATGGTCTAATTCACGCACTTATCAAGAGAACATCCCTGGTCATCCCTACTGCCTCTGATCTGGTGGACTCACTAAACACATGCTTTGTTTGTAAAATCCCCAGCTGTGGGATTTCCTGGATCATATGGTTTTGTATTAAAGTTTAGAATATCAAGGTGAGCTCAATGAATTTATAGCTGCCTGGCCAGCTGTAAAGCGGGAACAGTCAGTGGTGAAGATAACAGGTCTACTCTAAAGGCCTAGACAGACCCATGTTCATTTGCCAAACCGGCCAATGAACATGCTTTTTATACAAGGATGTCCTAGTGGAAGGAAGATCCAATTGGTGTTTTAGTAGACCAGACAAGGGATGTGCTGTAAAAGTGTTTTTGCATGAAAAATCACTATAAATTGCCTGAATTATAAATACGATGATAAGTTTATAACATGAATGTGCATTTTTGTATAAAAATTATCCTTTAAACTACTTCTACTAGTTTAATGGTTGTAGCCATCAATTGACCCATTAACAATCACCCATATTAGCAAACTTATTTGATTTAAAATATCACATTTCTCACATATAGGCTACTAATCGCAATGAACGATATCAGCAAAATTCCCTCACTGGGAATTAATGTGTTTGTTACTAAATGTTTTTCCTATGTGTGTGCATTTGTGATCATTCCTGTGTTGGCAGCCCTTTCAGAATGGACTCTTCACTGACTGCCGCTAAGACCCGTGAAAAGTTAATTGACTTCTTCCGTCTTCATGACACCAGTATGTCCACTCGTCCGCCACCATACCTTTGGACTACACCACACTGCTCTTCGCCAAAGCTGGCATGAACCAGGTACGCTACAATACTATCACTGCCCATCCAACTATCCCTACCCCCTCCTTCCCACCTGCAGGTCCATTGTTAGTGTGGCCCTATTGGCTAATCAAGACCTCTCACCTCAGTAACTATGTCTTAGAACAATGGAATCATACCCTCTGGGCGTGTCTTGTCCTTAAACAGATGTGCTCTAGTACCTAGATAGAGATGCTGGGCTCCTGGTCCTTCGGAGACTACTTTAAGGTAAACCAGGCAGACCAACCAGCTGTCTGTTAGATAGTGTTGTCATCTGATCTGTTATGATGCAGCAACATTTAACAAGTCTCTCAAGATGAAAGGTGTTGACGCGTGTCAACAATTAACACTATGTGGAGGGGTTTGCGTGTTAGGAAGATGAATTGCTTTAAATTGTCCTGTTGACTCCTCTCCCTGCAGCACCTTGCCTCTACTATGGCCCTGGAGTTGCTGACTAAGGAGTTTGGGATTCCCATCGAGCGCACCTACTTCGGGGGTCACGAAGAAGCTGGGCTGGAGCCGGATCTGGAGTGTAAACAGATCTGGCTGGACCTCGGGTGAGTGAGTTTCAGGAGTAGGAAATTCTGGTCAGAACTAATAGGGCTATTAGGTATCCAAATATATCTGAATGATACAAACAGGCTTAGGCTTTCTACTCTTGTTAATGTGGTTAGTAACTCCATGTGTTGGGTGATAAGTCTCTCAGGGTACGGTGATAAGTGCGTGAATTACAAACCTCTAGACGGCACTCTGCTGGTTACAAAAACAGTTGTTTTCTCTCTCTGTGCCTGTATTCCCTCCTTACCTGCTCCCACTGTGCCCTCTCTGTCTCACCTCAGGGTCTCACCTGTTTTACCTGTGTGTCTCCTCTGGGTGGCAGGATGGACGAGGCTCGCATTCTGCCCAGCAGCATGAAGGATAACTTCTGGGAGATGGGGAACACAGGTCCTTGTGGGCCCTGCAGTGAGATTCACTTTGACCGCATCGGGGGGGGGGGGGGGGGAGATGCTGCCCACCTGGTCAATATGGACGACCCCAACGTGCTGGAGATCTGGAACCTGGTGTTTATCCAGTTCAACAGGTAAAACAAGTTGCGTGTAATAAGCTGTCTTATGTGTAATAAGCGTATGCGCACATGGAGTCCCTTACTCCTGCTCAAGTTGATACAGTTCAAGTCCTGTATAATACATATGCACATAGTCACATAATAGCATAATGATGTCACTGAACCTGTTTCCCCCTCCTCCTCACCAGGGAGTCTGAGACAGAGCTGAAGGCCCTGCCTAAGAAGAGTATTGATACAGGCATGGGTCTGGAGTGTCTGGTCTCTGTGCTACAGAACAAGATGTCCAACTATGACACAGACCTGTTCATCCCCTACTTCCAGGCCATCCAGAAGGCAAGCACCACTGCCAGTCATTATTTATTTAATTGTGTGTTCTCTGTGCTCTGAATGACCAAGCTGACTATACCACTGTGGTTGTTCCAAACAGGGCACAGGAGCCAGGAACTACACAGGAAAGGTTGGTGCTGAGGACATAGATGGCATTGACATGGCCTACCGTGTCCTGGCTGACCACGCCCGCACCATCACCATTGCCCTCTCTGACGGGAGGCAGGCCATACAACACAGGGAGAGGGTGAGCCCTTTTAACGGTCTGGCATTCTTTGGTCTGTGTTTGTCTGAACATCAATCTCTTAATGTGCACATGGTAACCCTCTCCCTCTGTCTGTGTGCAGTTATTTGTTGAGAAGGATCCTGCGTCGTGCTGTGCGGTGCTCTCACGAGAAGCTGGGTGCTTAGAGAGGATTCTTTGCTACCCTAGTCGATGTGGTGGTAGAGTCCTTGGTAAGAAATCATATCCCACTCCTACTCATGTTATTAACTATCTATATCTTTCCCTTAGTCATCCTCCCTTCCCGGTCTTCCTCTGCTGTCCCCTCTCTCCAGGGTGATGCCTTCCCTGAGCTGAAGAAGGACCCCGACATGGTGAAGGATATCATCAATGAGGAGGAGCAGTTCCTCAAGACGCCCAGCAGGGGGCGAAATATCCTGGACAGAAAGATCCAGAGTCTGGGAGACAGCGGTACCATCCCTGGTACTGAAGGGCCACATTAGACCATGTGATCAATTAGAAACATTTACCTTGTTTTTTTTTACCCTTTATCTCTTCGCTTTCGCTCCCTGTGTAGGTGACACTGCCTGGTTGCTGTATGACACATACGGTTTCCCCCTGGATCTCACTGCCCTCATCGCTGAGGAGAGGGGAATGATGGTGGGCGTTACAGCTTTTGAGGAGGAGGAGGAGAAGAAGGCTGCCCAGGTGAGAGTGGAGAAATGGTGACCAGTAGAAAAGATAGAGCCTTGGATTGGCATGGGACTTTGTGTTTTTTTGCATTTGCCTGTAGAGAGAGAATGCCTGTCTTCGTACTGCTTTGTGGATGTACAAAGACAGGAATGTTTTCCTCTCTGTCTGCATTTCTCAGTCAGTATTGCACTATTAAGTGAGAAGTGCCTTGCTCTGCTTATTAGTAAAGCAGTATTTTGAGTATATTACAGATATATTACATTAAAATGGTAATTAATACTTTAAAGCTCCTTTCCACATGGGAGTGAAGGTCAAAATCACTTCAATAAAGCCATATGATATCGGAGCATTAGAGTAAAGTTAGTTGCAATGGAAATAGAACTGAGATTGGGGATTTGGGCTAAGGCTGTCTCCTCCACTCAGATCAAGTCCCAGGGGAAGGGCTCTGGGGACGAGGACCACATCATGCTGGACATCTATGCCATTGAGGACCTACGCAATAAGGGCATCGCTGCTACTGACGACGCATCCAAGTACAGCTACAGTGCTGACGACAGTGGCAAATATGGTAAGACACAAACAAAATGAACTCGATATCATTAACCAACTCAAAGATGGTTTGCTTGATATTTATTCAAATCAGTTTCTTGCTTGTGTATGTGTTTTAATCTCTGTGGTTGTCCCTGAGTTTGAGCAGGCTGTGGGGACAGTGCTGGCTCTGAGAAGGGAGCGTGCCTTCGTGGATGAGGTAACAACGGGGTAGGACTGTGGGGTTCTGCTGGACCAGACCTCATTCTATGCTGAGCTGGGAGGACAGAGCTTTGACGAGGGTTACATGCTGAGGGAGGACGACTCTGGAGATGACGTAAGGACAGGACAATCAAACTATGTCGGCCATTTATTGTAACAAGCATATCAAACAGATCAAACAATGTAAGGACAAGCCACAGGGAGGACAGGTCACTTTAAGTTGTAAAAGCCAAATTGCACCACATTTTACTCCCTTCCTCAAAGGATGGAGTTCACAGTCAAGAACACTCAGGTTCGGGGTGGATACGTGCTGCATGTAGTAACAGTTTATGGCCCTCTGAAGGTGGGCGATTGAGTCATCCTGCAGGTGGACGAGGTAATACATCACTCAAAAGTGAATTTTGTGACTCAGTTTTGAGATATGTTCTCAACTGAAATTAATGACATCTCTCTCTGTTGTCTAACCTCCACCCCACCTCTCTCAGGCTCGTCGTAGGCCCATCATGAGTAACCACACTGCCACCCACATCCTGAACTTTGCCCTGCGGGGGGTCCTGGAAGAGGCTGACCAGCGTGGCTCACTGGTGGCTCCTGACCACCTGTGTTTTGACTTCACCGCCAAGGGTGCTTTGAGCACAGGAGAGGTGCGGCGCACAGAGGAGATTGCCCGCGCCATGATAAATGACGCAAAGGTGAGAGGTCATAGGGCACTGAGAGTAGGGGTATGTTTCTGTTTGATCAAGTGTTGTATTTACACTGAGGTCTTTGGTTTCTGGTGTTATTGATCTCATTTTGTCTATTGTTTTATTTAAGCATTCCTGGGCTGTTTTGCTTCTTCTTGTGAAAACAACACCATTGCACCTTAAGATTCCAGCTATCTCCCTTTTACTGTTATGTCAATGTTTTCAAGCATGCATTACCAAGTCACGACATCCGCTCTTTCTCTCTACAGCCTGCCTATGCCATGGATGCTCCCCTGGCAGCAGCTAAAGCCATCCAGGGACTGCGTGCCGTGTTTGATGAGACCTACCCTGACCCGGTGCGCGTGGTGTCCATCGGCATCCCCCTGGGCTGACCTCCTGGCTGACCCCAGCAGCGCTGCCGGCTCTCTCACCTCCATCGAGTTCTGCGGAGGAACGTGAGTTCAGAGGCCCATGCCCATGGAAATGGAGCAAATGCATTTATCTGCGTAATTACGTCTCATGATTCAGAAATACCGAGATTTTGTTTGGGAAATGTTGTTCAGTTGTATTCCTTACATTCCATGTCTAACTTCAGGCACTTGCGGAACTCTGGCCCTGCTGCACCTTTTGTCATCGTGTCAGAGGAGGCCATCGCCAAGGGAATCCGCCGTATCGTTGCCGTGACAGGAGCAGAGCCACAGAAGGTGAGAGGACAGAAATGTTCCCAACTGTTGTTCGATGTCCTTCATTATACTACAGCTTTTTAGTAAAATAACTGGTTGATGATCTGTATAGGTATTGTTATTTTCGTAGCAGGTATTTACTCAAAAGTAACTGTCTATTTTGCTCTCTAAAATGAACTTGAACCGCCACCCAATACTGCGCTGTCCAGGCCCAGAGGAAAGCAGATGCTCTGAGACAGTCTCTGTCTGCTCTGGGGGAGAAGGTGAAGGCTCAGACCGCCCCCAATAAAGACGTGCAGAAGGAAATCGCTGACACGACAGAGGTGAGAGCTGTCACAGCACTATCTGCCGGTTTACCTGTCTGTTAACTTATTCAGTCTCTGTTGTTACAGTCTCTGGCCATGGCAGTGATCTCCCAGTGGCAGAAAGATAAGATGAGGGAGGCTCTGAAGGGCCTGAAGAAGACCATGGATGACCTGGACCATTCCAACAAGGCTGATATCCAGAAGAGGGTGAGAGAGAGTTGGGTGCCAGGCCTAGGCTAAGGATGTTGCCAACCGAGGTCTGAAGGCCAGTGAGTGGGTGCAGGAGCATTGCCCTCTGATGGATGGCAAGGGTGGTGGTAAGGATATGTCTGCCCAGGCCACTGGCAGGAACACGCACTGCATAGAAGAGGCACCACAGATGGCCAACCAGTTTTCCCACCTTAAAGGAGGAGACTGGGGTGTGGTTAAGGATTGCAGGGAAAACACTTACCAGCCCCATCACCCCCACTGGAATATTCCAGCTCTAATCTCTGTGACTCCAGACAGGAAATTGTATTGCAACATTCACCCATCTAATAGTTAGAAAGGAAACAGATTCAGGAGCCCTCGGTCTCTCTCTGAAAGGGAGATGCACCTGCAATTTATGGAGGATATCATGGCTTGATCCAATGCACAATTCTGATGGCTCCTTCAATGGTCTGTGTGCTCAAAAGAGGCTAATCTCTTTGATTGGGTAACTGAATGATTATTGGTATATGCGAGATGATGCTAACCCAGACAGCCTCCTACCTGATCTGTCTTCTAGCAGTAAAAGCTTAACAACCATCCTCATAAACCATCCCGTTTAAACTAATGATGAAAATACTCAACGGTAAACTGCTTCTGTTCATTGGCTGTTTCTCTCACATTGAGTTTGTGTCTGTAACTTCCCCTCCCTGACTGTGGGTAGATGTAGTCTTTCCTGGGAGTTGTAATGTAAATTCACACCTACTACTGTAGCCACGAAGGGCAGCAGAAACCTTAGCATCTGTCACTGCCGCTAGCTTTGTAACAGTCTTATTGTCCGACATCGCTTTCATATTTAATGTCCAATAATTAATTGAGTAAATAAATTAGATAAATGGATGACATTGTCAATTCTGTGAAATGCATCTTATTGCCACTTCCTAGGAATGCATTGTGACTGGTCCATGTCGGATACATTCCATGTTGTGGAATAAAAATACTGGTAACGCTTGATTTCTGTTGCATTCTTTCCACTAATACTAGTACTTAGATCTCCCCTCCTGTAGTTTATGGGCGATGGTAAGACGACCTGTTTGACTGGTCAGTCAGTCTGATGCTTGGTAACGATGTCGTGAATAGCTTTAGTACAGGGCAGATGTTATAGGTGCTCTTACTTCCCCACTTAAGAAAAGATCCATAAAGCCATTTTTTGTTCATTTTGCTTTTATTTTTACAATAGCATACGATAAAAACAGTCCATCACACACACAGATCGAGGTTTTAAGTAGTAAAGTAGAGATGGAGTGCCGACTGACCCAATGATAGTCATAATACTAATGAGGACACTATTGGTAATAGTAGTAATACGATAGTAACACTGATATGTACACTGTTGCCGGTGGATACGGTTGCTGTGCACAAGAGACCTCTAGCTGGAGATGCAGATGAAACCATCAAAACAATGCAACAGGATGGATACGTGTCATAAGAAACCATTTCCATAACGCTAGAAGCCAGAACCAATAACTAAAATACATTTAAAAAAAACTATCGATTATCCAACGATACACTCAGGGACAGCAGAGTGGAAAGGGATTTCTCCCCTTTCACACAGTCAATTTCCCAGACGGTACACTGCAATTGAACAACATAATAGGGAAAACACTGTATCCTTTCAACGTGAAAACAAAATAATGCAAGTTGAGCTAGAACTTGGCGTTCAGCTTTAGTGGGCTAGCTTTATTGATACGTTACACATGTCAATTATGTTTGATTCTCTTTGGTGAAGTATTGCACATTCTATTTCTGGCATGGACAGCACCACCCGAAGAAGTGGTGGAAATATTTAGAAACTTTCCATGTAAAACATATGGTGGCAATGTGTTTTAAGCACTAGACACATTGCCATTGGCTGTCATCTTGGAACACATTAGTTCACCGACACAATGGCAAAACACAGATTGAGCACAGCAAATTAATTCAGCCATAGTCATATCATCAACTTAACCCAAAGCTAGTTGTCACAGAAAAATAGTTTGTTTCCTTTCATCTCAAAGTAATGAGTTCTGTGTAAAAAGTAACATAAAGGAAGCCTTTCTACGTGACTCCTAGAGAAAGGCAGAGTGAAATGTATGTGTGTGTCCAGAAGGCACAGCTCTCAGCCAGGCCGAGACCAGGGGTGTGTAGAATGTACGGTGTGTGGTCTAAATCTGGGAAAAGAAGCCCTCATAGCAGGTGCAGGTGTTTATAGTAGGTGTGTGAATGTGCTGTGCATGACTACTAAATCAAACTTAGGACAGCACACGTGTGTACTGTAGCTGAGGTTTATGGTGCAGGAAAGGTACTGTATGTCCAACACTGGGAAAAGGCACGTAAGCATGGATGTGTGTGTTGTCACATGGCTGTAAATTACTGATATGGGTCTATTCGTTACGAGGGCTCTACCTGACAATCAAACTTTGGCAAAACTAAGAGAATCACAATTCTTTCTACAGCTCTCGCTCTCACACACGCAACCATGGCTGTGAATTTTGGATGCGGCTATTGGTCAGCCAAATGACCACGGTCGCCCGGCCGACCAGTCTTCAGTCAGCTGTTCTTTCCACACGCACACACTTTTTTACGGTTATGAGGGTTATTTTAGTTTCATGACGGTCTACATCGGTAATATGGTAATTGTGCCAGCCCTACGCACAACATACTTAAAGTAGGCATGTGTGTAAAGTAGATACACTTACTTGAAACTAAATAAAATTTCACACAGAAATAAGACATAGGCTATGTAAAGGAGTCAGTTACACCGATCTGAGAACTTCCCAACTCAATGTCATGGTGTCAGATAAGAACCCCATGATGTGCTACTGATATCATCATAGGATTACACAACAGCACACATTCTCAACTGGTTGGAGCACTGGGGTGAGGGCCAGAATGTCACTTTGACAACTTGGCTAATAACTACCGCAGAGTTTTTGTCAGAATTCCTAAACTCTGTAACTACTGATATGATCTGAAAATATATTGGCATTTTTTACTAGCAGTCGGTTTAGTTCTGCCATATTACTCTCAGCTATCAAGTGGTCATCATTAGACACAGAAGAGAGAGCATTAAGTTTGGCCTATGCATGCATAATGTCTGGGCATCAGAGTGATGCAGTATCCCTTAACAGGCAGCAGGAGGCAGCACGCCATCTAAGTGTGGCCTCTTTTACTCAGTCTTTTATGCTTAGTGGTATTAGCTTGAATCTACCAAGAACATTTTGAGAATGAGTGTACATGTGGGAGAGTGCCTTCAGAAAGTATTCACAGCCCTGGACTTTTTTCACATTTTGTTGTGTTACAGCCTGAATTTAAACTGTATTAAATTTATATTTGTTTCTCACTGGCCTACACACATTACCCCAAAATATCAAAGTGGAATGATGTTTTCCGATATTTTTACAAATGAATTAAAAATGAAGAGGTGAAATGTCTTGAGTCAATAAGCATTCAACACCTTTGTTATGGCAAGCCTAAATACGTTCAGACGTCAACATTTGCTAAACAAGTAACATAACAGTAAGTTACATTGACTCACTCTGTGTGCAAGAATACAGTTTAACATGATTTTTGAATGACTACCTCATCTCTGTACCCCCCACACATACAATTATCTTTAAGGTCCCTCAGTCGAGCAGTGAACAAAGATTCAACCACAAAGACCAGGGAAGTTGTCCAGTGCCTCGCAAAGAAGGGCACCTATTGGTAGATGCAGACATTGAATAGCCCTTTGAGCACGGTACTTTGGATGATGTATCAATACACCCAGCCACTACAAAGATACAAGCGGTCTTCCTAAATGAGTTGCCGTAGAGGAAGGAAACCTTTCAGCGATCTCATCATGAGGCCAGTTACAGAGATGAATGGCTGTGATAGGAGAAAAATGAAGATGGATCAACAACATTGTAATTACTCTACAATACTAACCTAATTGACAGAGTGAAAAGAAGGAATCCAGAATATTCCAAAACATGCATCCTGTTTGCAACAGGGCACTGAAGTAATTTGAAAATATTTGGCAACAAATTCGCTTTTTGTCCCGAATACAAAGTGTTATGTTTGGAGCAAAACCAACACAACACATCACTGAGTACCACTCTTCATATTTTCAAGCATAGTGTTGGCTGCATCATGTCATAGGTACAGGGTTGGGTTGGTTACTTTCTAAATGTAATCTGTTACAAGTTGCCTGTCCAAAATTGTAATCAGTAACGTAACTTTTGGATTACCCAAACTCAGTAACGTAATCGGATTACATTCCGTTACTTTTAGATTACTTTCCCCTTAAGAGGCATTGGAAGAAGACAAAAATGTATGTTACCAATTGAATGACATCTATTGCAGGATTAATCAATGTTAAAGTTTACATAGCTGGCCATAAATGGATGTTACATTTTACTTTATGTGTTGGTTATGTAGGCTTCTTCTAACCCATCGCTTTCTACTACATATAATAATACGATTATATATCTTTACATTAAAAACCCAATTATATCAGAATTCCAGTCATTCCAATAAATGTTTTACCCCTTGATCTTCAAGAATAGGACTTGGAAATATGGAAGTATAGACTAGCAAAATTGTTTTTCCTGAGCATGACCCCAAAACGAAGGACTTATTAGCCAGCCCTACTCTGTTGTTTATGATTTTGTTGTCATGGAGGACTGATTGGGCTCATTGAATCGTGTTGAAAAATAAATGCTTCGCTCATGGAATGGCATGCTTTACCAAGAGCGTGCAAAGCTGTCATCAAGGCAAAGGGTGGCTACTTTGAAGAATCTAATATATAAAATATATTTTGATTTGTTTAATACTGTTTTAGTTACTACATGATTCCTTATGTGTTATTTCATAGTTGATGTCTTCACTATTATTCAAGAATGTAGAAAATAGTAAAAATAAAGAAAAACCTTTTAATGAGTAAGTGTCCAAACTTTTGACTGGTACTGTATATATCATTTATAAATACAAAAATGGATGTAGCAACTACGGATTGCCCCTTTAAGTCTATCAAATGTTTGAGCAATAAAAGCCCCACTTTTATTCCATGCGCTTGGATCTGCACTTTGCAAATTAAAAAAGGAATGTTATCTAGAAAGTCAGTTTCTAGGAGACTTCTAAAATACACAGAGGAATAGAGAGGGCAGCAGTACAACACCCAGGAGAAAGGCAGAGATGAAGAGAGCATTTTTTACTGGCTGTCCACTGGTTTCAAAAACAATGATTGATAGGCAGCTTAAACTTCTTCAACCATTACTGGGTTCAAATGCACATTTAGATTTGTGAACAGCCGACCACAACAACCACAATCCGTAAGGCACAAATAACTAAATGAGAGAGCAGCAGTGTGATTCACATAAAAGCGCTATGTAGATCAATAATAAGTGAAATCCGTATCGCCGTAATCCTCACCTTGAAGTGTTTATTGAAGTTGGCAAATTTTTGGATGTCGACAGCAGTCGCACCATTGGAAGACATAGTTTGGACTGTAGCCTACAAAACCTATTCCTTTTCTTTTCCCGTGATCCATCAAACACATTTGGTGTGTCATCATAGTGGTCTCTGATTGGTGGTCATCATTTGGTGTGTCATCATAGTGGTCTCTGATTGGTGGTCATCATTTGGTGTGTCATCATAGTGGTCTCTGATTGGTGGTCATCATTTGGTGTGTCATCATAGTGGTCTCTGACTTGTGGTCATCATTTGATGTGTCATCATAGTGGTCTCTGACATGTGGTCAGACTCACTCAGGTGGAACAAACTTAAACTTGCACCTTTTTTCAATGAATGTCATTGAGAAAACAAAGAAGTGCTAAACATTTCTTCCCGCAAACATCCTTTCTGAATTTAAAAGTAATCCTCGAAGTAATCATCTAGTTACTCAAAAGTATCTGTAATCTGATTATAATATTTTAGCTGGTAACGGATTACAGTTACCGTTTTTTTGTAATCCCTTACATGTAACGGATTTGTGGGTCGGTTATTACTTACATCTAACCCGTTACTCCCCAACCCTGCATAGGTATGCTTGTCATCAGCAAGGACTAGAGAGTTTTCTTTTGGATAAAAATAAACAGAATAGAGTTAAGCACAGGCAAAATCATTGAGGAAAATCTGGTTCAGTCTGCTTTTCAACAGACAGTGACAAATTCACCTTTTAGCAGGACAATAACCTAAAAAAGGCCAAATAATTTAAAATAATCCATTTTGAATTCAGGGTGCAACCCAACAAAATGTGGAATAAGTCAAGGGGTATGAATACTTTCTGAAGGCACTACGAGTGAGTGGTTTTAGTCTTATCTGTATGTCTGCTTGTGTTGTTGACCGTGTATAAGCCTCTCCCCAATTTACTTAATCAGCATGATGATTAGTCACTTAAAATGGTTAAAACAAATAAAACGGTTAATATCGTATATGTGGTCAAATCCCTGTGGGCGCCCCCAATGCCATTACAACAGGAACTCTTATTTTGAAGTAGCCTCTGGGCTTCAAAGCATGTAAACTTCAACTACCTAGTAATCCTAGCTCCCAGGGGCGAGGGGGCTTTAGCAGGAGCTCTACAGGTGGGTGTGAACATGGCAGGGATAGCTCAGAGTCCGTCATTGGTTGCAATGGTATTTAGGGTGGGAGCTACAGAGTGGGAAGGGGCTGAGTCTCTGGGCGTGAGACCCCTAAGGCGTGTGATGACTCAATCCCCAGTGGCTGAGCAAGAGGGGGATCGTGGATGAGCCTGGTTCACAGGTCCATAGAGTGGCTAGGCCAGACTTATCTGATCCCTCAATAGTTCTGTTGTTTCTACGGAGGTAGGCCTGTTGGATGTAGGCCATGTAGTCCGACCCAAAACCACCATCATCTTACCATCCTGCACAATGGGAACATGATCAGCAGGCATTGTAGTGTTTTGGATCGCTCTCTATGCAAAGCACAAAGAAGCAGATGACAACATCAAAAAGCCTGGTGGTGATGGGTGTTCTAGTGTTTCTGTAAGCCTGTCCAGCCCACCACACCTCCAGCACTCTTCACTTTCCTGGGAGAATGGTGATCTTACCAGCCTTAGCCAGCGAGTCAATGATCAGGGCCTCATAGTCTGCATCATGCACCCCTGTTTTCCGGAACTCTCCAGAGTAGCGGTTCTGCTCCCAATAGTGGTGCCAGTTGCCTCGACTGTCAGCGCCAAAGCCAAACACATTCACCTGGAATACAAGATAACGTTTTAAAACAGGCAGAGAGACGTGTCTGTATTGTGTGAAATTGTGTTAGCGAGGTCCTCACCTCGTCACACACGTGCAGAGCGAAGAACAGGACCAGCATGCCTGTAGAAGGGTAGCGTCCATGGTGCCTGGTCCAGCGGTCATGGATGTACTTGAAGAAGGCTGGGTTGAAAATCTGAACCTGGGGAGATTAGATAGCAGCACAGTGCACCATGCTGGGTTTACCAATGACATTGGAGACAGAGAGATTTACTTACAACTGTGCACTATTGAACAAATACATGACGTTGGAGGGAGAGATTCTAAATATAGATTAGCACCTTGTCCTTGTCCACCCGTAGAAACTGCTTCACAGGGGCGTAGGTACTGAAAGAGAAAGAGAGAAAGTCAGAGAGAAAGAGATTGAACACACATTTATCCTATACTTTCTAATTTGCTGTGAAGTGATTGACTGATTCACAGATGGCACGTTGTTCCTTTTTCCACAGAGAGGGTGCTCTGTTGATGATGTGCTCTGACCTGGAATGGGATGAGAGAGAGAGAGAGAGAGAGAGAGAGAGACAGAGAGAGAGAGAGAGAGAGAGACAGAGAGAGAGAGAGAGAGAGAGAGAGACAGAGAGAGAGACAGAGAGAGAGAGAGAGAGAGAGAGAGAGACAGAGACAAGAGGCAATGTGTTTGTGAAAGGTGTGATTGTGAAGCCTGCAGTTCACTTTGAACAAAATGTGCTAGTGCGAAAAGGTGTGTTTATGTTAAAGAATATAAATGGACTCAAGGCCGGCCTGCTCATTAGGCAGGATTAGGCGGCCACCTACGGCAGCAGATTGATGAGGGCATTTTTTTGTAGCTAAACTGACCAAGACGCAATTCCAAAAACACATAAAACTTCACATAATTCTGTCCCCAAAAAATGACAATTTCTCTCAACCAGTGGCATAAGGGCTGTTTAGGTGAGCGTTGATTCCACCCTGTGATAAGCAATGCCCACTTTGTCAAAGGCAGGAGCGCAAAATATTTTGCTTGTCCACTACCAGCGCGCCTCTCCAGGGTGCTGTTGGAGAGACGCATCGTTGCGGCGCTCCACCAACGTTCAGGCTGGAGATAAAATGTATGACAATGTAACTTTTTACATCATGCAGGTTTCTCCGATCAAATAGCCTAACCTAAATGGCGCCCAATCAAATAAAAAATGTTAACAAAACAACATATCCTAAAAACAGGACAGGTCAAAGTAAAATTTACAATATGGAATGGACAATCACAACTGTTGTCCAGGAGTTACACCCCATTGTCATGATCAGTGGTTTCAAGTTTGTATCGGTCCATAGTGAAAAAGAAAATGAGCCTGATTTCAACGTCTGGAAAATACGTATTTTTCAACGTCCGGAAAATAAGCATTTTCAACGTCCTGGAAAATCTGTATTTTAAACATACTGAAAATACATCTTTTCACCTTTCATACAGAACCTAAATTGAATATTTTAGTCTTCTTTTCAACGTCATTTTGCTTACTGGGACTTTTTTTTTGTCTAGCAGCATTTTTTGGGCTGTAGAACGGCAAGGACCGGAACTGAATGGACTGTGTGTGTGTGCTGGCAGTTTTGCTCTCACAAGCGAATCTGTCCAGTGGAGAGTGCGCTGGTGATCCACAGCAGGTCCAGGGTCTTGAAAGGCACCAGGACGAAGCTGACATTGGCTGCCAGGTTCTTGGCACTCTCTGGGTACATGAAGTGGTGGGTGGTGTGACTGCCTGCATCCTCCTCATAGCCCACCGTTGGGGCCAGATTGATCCTGACAGACACAGGTAATCAGACATTGCTGGGAGAAGCTCCAATGATAGACAGACACACGGACAGAGGGATATCAAGACATTAGGGAAGAACGACAGACAGAAACCATGGAAACAGTAGTAGCTGGACTCTCTCTCTCTCTCACACTCTCTTACACTCTCTCACACCCCACCAACTGTAATAGTACACTTTGTTCTGTAGACACAATATAACTGTAAATAGCCTACAGTAGCATTATAGCACAACACATAATAGAATTTACCAGCTACTAAACAGATTAACCTAACATGTTCTAATCCCTCCCTCCCTCACCTCATGATGTAGTTGTGGCTGTCTATGGTGTGCCCGTATCCGGCCCCACGCAAGTTGCCAGAGTTCCCCACCACGGCACAGCGCAAGCAGCGGGCAGGGTCCCAGGAGCCATAGGGGGAGCGGCCAGGGATCACCTGGAACAGTCGCAGCAGCACCTGCTGGATAGTGTGGGGCTTGAACTGAGGCTGCAGCATCTACAGGCAGGGGACGACAGAGAGGCCACACAGTCAGGAGAGCAGGCAGGCAGACTACGCTAGATTTATAGGGGAGGACAGGCCAGCCACTGAGGCAGACGGGCTGAGGAGAGGGGGAAGGGGATTCCTCCGACAGGATGTCAAAAGAGCCTAGTGACTCATGAAAAAGAGAAGAGGAAACAAAATATTTAAATGGAGGTGAAAAGAGGTCAGATGTTTTAGGGGGAAATGGAGGGAGTGAAGACAAAAAAAATAAAACATTGAAGGTACTAAGAGTCTGTTTTTCAAGTCTGTGCTGTAGGAGCAAATGCGAACCTCCCAACCCCCAAACAAAACAGTTCCATCAGGCTATTGGCACCCCCTTCAAATACCTCTCACACAGCTCTCGCTCTCTTACCCCCTGCCACCCCCTCCCCAATTTTCTCACTGTCTCGCTCTCTTCCTCTCCCCATTGCTCCCTTCATCTCTCTTGCTCCCTCCCCCTCCTCGATACCAGTGCTGAGCACAGCGTCTTTCTGCAGGTTCACTAATTCTTGGCAGATGTTCAGTGGACACTGCTACTGCCAAACAGTGTCTTTACTGCTCTGCTCCACTCCTGCTCTGCTCTTCTCAGGCTCCATTGTAGAGAAACTATGACATGCTCTTCATTGCTCTACCTTATACCAGATATATACACTGGGGGCCAAAAGTTTGGAATATTACTCATTCAAGGGTTTTTCTTTATTTGCACAATTTTTTACATTGTAGAATAAAAGTGAAGACATCAAAACTATGACATAACATATTGAATCATGTAGTAACCAAAAAAGATTTGAGATTCTTGCCTTGATGACAGCTTTGCACACTCTTGGCATTCTCTCAACCAGCTTCACCTGGACATTAGACTGGTGGAAATGTGTCCTTTGGTCTGGAGTCCAAATTTGAGATTTTTGGTTCCAACTTCAACCAAATTTAGATGGTTTGGGATGAGTCAGACTGCAGTGAAGAAAAAGCAGCCAACAAGTGCTCAGCATATGTGGGAACTCCTTCAAGACTGATGGAAAAGCATCCAGGTGAAACTGGTTGAGAGAATAGGGATGTAAATACATTTGTGCACAACATTTGAGATAAATAAGCTTTTAGTGCATATGGGATATTTTATTTCAGCTCATGAAAAATGGGACCAACACTTTACATGTTGCGTTTATATTTTTGTTTAGCATATATAAAGCCAGGCCAGAAACTCAAGGATGTGACACGAAAGAAGCTAAACTTCTGATCAAACACAAACTTAGTTTTCTAAATGCTACTTCTCACATGTCAGCCTCTTTCGCTCACACCTCTTCTACTTTAGTGTACGTGTCTGTTAAAAATAACCTCTTTTAGCTACGTAATCACGTAGGCGTGCTTTCCTGTCTCTAATTCAAACAGAACAGCAGGGGCTATTTTTCCAGTGGACTTTTACAGCTCTGTCTGACTTCTTAATTTCAGTTCAGACATTACTCAATGTCCTCTTTAACAGACCCACCATGTGCTTGCCTTTCTTTAATATGATTGACAGAGCTGCTCTCATTCTTTCCACGGGGACCAGAAGAATGATACAGGATGGGTAAAATGGAATAAAACATAGAAGCTGTTCAGCTGGATCACTTACCACCCACCAGTAGTAGACGTCTGAAGGCAGCTGGATGTTGTCCCGTGTCCACACGGGGGAGATGTCCGGGTCGTAGTTCTCATCAAACCAGTCCGACACCCCAGGGTCCCCAACACAGCGGGGGCAGGCACATGTCTTCTGCTGCTGGGTGCCCTCCAGTGGGCCCAGGTGGTGGGCACCAGCGTAGTTGGGCACTAGTTTGACTTGGCGGGACTCCTCCCACCCAGGGGGGTCCAGGTAGGGCAGGGCAACGCCCCCCCCTCAGGGAGATGGAGAATAAGAGGGATGTGAGAAAGACGAGGCCCAGGGAGCCCAGCAGAACCCACACCCTTAGTGAGCACCGCATGCCCCCTCCGCCGGCCCTGGCCCCTGCCGTCCGACCACCCCGCTCCACGCTGGCTCCGCCTGTCAACAAGGGCCTCAGCTCCCCTGACCTCTGGACCCTCGCCCCCCCAGGGCTGCCCCACACCCAGCCCCAACCCCAGTGCCCCTCCCGGTGCTGGGTGATGGAGGGCACCCGGCGCCCCCAATGCCATGCGCTGTTTCCTGCCACCGTCCCCACCCTGCTGGCCTCAGCTCCACTCAGTGTGCTGGCTGGCTCAGAGAGAACACTCTCCCAGCCCGACAGACAGAGAGAGGGGGAGAGCCGCTGCTCCACAGAGAATCTCTCAGTGTCTCACACTAAACAGTTTGTCTGAGAGTGTGTCTGTTGCTTCCCCCCCGCTCTCAGTCTCTCCGCACGCAGCTCTTCACACCGATCACCCACCCAGCCCTGGCTCTCCACTCACAGCACTGCTCCAGTCCTGGATGAGAGCTCCAGCAGAGTGTCTGCACATACAAAACTCCGGCGAACTCTGCAAAAATTGTACACTGCTAGAATCTGAGAAACTGTCAGAGCCTATCACACTGTGTTAGCAGTCATATCCACCTATAGTAATATCCATGGTAAGTCAGGTAGTGAGTCATTAGTGTCATCTCAGCCGTCCATGTGAGTGGCCCGCCCTGGTGTTTGGAGGTCCTCTGTGAAGTGCTGAAGCAGTCTTCTGATTAGTATGCTCTAGCGGGCTGGACGGGAGAAGGAGGGTAAAAGAAGGTGGAGACTGCAGGCAGGCTGGCACGAAAGAAGCTCCATCGAGTCTAGTCAACCTGAACAAATAATACGTCTCCCCCTCTCTCTTCTCTGCCCGTCTCGCGCAAGTTTTACTTTTTCTGCCAGAAGATTCACTCCATAGATTCTGAGACTTGCAGAAAGAGCAGAGCTACTCAGGACCTTGTGCTCTTCTCCTCCAGAACATAGCGCTAGGTGTCCTGTAGTCTAGTTCTCATTTAGGCTGTGAGTGGTGTGTGTCTCTGTGTGGCAGACTGAGCATCTACCAGCTCTCCATCCAGATTCTGTCTGTCTGTCTGTCTGTGGGAGGAGCTCTCTGGACATGTCCAGTCCGATTGACAGGAGAAGACGTCCAAGAGGGCACAAATATTCACTGCGGTGCGGCTTCAAAAAGTCTGCAGGACCATCAGAATTCAAGTGCTCTTCAGCCAGAGAAAAAGCAATACTGTAAAAACTCCTAAAGTAATCAACGCATTCTGATCATAATGACAAAGGGGATTGCCACAGAGTCTTAAGAAAAGTAGACATGACAACCTTAAAACGGCTTACCAATAAATGCCCTCAAAGGAACTGTGAGGCAATGAGTGACTTGATTGAAAAAAATACAAATCAAACCAAAGAAAAGAAATCCCATCACTCCATCTGGCACTGAACATCAAACAGGCCAGGAGGGAAGGGGAGCTCAGCAGCTGTCCAGCAGGGGAGATTCTTTGTATATTTCTGTGTGAGTGTATGTGAGGCTGGGCCACTGCCTGCCAGTAGCTGTAGGGTTTAATTGAATTCTGCTGTGTAGTGTTGGTGGAAGTGCAGGCTTTGTCAGGATGATGTGCCGTGACCTGCTGCTCTCCCTAATCGGTAATCTCGGCGCTGCGGTCGCCTGCCCACCACAGTACCCACTCTCTGCCAGCCAGATGCCAACCTTCTACCCAGCGGCCCTCCAGTGCCCTGCAAAGTGGTGCAGTCCTGCTGTTAGACAGTCCTTGGCTGTGTGTGTGTGTGTGTGTGTGTGTGTCCACCTCTCGATCCCTGACACAAAGACAGCCTCACAGGAGAACAGAGTAGCAGATAGACACCATGGTCCCTGTAGCTCCAGCTCCCTATCACCTAGTTTCCAGATCCCTGTCCTCCTGAGACACAAACACACTGCTGTTCAGGAAGCGTGGACAGCTAGAGAGGAGAGAGAGGAGATAAAATAAGTGAGGGTGTGAATCAATAGACTGTGCATTTATAAACACACAGGCATTGTTGCATTCCCTGGAATAGAGTTACTGACATTTACCTTGGTATTTTACTTTATGACAGTGTTTGATTGGAAAGCTTTTGTGTCGTTCAAGGTATTATGTCTGCTGTGTCCGAGCCCCACTCGGTCTTTACGCTTCCATTGGTCTTTATGTACAAAACAAAGCCAAACCTCTTGAAAAATAAGATGAATCATGCCTACCCTACAGACACAGAATAGCACAGAATAATGATGTTTATCAGACGTTACATTTGTGGTTTGGTGCTTGTCAAGTCTGTTCAGCTACCACATACCCAAACACAAACAACCCGAAACAAAAACAAAGCCCAATTCATTAGGAGCATATCTAATTGAACAGAATTAGAGTTGGTTATATCTCAGTATAGCAGCCTCTTCATCTCCCTTATTCCCCGGTCTCATCCTAAAACCACTTTCCATCTCTACTGCTTCATGCATTTTGTGACTTCGTCTTTCCTGCCAAACACCTCATCTCGCGCTCTGGCCGGTCTCTGAGGGAAGAACAGGGGATGTGCTACTATCTTTGGGCCTCTGTGGGGACCGGAGCTTATAGATGAAAGAAGACAGAGTATCTGCAGCAGGGTCAAAGTACTGGGCTGACAAAGACCAGACATGACATGTAGAAAGAAAGGGACAATCACCAAATAATGTTACACAATGACTGGACCATAATATGCTGACGCTTAAACTCTCTGCCACAGTGTAGGTAGGCCCTACATAGATGGATGGTTGTGATGCAACACACATTGTAATTACATGTTTGACTTCTTGGTAATGGATGGATCAGTCATATAAATATAATCTCTCATTCTAGTTCTGTGGGAGCAGTGTTTGCACTCTTAACTATGCCACACAATGAAACATGCGCTTGCTTTCACCAAAGAGGAGACTTCAGGTTTCCACAGCTACCTACTGGACTCCTCCCTCCGTGTGATTGAGCAGAGATGCGTGTTACTCTCACTGAATCAGATTTACAGAAAGACTAACGTACAGAAAAGACAGTTGATCCACAAACATTTCAATGTTCACAAATAGGCCAGCCTGGACTTGCCAAAATGCTTCCAAAAAGCTTGGGAACCATCCCAAAAAATGTGAACAATAGCATACACATACTTAAGAAGAAGAGATCAGTAAAGTACACAGTAGCAGAATAGTTAAACAGGTTTTTATATGGCAGGCTGCTGCTATAGGATGCTGCCTCAGCTTCAGATAAAATTACGGCCACTGTGATTGCATGTGTGGGCGTACCGCTAAAGCGCAGATAATGCTTAGCTTTTTTCCCCAATTAGAACATTTTTAGATCGCATATTCACCAGTAAGCGTTGCATTTGTTCCTTAAAGCTGCAGAGCCTACATAAGTGTCCTTGAAAACAGGGAGGGGAAAGAGGGATGGCGAGGGAGAGAGATTGAAAGAAGGAGCGTGGAAGTTGGAGGGAGACATAGGAGAGAGGATTGAGACTTAAGTGATTGCTACCTGTAGAGATACGCTAGCTATCATCACCGTGACAAGGCATAAACGTATCATAGAGTACCAGCAACAACCACAGAGCCAGCCCCAGGCACAGCTTTTAAACTTCAAAAATGTCTCTCCACCCCATGGCAAAATGAGTAGAACTGCAGAAAACTTGCTTTAAAATGGCAACATTTTCTCTATGCCCCATGGCAAAATGGGTCAAATTGCAGGAAATGTACTTTAAAACTTTAATTATTCTCTCCCCTGTCAAGAGGGTGGCCACTCAAGTGTTTTGCATGCAAGGTGCCCCCCAACCAAATCTCACTTAGGGCGCCAAAAAGGCTAGGGCCGATCCCCTATTTGAATATCTGAAGAAAAGCATAATCATGTTGGGGAGAGAATTTACCTGGTGGCAATCTGGTTTACACTCTTGCAGTGCATGCATGGAGCATCTTGACCATTGAGGATTATCTTTTCTAATCAAATTCACTGACGTCAATCTAAATATCTCAAAGCTGGAAAAGCCAACAGACAAGCCCACATTGGCGGATGAGATTGATTTGGCTCTTCGACAAACACAACAAGCCATCAAAATATACTCAAACATTTAGAGATTCACATTTTTTGGCTTCGGTCAACAAACTTAACAACACACTCTAAGACAAGCATAGACATATGAGATAGGCTGGGCTTGGCTCTGGACCCACTCACTGCTCCTGCATGATGCAGCTGTCGTGGTGCATGTTAAGTCTGGGAGTGACCTCACCCAAGTCACCCAAAAACACACATTATGCAAGAACACATGTGCAGCATGCGCACAACCACACACACACACACACACACACACACACACACACAACCACAGTAAGACTCTTTGTTCAATCTCTATCCTGATTGTCTACACAGGGTTGTGGGGGTTTGGAGGGGTGAGGGCCTCTGTTGCCCTGGAAACATTGCCTCACAGCTGGCTGCCATGGCAATGTAGCAAAATGTAGAAAAAAATATTCAATGGACAATGGCTGGATCGGAGCAAATGGAATGGCATCAAACAAATGGATTACATGTGTTTGATACCATTCCCCAATGAAGATGCCACCAACCGCCTGTGCTATCAATCAATCAAATGTATTTATAAAGCCCTTTTTACATCAGCAGATGTCAAAGTGCTTATACAGAAACCCAGTCTAAAACCCCTAAAACTCCATCTATGATGGATGCCTTATTCTGTGGACTGAGACTTTACAGTGCATTAACAATGAGTGTTGCTTGCCTCTGTCGTTTTAATCTGATCAAAATACACTGATTTTCAATGGCTGGACGAGAGTCTTAATCAAATGTAATGTTTAATGGATTAAAGGTCTCGGAGGGGACTGGACCTGGAGGTTTCCTTAAGGCAATCACTGTGAAATAACTGGCTGACTTACAGTATCTGTGGGATTGTAACCAACAGTAGGTCTAAAATCAACAGTAAATCTACTTTCCTCATACAATATCAGAGTTATCTCGTATAATTCCACGTGAGAGTCAGAGCTGCATGTGTGGGGTCAGCATCAGCAAATCTCCATCAGCCAATTAAAACACTCACGATCAGTCAAGGCTTGTTGATATTTCAATATTTTCAATTTTCAAAGCAAGATACAAAAATGTGTGACCCTCAGATCTGAGGACTCTCTGTATAAAGCATCTCATGATGAGGTGTGTAGTAGAGGCTAGCTACAGCTCTGTGTTCCATGCTAATAAGAGTAGTATGTAACAGAAGGTAGGTAGCCTAGAGGTTAAGAGTGTTGGGCCAGTAAACAAAAAGGTGAAACATCTGTTGATGTGCCCTTGAGCGAGGCACTTAACCCTAATTGCTCTGCTACATGTCTACAATGTAAAAATGTGGGGGCCAAGCTTCCTGCCATCCAGGACCTACAGTTGAAGTCGGAAGTTTACATATACTTAGGTTGAAGTCATTAAAACTTATTTTTCAACCACTCCACACCATTTCATTTTAACAAACTATAGTTTTGGCAAGTCGGTTAGGACATCTACTTTGTGCATGACAAGTAATTCTTCCAACAATTGTTTACAGACAGATTATTTCACTTATAATTCACAATTCCAGTGGGTCAGAAGTTTACTACATACACTAAATTGACTGTGCCTTTAAACAGCTTGGAAAATTATGTCATGGCTTTAGAAGCTTCTGATAGGCTAATTGACATCATTTGAGTCAATTGGAGGTGTACCTGTGGAAGTATTAAGGCCTACCTTCAAACTCAGTGCCTCATTATGGGAAATTCAAAAGAAATCAGCAAAGACCTCAGGGAAAAAAATGGTAGACCTCCACAAGTCTGGTTCAGCCTTGGGAGCAATTTGCAAATGCCTGAAGGTACCACGTTCATCTGTACAAACAATAGTATGCAAGTATAAACACCATGGGACCACGCAGCCGTCAAACCACTCAGGAAGGAGATCAATCCCAGAACAAGAGCAAATGACCTTGTGAAGATGCTGGAGGAAACAGGTACAAAAGTATCTATATCCACAGTAAAATTAGTCCTATATCAACATAACCTGAAAAGCCGCTCAGCAAGGAAGAAGCCACTGCTCCAAAACCGCCATAAAAAAGGCAGACTACAGTTTGCAACTGCACATGGGGACAAAGATCGTACTTTTTGGAGAAATGTCCTCTGGTCTGATTAAACAAAAATAGAACTGTTTGGCCATAATGACCATCGAAAAAGGGGGAGGCTTGCAAGCCGAAGTACACCATCCCAACCGTGAAGCACGGGGGTGGCAGCATCATGTTGTGGGGGTGCTTTGCTGCAGGAGGGACTGGTGCACTTCACAAAATAGATGGCATCATGAGGAAGGACAATTATGTGGATATATTGAAGCAACATCTCAAGACATCAGTCAGGAAGTTAAAGCTTGGTCTTAAATGTGTCTTCCATATGGACAATGACCCCAAGCATACTTCCAAAGTTGTTGCAAAATGGCTTAAGGACAACAAATTCAAGGTATTGGAGTGGCCATCACAAAGCCCTGACCTCAATCCTGTAGAAAATCTGTGGGCAGAACTGAAAAAGCGTGTGCGAGCAAGGAAGCCTACAAACCTGACTCAGTAACACCAGTTCTGTCAGGAGGAATGGGCCAAAATTCACAAAACTTATTGTGGGAAGCTTGTGGAAGGGTACCCAAAACGTTTGACACAAGTTAAACTATTTAAAGGCAATGCTACGAAATACTAATTGAGTGTATGTAAACTTCTGACCCACTGGGAATGTGATAAAAGAAATAAAAGCTGAAATAAATAATTCTCTCTACTATTATTCTGACATTTCACATTCTTAAAATAAAGTGGTGATCCTAACTGACCTAAGACAGGGAAGTTTTACTAGGATTGTGAAAAACTGAGTTTAAATTACAGCACTGTGAAGCACAAAGCCAGTGGCCTGATGTCATTTATAGCATGTTCCTTTACAGTCACTACGCTCCAATTTAGGCGCTTATCAGTGGCCACATCTGCCATTTTCAACCCGTATGCGGGTTTGAGTATAAAGGGCTACATACACACTGGACACTTCCCGATTCTTTTTTACGTTTTTTCACACTGTGTATTTATATACTGTATTCTTCACATAGCTCACTGTAATATATCTATTACTGTACATTGCAGTTGGTTAAACTGTTTATACACACTGTGGATTTATAAACTGGGTTCTTGACATAGCTCACTGTAATATAGGGCGGCAGGTAGCCGAGTGGTTAAAGCATTAAGCCCATAAACGAAAGGTTGCTGGATCGAATCCCCAATCTGTCGTTCTGCCCCTGAACAAGGCAGTTAACCCACTGTTCCTATACTGTCATTATAAATAAGAATTTGTTCTTAACTGACTTGCCTACTGCTGTACATATTCTTAGTGTATATACACGAGTGCATTTGGATTACTGATAGTGTTAATTGGATTAGTTCTGAAATTGTGTTCTTGCGTAACATTTTACTGTACTGTTAGGAGCTAGAAACACAAACATTTCGCTGCACCCACTATAAAAACTGCTAAACTGTGTATGCGACCAATAAATTTGATGTATTAGTAGCATTAGCAATTACCTAATGAAAAGGGAAACAGTAGTAGGCTACAAGGTGGGCTGTATATCAAGGTCTGAAACCCCCCTCAAATAACAAATGTGTGTGTGGGAGAAATATTATATATATATATGATTCAGGAAGAGTATCTCCTCCTGCCAGGTTTGAGTACACACCAAATTTCCCAGGTGAGGATAAACTTGTTACTGACAGGATCAAAAGCCTGACAGTACAAAGACATCACATTTTCTGTATCTACCAGGAGACTTTCCCATCTGTTAGGAATCCAGAGCCAGTAACGGCAGTAGCAGAGCATACACACACACATCCAACACACTGGAAGCACTTTTTTAAAGTAGATGGGCATATACATGCCCCTTTTTGCTTCAAAAAGGAGTTTCCCAAAGTAGAGTAAGGAAGGATGTCCCAATACAACAACAAATCCAGATAGCTATGCAACCTTGCAAAGCATGTTTTCTAATCGAGCCCAACATCAACATACAGTATCTACCGCTCTATATGACATGCCTATATATCTACATGGCGACCTGCCTATTTACGGCAAACACAAGGACGTTACAGTAGGTTGCTTTGGAATTGAATCATTGAGTGAAGTAACCTATTTGATGTTGTAATGGAGGATGCTCTGTACAGTAACCCACTTTGACAGTACTCTGTATGGCCTTAGAAGTGAGTAACCTAGTTACAGCTGTGTCTATAGGACTTCTGCAGGCAGTTTGAATTCCCTGGTTAGTGTAACCTAGTTAAATATTGAGCTCAATTGGATTATACTTCAGAGTGGACTAAATATAAGTCTACATGTCTAACCCCTTAAAATTCTTTAACACTAAATTAAGGTACCCTTTCAGTGGGTTTTAAAGAGTTTATTATAGAGAGAGTTAAATAATAGCATGTACTTGAAAAATAATTGTTGTTTTGGTGCATGCCAAACAAGGTTTACACGTGGTTACACAGTTAGTAGTCCTTTAAGATAGCTGGATGCTTTATAGGTCCTGTGAGATATTTAGGGAAGAGAAATGGGATACTGTTGCATTCAACCGAAATGTATCTTCCGCATTTAACCCAAGCCCTCTGAATCAGAGAGGGGGGGACTGCCTTAATTGACATCTACGTCATCGGCGCCCAGGGAGCAGTTGTTGTTGGGGGTTAACTGCCTTTCTCAAGGGCAGAATGGCAGATGTTTCCAGCTTGCTGGCTCGGGGATTCAAACTAGCGACCATTCGGTTATTGGCCCAATGCTTTTAACCAGTAGGCTACCTGCCACCCCGCCACTCTTACACAGCAGTGTCATTGACATTGTAGTCCCGAAACAGGACATCAAATTCGATTGAAGACCTCAATACTATTTGGGTGAATGAGCACAGACTCAAACTGACTCATTGCGTCTCTTATCCAATCTATTACAACAAACCATGGGCTGAATGACTCCTACATTCTGTCGGGCACATAATCACAATTCATATCAGTGAGAGTAGATTTTATTAACTAGGCTGAAATTACGCACATCGTTCAAACCATGCTAAAGCAGGGAGTAAACATGCTATTCTGGTGCAATACATGCAGCCTACAAAGTTATAGTATAGTGAATTTGATTTTAATTTAGAAAAATAATAGGGCCTATTTGTATAATTAGTAGGCTGACGCATACCTTTCATAATATTTCCCCTGTTATTAGCCTAACTCCACTTTCACTCTATTGTTGCTTCATCAGTTAAATTAAATACGTTTCATCAGTTATGGGTCTGAATAAATAACTGCTTTAGCCTACCGCCATAGCACGTTCACTCTTCTTTCAAACTACCTGTGATTTCTATTGGCTGCTGTATTTAACATTCAACAAACAAGTGCTTGCATCCCTCTTCGAATAGTCCATTAGTATAAGAAATGACAAATAAAAAATAATGTCCAGCAAGCTATTCTAGTCTAGTCTAGCTTTTCCTGCATGGGACTCCAAGAGCTAAGGAGCATTTTTTAAAGGAGAGAAGTCAGTGGAGCAGAGATGCATGCATATAGCGCAAGAGACAGAGGCTATACATTAGAGGCTTATTATGCATAACCCATCATTAATTAGCTAGCCTAAATATAAGGCTAATACTGCATTGCATTTGTTACCTGAAGGAGGTAGGCTAGGACATCTATATATATATAAATCTAGAACAAGATTATCTATTGTGGATGCAATTTGAATGGAGTTGATGGAGAGAGAGAGGAAGACCGAGAGAGTGCTCGCGGGTGCACTGATTTAAAGCAACGATATTCGAGTGATAGGCTGTTTTAAAACTCTGCAGCTGCAATTAAAAAAATATATCTCTTTCAAATAAATAAGGTGACCCCCGAAAGCCAGATGGAGGTAAATTAGACACGCATTCGGTCTTTATTATACTCTAGCATAGACTATGCTGCAGCAAATGCAGGCCTACCTGTCGTAAGAAGAAAGTTACCATTAGGTGATAGGTCTACATGCATTGTGAACTGTGCTCTGAGATGGGCTGTCTGTCCTCACCCTGAGCGTTGATTAGATGAGTCATCTAGGCCATAGAGAAGCCAGATTTAGACATGGCATATCATTTAGCAGTTCCATTTCATGCCACGCTGTTCATATAAATCATTTATATAATTTACAGGTTTCTCGCATATATATAACTCACATTTCTATGTGAATTTGGTCATATTGCAGCTTTAAGTCACAATTTTTGCGAACGTTCCCAGAATGTAGTAAAACTATGACTGTGAGCGGCACTTACATTGCGGCACTTACAATAACAGCACTTACAGTTGACCGGGGCAGCCCTAGCAGGGCAGAAATTTTACAAACTGACTTGTTGGAAAGGTGGCATTCTATGACGGTGCCACGTTGAAGGCCATTCTGTTGCCAATGTTTGTCTATGGAGATTGCATGTCTGTGTGCTGGATTTTATACACCTGTCAGCAACGGGTATGACTGAAATAGCCAAATCCACTAATTTGAAGGGGTGTCCACATACTTTTGTATATAGTGTAAATTAAATGTAACCATGTCTGAAATGAAATATGAAGTGAATAATGATTTTTCCCCCCCTTAAATGTGTTGAAAATGTTCCAAGCAACTATTCTGCACCATTCCGGCTGGGTCGTATCTACACTTACATGCAACTTTTTGTGGTCTGATTGTGTTCAGATCTGTCTGACCACTTCAGGAGGTGGTCAGAGATGCATTGTGCAGATTTCTCCTAAGTCTGGACACAATCAGGCTACCAGCAGCGCATACAATGGGAGACGTCATCAGAACTCCTCCCACAAGTCTCCAGAAAACGTGTGTTTTGCGAGAGAGAACCCTTTTTATTATAAAGTTGGAGGAAAAATGTTCCTATGGAATGGAATTCAGAACATTTAAATGTGTCCACATTGTGTCCGTTCCCACGCTATATTCAAATGTCAGTATCCATTCTACAAATGGTGGAATAGGCTAAATATGATAACGCAACAACTGATGGCAGTAGCTAACTACTGTAGCTACTAACTACTGTATCGTGTTTCTGTCTTTTGTGTATTTCGTTCTGGCATTTTGCACCTGCCCTGTGTTTTTCAAAGCTGCTTGACGAAGAAATGTCCCCTTGGGGATCAATAAAGTACCTACCTACCTACACCTTCACAATAAATCTATTATTTATTTTAGACAGGTCTAAAGAAACATACACTACTCAAAAAAATTAAGGGAACACTTAAACAACAATGTAACTCCAAGTCAATCACACTTCTGTGAACTCAAACTGTCCACTTAGGAAGCAACACTGATTGACAATACATTTCACATGCTGTTGTGCAAATGGAATAGACAACAGGTGGAAATTATAGGCAATTAGCAAGACACCCACAATAAAGGAGTGGTTCTGCAGGTGGTGACCACAGACCACTTCTCAGTTCCTATGCTTCCTGGCTGATGTTATGGTCACTTTTGAATGCTGGCGGTGCTTTCACTCTAGTGGTAGCATGAGACGGAGTCTACAACCCACACAAGTGGCTCAGGTAGTACAGCTCATCCAGGATGGCACATCAATGCGAGGTGTGGCAAGAAGGTTTGCTGTGTCTGTCAACGTAGTGTCCAGAGCATGGAGGCGCTACCAGGAGACAGGCCAGTACATCAGGAGACGTGGAGGAGGCCGTAGGAGGGCAACAACCCAGCAGCAAGACCGCTACCTCTGCCTTTGTGCAAGGAGGAGCAGGAGGAGCACTGCCAGAGCCCTGCAAAATGACCTCCAGCAGGCCACAAATGTGCATGTGTCTGCTCAAACGGTCAGAAACAGACTCCATGAGGGTGGTATGAGGGCCCGACGTCCACAGGTGGGGGTTGTGCTTACAGCCCAACACCGTGCAGGACGTTTGGCATTTGCCAGAGAACACCAAGATTGGCAAATTCGCCACTGGCGCCCTGTGCTCTTCACAGATGAAAGCAGGTTCACACTGAGCATGTGACAGACGTGACAGTCTGGAGACGCCGTGGAGAACGTTCTGCTGCCTGCAACATCCTCCAGCATGACCGGTTTGGCGGTGGGTCAGTCATGGTGTGGGGTGGCATTTCTTTGGGGGGCCGCACAGCCCTCCATGTGCTCGCCAGAGGTAGCCCGACTGCCATTAGGTACCGAGATGAGATCCTCAGACCCCTTGTGAGACCATATGCTGGTGCGGTTGGCCCTGGGTTCCTCCTAATGCAAGACAATGCTAGACCTCATGTGGCTGGAGTGTGTCAGCAGTTCCTGCAAGAGGAAGGCATTGATGCTATGGACTGGCCCGCCCGTTCCCCAGACCTGAATCCAATTGAACACATCTGGGACATCATGTCTCGCTCCATCCACCAACGCCAAGTTGCACCACAGACTGTCCAGGAGTTGGCGGATGCTTTAGTCCAGGTCTGGGAGGAGATCCCTCAGGAGACCATCCGCCACCTCATCAGGAGCATGCCCAGGCGTTGTAGGGAGGTCATACAGGCACGTGGAGGCTACACACACTACTGAGCCTAATTTTGACTTGTTTTAAGGACATTACATCAAAGTTGGATCAGCCTGTAGTGTGGTTTTCCACTTTAATTTTGAGTGTGACTCCAAATCCAGACCTCCATGGGTTGATAAATTTGATTTCCATTGATAATTTCTGAATGATTTTGTTGTCAGCACATTCAACTATGTAAAGAAAAAAGTATTATTTATTTCATTCATTCAGATCTAGGTTGTGTTATTTTAGTGTTCCCTTTATTTTTTTGAGCAGTGTATGACAAAAATGTAATTATGTTAGGTCTGATCTGGCTATGCCATAGGGCTGTGGGCTACACTAGTTCATTTAGCCGACAAGATTTGCTTAGAATTCCGTGACATTATTTTATATTATAGTATGAAGAATACAATTGAACAAAGCTGAATAAAATAGATACATTTATTTTCTCCAAAGGATTTGAGGGAGTGCGCACAAGCGGCTATTCTGTGTTGAGCAGTTAACAATAATAGGTACTCCTATATGTTTAAACTAACATTTTAGTCATTCACAGACGCTCTTATACAGATTGACTTACAGTTACTTTAGTGCATACATGTTCATGCTGGTCCCCCGTTGGAATCGAACCCACATCCCTGGCGTTGCAAGCGCCATGCTCTACCATCTGAGCTACACGGGACTAGAGTTATTAATGTACCTTAGTTGTTCTACAAACGTTGGGCTCTATGTTTTGATTTTTAATACATTGTAAGGCTACATGATGCGATTTATTTTTTAAATAGCTTGAAAGGGATGAGCTCTGCTTTATTTTTTGCGCAGGCTGTACACACTTCATCAGTCTCTCATTCACAATTTGAGAAGCACATGATTATGCCTCGAATTTCCCGGCCATAATGCACCCTAAAACAATTCATGCCTTTTTGCGGCCCTTCTCTAGTTATACCGGAGTCCCCAAATGGCCAAGGCCTTCAACTTGATTAACAACCCTTCCCTCCACATGGTATCGTAAGCTTTCTCAATGTCAAAATACACAACACTCATCACCTCTTTTATTGTCAGGGCCTTGAATATCTCTTTACTAATTGGAACCAGGGCATCCATGGCGGACCTCTGTCTCCTGAACACACTGTGCTACGCTTATCAAACCCCTAACTTCCAAGAAATACATCATCCTACTCACTATCATCTTTTCCATCAACTTACACATGTTGGATGTCAACGCAAGAGTCCTATAACTGCCCGCCCTATCTGGATCTTTACCTGGTTTTACAAACAGCAACACCACTGCGTGTTTCCATCCAGCAGGTATCACCCCAGTCCTCCACAACTTATTATACAACCCCAACACTGCTCGGTACATGCTTTAACATCACATAACACACACGATCTTCTCCAGGAGCCCTTGTCATCTCTTACAGTGCATTCGGAAAGTTTTTCAGACCCCTTGACTTTTTCCACATTTTGTTACATTACAACCTTATTGTAAAATTGATTAAATGTTTTTTTCCCCCCTTCATCAATGTACACAAAATACCCCATAATGACAAAGCAAAAACCGTTTAGAAATTGAACAATTTACATAAGTATTCAGACCCTTTAATCAGTACTTTGTTCAATCACCTTTGGCAGCGATTACAGCCTTGAGTCTTCTTGGGTACAAGCTTGGCACACCTGTATTTGGGGAGCTTCTCCCATTCTTTTCTGCAGATCCTCTCAAGCTCTGTCAGGTTGGATGGGGAGCGTTGCTGCACAGCTATTTTCAGGTCCCTCCAGAGATGTTCGATCGGGTTCAAGTCCAGACTCTGGCTGGGCCACTCAAGGGCATCTTGTCCCAAGTCTCTCCTGTGTTGTCTTTAATGTGTGCTTAGGGTCGTTGTCCTTTTGGAAGGTGAACCTTCACCCCAGTCTGAGGTCCCGCTCTGGTAAAAGGTTTTCATCAAGGCTGTCTCTGTACTTTGCTCCGTTCATCGTTCCCTCAACCGCTGATTAACATCCCCACAGCATGGTGCATGGTGCTGCCACCCCCATGCTTCACTGTAGAGATGGTGCCAGGTTTCCTCCAGATGTGAAGCTTGGCATTCAAGCCAAAGAGTTCAATCTTGGTTTTATCAGTCAGAGTCCTTTAAGTGCCTTTAGGAAAACTCCAAACGGGCTGTCGTGCCTTTTACTGAAGAGATGGTTGTCCTTCTGCAAAGATGGTTGTCCTTCTGGAAGGTTCTCCCATCTCCACAGAGGAACTCTGGAGCTCTGTCACAGTGACCATCGAATTCTAGGTCACCTCCCTGACGACCAAGGCCCTTCTCCCCCGACTTGCTCAGTTTGGCCGGGCGGCCAGCTCTAGGAAGAGTGTTGGTGGTTCCAAACTTCTTCCATTTAAGAATAATGGAGGCCACTGTATTCTTGGGGACCTTCAATGCTGCAGAAATGTTGTGGTACGCTTCCCCAGATCTGTGCCTCGACACAATCCTGTCTCAGAGCTCTACGGACAATTCCTTCAACCTCATGGCTTGGTTTTTGCTGTGACATGCACTGTCAACTCTGGGACCTTATATAGACAGGTGTGTGCCTTTCCAAATCATGTCCAATCAACTGAATCAAGTTATAGAAACATCTCAAGGATGATCAGTGGAAACAGGATGCATCTGAGTTCAATTTCGAGTCTCATAGCAAATGGTCTGAATACTTATGTAAATATTATTTTTAGTAAATTCATTGTTTTGTTGTTTAATCAATGTTAGAATAACGCTGTAATGTAACAACATGTGGATAAAGTCAAGGGGTCTGAGTACTTTCCAAAGGCACTGTATGTCCCCATCTGTGGTAAATCCACCCTCATCCCTTTTTCTGAACCTCAGTACAGCTCCGCCAACCAAATGCCGGTAGTTAGATGTCTACAGGGGGTACTTCCTAAAACACAGCGCGCTGAACGATTGATCGGGAGACGAACGCTAGATTGTGTGCGAGCCTTAAGAAACATATGGTTATCAGAACGTTATGTGTTATCTGGGCTAAGAACAGGATACACAGAGGCGGTATCTCCACCCGCATGGGGGACCAGAGACGGCGAGGGGACCACCAAACATGAGCAGAGGGATACAACCGATGCATTTAATAGAATTAGACTGGCCTATATCTTCAACATCTCGTAATTCTTTCACAAAGCAAGGCGATTCACCCCAACACAGCCTAGTGAATAGTCTGGAAATGTAATTAAAGCAATATTCATGCGTCTTACCTTGTAAATCTTCTGATTTCGCCAGCTTTTAAAACTCGAAAGCAATCGCTTTATGCTTTCCGCCAACAAAAAAATATTCTGATTAAAATAATTTTATGCATCTACCGATAGCATATGTGGCTGCCTCTGTGCACTCAGGTTTTCGTAATCTAACTGCATTTCCACTTAACGCAACAATGTATCAGAGTGAGAGATGAAACAGCCCAACGAAACATTTATTGAATCATGATATGTCGTTTTCAACCTGTGCAGTGACGAATCCAGATGCGAGGCTATATTGTGATATGTAGCCTAGGCAAAATAAAAAAGATTTGGAGGCAGTTTTCCGGCCTTAAATTCGACAGGACGAGCAGTGTTTCAGCGAGGAAGGACCCGGTACCTCAGCTCAAACCGGTCCTGGCTACAAAACCCCGATGGCGGTGGGAGCCCCGGAAAAATAGAGCCCATCCCGCATTCCTCAAACGCGCTAAAAGAGTTTGGGATTTGTAGTCCTCCTGGTCATATCAATTAATTTCTACACCACAGCCACAGCTGTGTGAATTCGGCAAATCCATAGTAAGTGGTGTGCTTAAAGGGAACTGTATAGGCACTGTGTCGGGAAAATAAAGGCAGACGCATATGACAGATGAATTATGATGATAATTAAATACATTGGCATGGTCAATATTTTTATTGTATTTAACCTTTATTTAAAGAGGCAAGTCAGTTACTGACCAACAGGATCAGCCATAGTAGTACGGCGCCCCTGGAGCAAATTAGGGTTAAGTGCTTTGTTCAAAGACACATCGACAGGTTGTTCACCTTGTCGGCTCGGGTACTCGAACCAGCCACCTTGGTCGTTACTGGCCCAATGCTCTAACCGCTAGGCTACCTGCCACCAAATATACCACCCTATGCATAATTATATCTACGTGCGTAATTGTATAGAATACAGGCGTAAATTCAACTTCTATTCCATGTTGGTTCAACCTAATTTCATTGAAATTACATAGAAACAAAGTTGATGAAGGAGTGTGTGCCCAGTGGGTAGGACATAGAGACCCTATAGTGCAGGATTTCCCAAACTCGGTCCTGGGGCCCCCTTAGGTGCACGTTTAGTTTTTTTGCCTAGACCTACACAGCTGATTAAAATAACCAACTCATCATCAAGTTTTGATTATTTGATTCAGCTGTGTAGTACTAAGGCAAAAAAACACAACGTGCACCCATGGGGGCCCCAGGACCGAGTTAGGAAAACCCTGCTATAGGGGGCTCTTTATTATGCTCATTCACTCAGCACTCATTCATTCAGGACTGTATGTACATATTCATGAACAGTTGTTATATTATATCATGTGCAATATTGTAAGTCATTCTTGGACTGAACTTATGTAGTCATTCACTCAGGACTGCATATTAGTATCCTGTCGGTTGTATTTTTTTTGTATTGCTTTTAGTATATCAAATGTGCAATATGTGCATTTATCTGTAATTAAACCCTGTACTAAGGACTATTTTAAGGGAATTATTATTATTAACCTAAATCATACGCACATTTAGCTATTTAAGTATATCATTTACCTGTACAGTTAATTTAACCATGCAAATATTCACTTACCTGTTCATTTAACCAGAATGTTAAGTAAACTAAAGTAAACTAAGTAAACTATCATTACCCTCACTTATATCATACGCACATTTAGCTATTTAAGTATTTCTCTTCCATCGACCTGTATAGTATAGTTAACCATACAAATATTCCTTATTTATCTATATCATCTTGCAATATTTTTATAATTTTTTCACCTAACACTGTAACAATGTATAGTGTACATATTCAGCCATTCACCCAAACTAAGCAATGCCTCTTTATAGCTTTTTGCATTCCGGACTTTTATTTGTATACTTTTTCATACTGCCGCTCTATGTATCATGTATCTGTCTTTTGTGTATTTTCGTTCTGGCATTTTGCACCTGCCCTGTGCAAAAAGAAATTTCCCCTCGGGGATCAATAAAGTATCTATCTATCTATCTATCTATCTATCTATCTATCTATCTATCTATCTATCTATCTATCTATCTATCTATCTATCTATCTATGAACTTTTCAGAAAAAACGTATATGCTGCTATAAATATTTAATTTCAGAATCTTTACATGATTTCGTTTTTGTGAGCTACAGTGATTTATTCTAACACATTGTGGAGTTTTATTGGGGGAAATCTTTTTCCGAGTCTGCACTGACTACCTCCTAAACCTGTATTTGCCTGCAGCTTTCATCCCACTGAGCCACCTCAGCTTCTAAGCAAAGCGTATGCATTGTCGCCCCTAGTGGAATAGCTTGTCAACAGTAATTCAATGGGTTGGCCGTGTTTTCATTATATATTTTTTAGATAATTTAAACACAGTTGATAGTAGATTTTCAATTTTAGATAGATACATCAAATAAATAAAATGTATATGCTGTAACATTACCGGGATTCATATTACGTCCTTATAATTGTGTAGCTAGGTCTCAGGCACATTGTGGACAGACATTTTTTTTTATGACGTCGCAGGCCATGAAGGACCCACGTTCGGACAACAAGCGTTTACCTGCAAAAGTATCAATGAATTCATGGGTGAATTAAGTTTGTCATCCAGTTGATATCAACTCAATCCCAGCTGCTACATCGGTAATTCAAATGCATACAGTATCCGAACAATATAATATTGAAAACCAAGTATATATCAATAGAAAAATTGTTGTGTTTCTCAATTTTGAAGATTAACTGTTAACGGTTTTGGGTAGACTGAATGAATGAAAGCCTAGCACCGCAGCTGTTGTCTTAGGCTAGAAAGCAAGCCAAGTATTGCAAATTTACGTTGTCTATGTCGTGTAATATTTTTGTAAACGTAGGCTCCTGTTATTCTTGGGTTTACGGTATTAGAATCAGACCTGGCTAGTTGCAGCAGCGACCTGTGGGTTTGTGTACAATCAACTTTACAAAGTTGGCTAGCTAACTTTAGCTAGCTAGGCTCTGTATTGTAACGTTAACTAACAACAGTAGTCCAACTAACTTAGGTAACTAGTTACGGTTTTGTTTGTAATCAATGTTGAATAGCTATCGTCAACAGATGACAATGCTTTTGCTTGCTAATTTGTGTCCAGTATTCGACGACCATTACTTTATTTTGAATGATAATAGCCGGATGTCTAGCTAATAACGTTGCCGGTTCATATAAAAACTACTGTAGTTAACTACATTACTAGTTATTTTACAAACACTTGCAACAATGCAAAACAACTTTTTTGTATGCAACAAATGACTAATCCTTTCTTCCAAAGCACCTGGTGTTGCTGTGGCCTCTGACCTGCACCTGAAGGTTGAGAAACAGCCACCATGTTTCTGTATAACCTGACCCTGCAGCGTGCCACTGGCGTCACCCACGCCATCCATGGCAACTTCTCAGGTACACACACTGTATATACAAAAATGTCAGCCGCACCCGTTGCTGACAGGTGTATAAAATCGAGCACACAGCCATGCAATCTTCATAGACAAACATTGTCAGTAGAATGGGCTTACTGAAGAGCTCAGGGTCTTTCAATGTGACACCTTCACAAGCTCACAGAATGGGAGTGCTGAAGCACGTAACTCATAAAAATCGCCTGTCCTCATTTGCAACACTTACTACCGCAATAACTGTTCTTCGGAATCTTCATGAAATGAGTTTCCATGGCCGAGCAGCCGCACACAAGCCCAAGATCACCATGCGCAGTTTGGGGAATTCCCCTATTTTAGCCTGACAATGTCCCTGTGTACAAAGCAAGTCCATACAGAAATGGTTTGTTGAGATTGGTGTGGAAGAACTTGACTGTCCTGCACAGAGCCCTGACCTCAACCCCATCGGACTCCTTTGGGATGAATTGGAACGCTGACTGCGATCCAGGCCTAATTGTCCGAACTCAGTAATGCTCTTGTGGCTGAATGGATGCAAGTCCTCGCAACAATGTTCCAACATCTAGTGGAAAGCCTTCCCAGAAGAGTGGCTGTTATAACAGCAAAGGGGGGGACCAACTCCATATTAATGCCCATGATTTTGGAATGAGCTGTTCGACGAGCAGGTGTCCACATACGTTTGGTCATGTAGTGTAACATCCCCTCTCTTGGGCTCGCTCCTCCCTGAGTGTATATAAGGTGTGAAAATAAGCAGATACAGAGTATCAGTTTGGGGAATTCCCCCTGGAACTACACCATACCGGTTGAACATGAGCCTATCACAATGATTAAAACAAAAATGCCAAGGAAACTGTAGGCTATTACACTATGTATCATTACTGCATGTTAGTCGCATGGAAAATGAGCGAATGGACTTGAATGTGGAATGCGTTCCGGACAGGAGTTGATGCATCAATTCAGTTTACAAGTGTATGCCTAATGAATGACAACCACTGAATGTCATTCATTAAACTTTTTATTGTTTTTCAAGAGATGTCTTTCCATTTCTCAGGTGGGGGGTGCACTGTATGGATGCTGGAATTATTTTAGTGTACAAATGTGTGCAGGTAGCCAGGCTTACAGGAGCCTTTTGAAATGATTTTGACAATCCGATGAAAACATTGTGACTGGTTTTGGTAATGCCACATTAAAAGGTAAAATGTTTTAATTAAATGACTAATCTTTACTATTAGGCCCACTGAGATCCTATTAAATTAATAGAGATTCTATATGTAATTCTATGTTTAGAATTAAACATAGAAAAGGTAAAGCGTGTGCACACTGAAGTCTGTTTATCCTTGAGTACTGTATATACACTGCATAACATGGATGATGTCACCCATGAACAGTTTTGGGAATAATTGACTTGCCTTGCAGGAACCAAGATGCAGGAGATAGTTGTTTCCAGGGGGAAGATAATTGAGCTGCTACGTCCAGATGCCAACACAGGGAAGGTTCACACCCTGCTCACCATGGAGGTGTTTGGCATTATCCGCTCCCTTATGGCCTTCAGGCTGACTGGAGGAACTAAAGGTGTGTTATGTATGTGTGTCTGCCTGTACACCTGAGACTGCATTTTGCTATATAGATAGGACTCAATTTTGGAGCCAAAAGAGTAGTTGGTGTGTAATGTAGATGCACATTTTTAATGTACAGTGCATTCGTAAATTATTCAGACCCATTTACTTTTAACACGTTGTGTTACGTTACAGCCTTATTCTAAAATTGATTACATATATATTTTTTCAAATCAATCTACACACAATACTGCAAAATGACAAAGCAAGAACAGATCTTTTGAAATGTTTAGCAGATTTATATATATATTACAGCCTCAAGTATTTTTCTGGCTGTGCTTAGGGTCGTTGTTCTGTTGTAAGGTGAACCTTTGCCCCCAGTCGAGGTCCTGAGTGCTCTGGAGCAGGTTTTCATCAAGGATCTCTCTGTACTTTGCTCTGTTCATCTTTCCCTCGATCCTGACTAGTCTCCCAGTCCCTGCCGCTGACACACATCCCCACCTCATGATGCTGCCACCACCATGCTTCACCCTAGAGATGGTGCCAGGTTTCCTCCAGACATAACGCTTGGCATTCAGGTTAAAGAGTTCAGTCTTGGTTTCATCAGACCAGAGAATCTTGTTTCTCATGGTCTGCATCCTTTAGGTTCCTTTTGGAAAACTCCATGCGGTTCTTTGTCACAGATCTGTGCCTCGACCAATCCTTACTCGGAACTCTAAGGACAATTCCTTCGACCTTGTGGCTTCGTTTTTGCTCTGACATGCACTGTCAACTGTTGGACCTCATATAGACAGGTGTGTGCCTTTCCAAATCCTGTCCAATCAATTGAATTTACCACAGGTGGACTCCAATAAAGCTGTAGAAACATCTCAAGGATGATCAATGTAAACAGGATGCACCTGAGCTCAATTTCGAGTCTCGTAGCAAAGGGTCTGAATACTTATGTAAATAAGGTATTTCTGGGATTTTTTGGTCTTTATGGGGTATTGTGTGTAGATTGATGAGGAAAATATATATAATTTTAGAATAAGGCTGTGGAAAAAGTCAAGGGGTCTGAATACTTTCCTAATGCACTGGTTGAAAAGCTCTCATTTGAAATCTGTTTTGAGACATTTATGCTTTTCATCCCCAGACTACATTGTGGTGGGCAGTGACTCAGGCCGTATCGTGATCCTAGAGTACCACCCCTCCAAGAACATGTTTGAGAAGATCCACCAGGAGACCTTTGGCAAGAGTGGATGTCGTCGCATCGTCCCTGGACAGTTCCTTGCCGTCGACCCCAAGGGCAGGGCAGTCATGATAGGTAAAGAATCTCAGGGAATAAAGAACTGAGAGATATTGTTTTGGAAAGAGTTGGTAACGGTTAAAACATTTTGGCGACAGATCTGTGACTTGATGGGATAATCCCATATTGCAATTTTAATCTCAAGAGTTTACTGATTACATCTGTGTTTTCAGGTGCCATTGAGAAGCAGAAACTGGTGTACATTCTGAACAGAGATGCAGCAGCGCGTCTCACCATCTCCTCTCCCCTGGAGGCTCACAAGGCCAACACGCTGGTGTACCACGTGGTAGGAGTGGACGTGGGCTTTGAGAACCCCATGTTTGCCTGTCTAGAGATGGACTATGAGGTGAGCGCCCAGCACTGAATCCTATGATATGTGAATTGGCTCATACACTCTTGTTACGTTCCACATAACTGGACCTCTTTACGCATGCTCAGATGTGCTGCTACTTTATTCTCTCTACAAACCCATTTGTTTTTGAAATGATGAGTCTTCATGTCTCTTCTCTGACAAGCCACTGGAGAGAGCATAAACACCTCTGATCCTAACAGACAATCCCATTGTTGTAGCTGCTCTGCTACTACAGATGTCCTGTAAATCCTCATCCCGTCCTCTTTGGTTCTGCTGGACCACAGTATGTGACCTATGACCTCTCCCGCCTTCCAGGAAGCTGACAATGACCCCACTGGAGAGGCTGCAGCCAACACCCAGCAGACCCTGACCTTCTATGAGCTGGATCTCGGTCTGAACCACGTGGTGCGCAAGTACAGCGAGGCCCTGGAGGAGCATGGCAACTTCCTCATCACAGGTAGATACATTATTTCCAGTAGAGGGCGGTCAGAGCCAGGTTATGAGTTGTTTGCAGCTTCCCTCTTGTGTTCTACATTCCTCTACTCTTCCTCCTGCCGGGGTGAAGATAAGTCCTCATATTGTTTGGATGAAATGACCACAGTGCCACTATAGAGATAATGAATCTGTGCAGAAAATGTTTGTTGACATGAGATTATCATGTCTCTTCCCTGACTATCTATCCACTGTAGAGAGCTCAAACAATTCTGACCTCAACACGAACAAGCTCACTGTTGTAGCTGTTCTGTTAGTGCCTGGATTGTTTTTGTAACACTACAGTGTAAACTAGGGTGTTAATGGTTAACCAGTTAGCTACCTAAAATACATTTGACAGGTCATGTTTATTGGTCTCTAGGTTAATTTGCATAATTGAGTGGAATTAAATTGGCACGTGTGTATTTTTTTTAGGCCAGACAAAATGTATTTTCTTTTTAATGGATTTCCCCCCAGAAAAGTGAGGCAGGTGAGTGAAAAATAAAATAAATAATACATTAAGTGGATATTGAATAACAGTACTTTACCACATTGTCCAAGGCTATATGGACATGAACAATAGGACTTCAGTGTGATTTTCAGATTATTATTATTATTAATACATAAATTAACATTAATGAACATTCACATAGGATGTGTAATAGAATGCAATATTCTATCATATTCCCCAGAAATTGGGGAAAAAAGTAATGTATGAATGTATTATCATTTAATTAATCTACTTATTTGTATAGCTTAACGAATTCAAGAATGATTGACAATATTTAATCGTAATCAAATTAAAATGTTGATGCATAATAAGGAGTTCATTACCTGAATGCATCTCTATAGGCTTTAACACAATATTCATATGATTAGGCCTCTCATAGACTAAGCCTTGTAGAAAGAGGGTCAATCAAGTTAGGTCTGAAAAAAATACATAAATCCAGCCATAGAGTATAACCTATCATCATCAAAATAAAAAATGTTTTATTAACATGCACAATTTGAAGCATCAGTCTATATAGAGCAAGCGTGACTAAATTAGAGCCCAGTAACTTTGCTCACCGCATCCTCCTTCAAGTGCCTCGTCTGGCTTCCACGAAAAGCCCCCACCTTAGAGACAGTCAATCACATCATTGTGGAGCTGCGAAGTGTGTGCGTGACGCTGGACATGCTAGCTGTTCTCGGCGGCACATCACTTCAAACGCATTCCGTCATGGTGTTATTGTTTGGCCTACTACTACTGTTAGTACCGGTAAAATGTAAGTTATGAATCCCAAATCACCATACAGCTGACACTTCCATTTCATCAATCATTTTGATTTCAATTTGGTTGTCCAAAATACTATCAGCTTGCACTGCATCTTTGCTGATGAATGCCTTGATCTCTGGTTCAATTACATTGTTGTTTTGTCTATTAATTGCTTCTAATAGATATGAAAATGATGCTGAAACCATGAAGTTAACCAACTGTTTATAATGAGGGACGTTTAACCTGGACACATAAATAGTAGGAATTTGCGCTGGCTTCAGCCATGACAGCATGCAGGCGAGCGTGTTCCAAATGGACAATGACCCCAAGCATACTTCCAAAGTTGTAGCAAAATGGCTTAAGGACAACAAAGTCAAGGTATTGGAGTGGCCATCACAAAACCCTGACCTCAATCCTATAGAAAATGTGTTGGCAGAACTGAAAAGTGTGTGAGCAAGGAGGCCTACAAACCTGACTCAGTTACACCAGTTCTGTCAGGAGGAATGGGCCAAAATTCACCCACTTTTTATTGTGGGAAGCTTGTGGAAGGCTACCTAAAACGTTAGACCCAAGGTAAACAATTCTACCAAATACTAATTGAGGGTATGTAAACTTCTGACCCACTGGGAATGTGATGAAAGAAATTAAAGCTTAAAGAAATAATTCTCTCTACTATTATTCTGACATTTCACGTTCTTAAAGTGGTAATCCTATCTGACCTAAAACAGAGATTTTTTTTACTAGGATTAACTGTCAGGAATTGTGAAAATTGAGTTTACATGTATTTGGCTAAGGTGTATGTAAACTTCTGACTTCAACTGTGGTATGTATATGTGTTTTTTGAGGTTTCGAGAAAAGTGAGGCGGGGCATCCGTTAAACAGTAATTCAACTTTGTCCGGCCTTAAGCATCTGTTACCAGAATGTTAACAAATTGGCACAAGTAATAGCGAATTTCCATAGAGGCTACTAATGAAATATGCTAATGAGCACATACAAATTGCAAAGACGGGCAATCCAGCGCATAAAGTTATGCATACATAGTGCATTCAGAAAGTTTTCAGAACCCTTGGCTTTTTCCACATTTTGTTACGTTACTGCCTTGTTCTAAAATAGATTACATTTTTTGAGGGGAAGTTTTATTAAAATTTAAGAACATACCTTATTTACGTAAGTATTCAGACCCTTTGCTATGAGACTCAAAATTGAGCTCAGGTGCATCCTGTTTCCATTGATCATCTTTGAGATGTTTCAACACCCATATGGTTAAGACTAAACCAGACCAATTTTCTTATCTTTATGGAAGGCTGGACCCTCCCAAGTTTCTCTATGTTTTCTAATCATTGGCACTTGTTTTGGTACACCTAATTCAATTTTTAGTCATTTTATGTGATGGTAAAGGTAGGGGTGTACTAACCTTTTCCCCATAAGGAAAATACATTTTTGTTTATTTTAATTGTATAACATTTTCAAAGTTTATTTTGTGTGTGTGTGATTTGTTAAATTGGGTAACCTTTATCTGTCAATAGTGTTGAAGTGAAGATTACATATCCAAATATGTAAAGAAAAGAGCACTTTCCAGGGGGTGTACTTACTTTTTCGTAAGAATGCATTCATAGTATCAGAGAGGAAGAGGCAATGCGAGAGGTTTCACTATACAATCTGTCCAAACTGTGGTCTTATTCTGGGCCTAAACTTGTCGCCTGCCTTCCCACTTTGGGATAACTCCCATTGTTAGGGCAGAGACATAAGCATCTCATCATTATTTACAGGTCTCTGATATATTTTTCCCAAACAGTAAAATACTAAGTTTGTTGACCGATTTTCTTTAATGATGATCAGTTAGTTGGCAGCAAAATTGACCGACATTTGCATCCCTAGTGTAAACTTATTGTGTAATTATGACCCCCTCTTTTGTTCAGTTCCTGGAGGTTCTGATGGTCCCAGTGGAGTTCTCATCTGTTCAGAGAACTACATCACCTACAAAAACTTTGGAGATCAGCCTGACATTCGGTGTCCCATCCCACGCAGAAGGGTGGGTTTCTGTAACGTTTAGTAAAAAATGTACTATCAAAGTTCTTGGCAACCAGACTAGTCATGTTGAATTTGTGAATGTTTGTATGGCTCAGTTAAGTGATTGGTACTATCCACACAGTGCTCTCATTCTTTGTTATTTTGCCCTGAACACAGAATGACCTGGATGATCCTGAGCGAGGCATGATCTTCGTCTGCTCAGCCACCCACAAGACCAAGTCCATGTTCTTTTTCCTGGCCCAGACGGAGCAGGGGGACATCTTCAAGGTCACCCTGGAGACTGATGAGGAGATGGTGAGGGCAGCAGGGTGCAGTCTGAGGCGGAAGCGGGGAGGGCAGGAAAGAGTGCTGTTGAAGTGATGAGTCTTTGTCTCTTCTCTGACAAAAACATGGAGAGAGCATAAACAATTGATCTCAGCACGTGCACACATACAGATCAGTGTTCACATTCTGGTATTCCTTCTCATTCAAATAAACAATTGTATCTCCCAGGTTACAGAGATCCGGATGAAATACTTTGACACCATCCCTGTAGCCACATCCATGTGTGTGCTGAAGACCGGCTTCTTATTTGTCTCTTCAGAGTTTGGTAACCAGTAAGTAATTCATTTCACTGGAATCCCCCTGAATACCACACATTACTGAGACATCCATCTTTATCATCTTGCTCTCCTGTGTGTATCAGTGTGCTCATAGTCTCCTCTCTTCTCTCTCTGCTAGTTACCTTTACCAGATAGCCCATCTTGGAGATGATGATGAAGAGCCAGAGTTTTCCTCTGCCATGCCCCTGGAGGAGGGAGATACCTTCTTCTTCCAGCCACGCCCCCTCAAGAACCTGGTGCTGGTGGATGAGCAGGAGAACCTCTCCCCCATCATGTCCTGCCAGGTGTGTGTATTTGTATTTATTATGGATCCCCATTAGCTGCTGCCAAAGTAGCAGCTACTCTTTTTGGGGTCCAGCAAAATTAAGGCAGTTATACAATTTTAAAAACATTACAATACATTCATAAAACATTTCACAACATATTAAGTGTGTGCCATCAGACCTCTACTCCACATATATATAACAGTAGTTCAGGTGCGACAACTAGGCTGTATGACCTGCCTTGTTGATAGTGCTGTTAAGAAGGGAGAGCATCGCTTTATTATGGACAGACTTCTCACCATCTTAGCTACTGTTGTATCAATGTGTTTTGACAATGACTGTTTACAATCCAGGGTTACTCCAAGCAGTTTAGTCACCTCAACTTGCTATATTTCTCCATTATTTGTTACAAGATTTAGTTGAGGTTTAGGGTTTAGTGACTGTTTTGTCCGAAATAATGCTTTTAGTTTTTGAAATATTTAGGACTAACTTATTCCTTGCCACCCATTCCAAAACTAACTGCAACTCTTTAAGTGTTGCAGTCATTTCAGTCCCTGTAGTAGCTGACGTGTATAGTGTGAGTTTACTCAATGCCAGTGGCACGTCGTTAGTAAAGATTTTTAAAAGTAAGGGGCCTTGACAGCTGCCCTGGGGATTTCCTGATTCTACCTGGATTGTGTTATTTATTTAACCTTTATTTAACTAGGTCAGTTAAGAACAAATTCTTATTTACAATGACGGCCTAATAAATAAATAAATACTTAAAATACAGGACAAAACACACATTACGACGAGACAACACTACATAAAGCAACACAAAATGGTAGCAGCACAAAACATGGTACAAACGCAGGAGTGGCTTCGGGACAAGTCTCTGAATGTTTTTGAGTGGTCTAGCCAGAGCCCGGACTTGAACTCGATCAAACATCTCTGGAGAGACCTGAAAATAGCTGTGCAGCTAGGCTCCCCATCCAACCTGACAGCGCTTGAAAGGATCTGCAGAGAAGAATGGGAGAAACTACCCAAATACAGGAGTGCCAAGAAGACTTTAGGCTGTATTCGCCGCAAAATGTGCTTCAACAAAGTACTGCGTAAAAGGTCTGAATATTTATGTACATGTGATATTTCATTTGCAAACCTTTCTAAACCTGTTTTTGCTTTGTCATTTACGGGGTATTGTGTGTAGATGAGGAAAAAACAATTGAATCATTTTTAGAAAAAGGCTTTAATGTAACAAAGTGGAAAAAGACAATGGGTCTGAATACTTTCCGAATGCACTATGTTAACTTGGGCTATTTCTTTTGCACTTTTCTGGGATGATTGTTTATATTGCTTTACTGGTAAGCTTAGCATAGGTTTGTGTGAGTGTGTTGTATGTTTGTGTTGTATATTTGGTGTGTATATGTCAACCGTTTTAGATTTCAATTCCATTGGATTTTGTAATGGATGAGTTTAGTGTAATGATGCATAGTCAGACCTTTCAGATTATTCCATGCAAAACAATTGTGCACATTTAGCTCTATCAGCCGTTATACAGCAAGTAAGTGCATGCTTTTCATGATCAGTAAACATCAATTGATTTAACTTCAGATACGGCAGGTAGCCGAGTGGTTAGAGTGTTGGGCCCATAACCGAAAGGTTGCTGGGTCGAGTCCCCAAGCTGACAAGGTAAAAATCTGTCGTTCTGCCCCTGAACAAGGCAGTTAACCCACTGTTCCCACGCCATCATTGTAATTAAGAATTTGTTCTTAACTGACTTGCCTAGTTAAATAAAGGTAAAATAAAACATATTTGAGTGATAAAATAAAAGTGAACTATACCTGACAAGTATGAGTGGTTAATTCCCCATTTGGTTGTGGGCTAAACATATAGTGAGTGGTAAGTAGACATAATGTACTTTTTTTTCTCCAACCAATGTAGGCCTACCTAGCAAAGTTGGCTAACATGATCCCCTTTTCAACATTTGTTTTTAATTACCATTGCTGCAGACAGACATGATATAGGCTACATTGATTTATGGACCACATCAAATTGGTGCGCTAGCTAATAACAGGTTACGTCAATATGGCTTGTTAACAAGCAAACTTTCGGGGGATAAACTAGATGACTATATTTGATCTATAGTGGTGATGACAGTAGTCCAACTGACAACTTTACCAGGACGAGGATTTGCTTATTTCAAGCTCTTTCCAATAGACTAATCTCTGATAAAGCAGGTACCTGTACATATCTGAAATTACATCCTGATTTAACTGATTATGAAAAGCATGCAGTTCCTTGCTGTATAACTCTGATGGAGCTAAATGTGCGCAATTGTTTTGCATGGAATAATCTGAAATGTGTAGATCTGACTGCTCAATAGGTGGTGATATTAAAATCAAATAGTTAAAATGTATTTAACAAGCCCTTAAAAACGCCACATGGTTTTAGCGGAACTGGGGGTCTCCTTGCCTCACAGCAGCCGAAGCAAATGTATTGTGACGTTTTATTGAAAACAACTTATAATAATGGAGAGTTTAGAACCTCTGATCTCTGCGTTATACACAGACACTGTATGTGAGACTGTGCCTGTTTACTTGATATTCTAACGCCGTTAGAATACAGATCTCGTCATTGGCTCATTCTCCTACTCACCACCTCTTACTCTTTGTCCCTCTAGATTGCTGACCTGGCTAATGAGGATACTCCCCAGCTGTATGTGGCCTGTGGCAGGGGACCCAAATCCACCCTCCGAGTCCTCAGACATGGACTGGAGGTATGTGTACTGCTATTTCACCACCCATCTCACACATTCACCTCCCATAACACATTCACATCCCAGAAAGTGCTCTTACACACACATTCACTCTGTGTGACAGTAGTATTTAGGCAATGACTACATTTGAACAAACTCATGCAGATATTCACTCACATGCACACCAGAAACCAAAGTTTGGTTTCTAGGTTTTCATTAGAAGCTGTAAAAGTGATGATATGCATGTCTCTTCTCTGACAAAGCACTGGAGAGAATGTGTACACCTCTGATCCCAGCAGATATTAACATGTTTATGCACAGGCTGGCAAATGCTTAGGTTGGAAGACAATGAGTATCTATCTGATCAGTGTTTGTTCCCTCCAGGTGTCAGAGATGGCTGTATCTGAGCTGCCCGGTAACCCCAATGCTGTGTGGACTGTACGCCGACACATTGAAGGTACTTGTCAAAGGTCCAATGCAGCCGTTTTGGTCTCAATGTCAAATCATTTCTGGGTAACAAAGTACCTTACTGTGATTGTTTTAAATTAAAATAGTCAAAAATAAATAAGGAAAAATACACTACATGACCAAAAGTATGTGGACACCTTCTCGTCGAACATCTCATTCCAAAATCATGGGCATTAATATGGAGTTGGTCCCCCCTTTGCTGCTATAACTGCACCCACTATTCTTGGAAGGTTTTCTACAAGATGTTGGAACATTGCTGCGTGGACCTGCTTCCATTCAGCCACGAGCATATTGAGATTGGGCACTGATGTTAGGACACAGTCGGCGTCCCAAAAGGATTCGTTGGGGTTGAGGTCAGGGCTCAAGTTCTTCCACACCGATCTCGACAAACCATTTATTTCTGCACAGGGGCATTGTCAGGCTGAAACAGGAAAGGAACATCCCCAAACTGTTGCCTTAAAGTTGGAAGCACAGAATCATCTAGAAGGTCATTGTATGCTGTAGTGTTAACATTTATTTTCACTGGAACTAAGGGGCCTAGCCTGAACCATGAAAAACAGCCCAGACCATTATTCCTCCTCCACCAAACTTTACAGTAGGCACTATGCATTGGCGCAGGTAGCGTTTTATAAGCCCATTCATTGCGCAACAATTCTAAATGCAATCGCGTGTTGGTGCACGATTTTTAAAGAGCTACTATTATTATTTCTCAACTGGCAATTGAAGCACACCTCCCATTCAAGTGCATGCAACAGTCTATTAGTGCGTTATAACCACTTTACAATGTGCGCTGGAGGCAGTATACATTTTGAAACATACTTAATTGTTTGAAACCTGAATGTTTTACTTCATATGAGGCATGTCTTACCTTGCTTCAAAGTAGCCTGTAGGCAAATTCAAACCATTGAAGCGTGGAGGCATTTATTTTATAAAGACATCATAGGCGGTGAGTACGTTTCAAGTTTAGGGAAGCTTACAATTCATCCTGACATTTATTCTGCGTTTTCTTTGGAACAGTTTCATTTCAATAATGTTTTCATTTCTCAAAGTCATTGTTAACCTATGTGTAAGGGGGGGGTCTACTAACCTATATGTAATTATTTTAAGAAGGTCATAACAAGGTTTCTTATTAGCCCATACAAACGCAATGAATTACAGATTCACTACATGGATCAACAGATAGATAGAAGGATGTTTGTTCTGAAGTTTCTGTCCTATATCTGAGAGATATAAGAAAGATCAGAAAAAAATGTCCCCCTTATCTTTGGCACTAAACAGTCTCCATATATACTTCCTTAAATTTGTTCAACTGGTACCAGGGGACCTTCAGACTAGTCTTGTGAGGCCTATGTGTTTGTAGCCCAAACCGTTCGGACGCCTCAGACAGAAGTTTACAGATAGGCTGTACAAACTTCAGACGAGTCCCAAGACGCTTGTGGGGGTCGTAGAGCAAAACTGAACACCATTGTATTCGTGACAGTCATCTTTCCATAGAGGGGTCATACTAGTTTTTGTAGGCCAAACCGTTTGGACGCTACAGACGATTTTCGGGTTGTCTTATGATCTGAAAGCAGTGTGTGCAAAGTTTCAGACTGATCCAGTGAAGAATTAAATCACTACAAAATATTTTGTATAAAATCTGACGAGTTTTCCCAAATGTGCCGAAATTAAGTTTACACACTCCCAGGAATGTCAATAATGATGTATCATTAGCTTCCCTACAGAAAATACACTAACCTTCACACATCTAGATGGCTGGGCAGGGTGTGTGTGGAGCCAGAGACAACAGTGGTGTCAAACTGTAGAACCCAGTTCCTACATTATAATAAATAAATTAAAACAAAACTACACTACATTTTATCTATGGGACCCTCAGGATGACAAATCAAAGCAAGATTACTGAAACCAAGTACATTATTTACCTTCAGAGGTGACTGTATCAAATCAGCTGCCGTGATGTGTTTTGATGTTTTGCACTGTCCTCAAACAATTGCATGGTACTTTTTAGCTGTAATAGCAACTGTAAATTTGACAGTTAGATTAACAAGAATTTAAGCTCTCTGCCCATATAAGACCTGTCCCGGAAGGTTTGCTGTTGTTTACAATGCCATTCTAGTCACATCACATATTGAGCCGCAACCGATATAGTGACACCGATCCCGTAGAGGTTAAACTACATTGCATTCGAAAAGTATTCAGACCCCGTTCATCTTTCCCTCAATCCTAACCAGTCCCTGCCGCTGAAAAACATAACCACAATGCTTCACTGTAGGGATGGTTCCAGGTTTCCCCTAGATGTGACACTTGGCATTCAGGCCAAAGAGTTCCATTGTGGTTTCATCAGACCAGATAATCTTGTTTATCATGGTCTGAGAGTCTTTAGGTGCCTTTTGGCAAACTCCCAAGTGGGCTGTCATGTGCATGTTACTGAGGAGTGGCTTCCGTCTGGCCACTCTTAACATAAAGACCTGATTGGTGGAATGATGCAGAGATTGTTGTCCTTCTGGAAGGATCGCCCATCTCCACAGAGGAACTCTGAAGCTCTGTCAGAGTGACCATCGGGTTGTAATGTATGTCATCACGATACCCCATAATGACAAATCAAATGTTTGCAAATTGTGCATGTCATTGCAAAAACCAAGCCATGAGGTTGAAGGAATTGTCCGTAAAGCTCAGACAGGATTGTGTCGAGGCACAGATCTGGTGAAGGGTACCAAAACATTTCTGCAGCATTGAAGGTCCCCAAGAACACAGTGGCCTCCATCATTCTTAAATGGAAGAAGTTTTGAACCACCAAGACTCCTAGAGCTGGCTGCCCAGCCAAACTAAGCAATCAGGGGAGAAGGGCCTTGGTGAGGGAAGTGACCAACAACCCGATGGTTAGTGGAGATGGGAGAACCTTCCAGAAGGACAACAATCTCTGCAGCATTCCACCAATCAGGCCTTTATGGTAGAATGGCCAGATGGAAGCCACGATTGAACTCTTTGGCCTGAATACTAAGGAAACACATCTGGAGGAAAACAAGGAAGCGCTCATTGCCTGGCCATTCCCATCCTTATGGAGGAGCATGGTGGTGTCCACATCATGCTGTAGGCATGTTCTTTAGCAGCAGGGACTGGGACACTCCCCATCCAACCTGACAGAGCTTGAGAGCATCTGCAGAGAAGAATGGGAGAAATCCCCAAAATGCAGGTGTGGCAAGCTTGTAGCATCATACCCAAGAAGGCTCCAGGCTGTAATCACTACCAAAGGTGCTTATGGTCTGAATAGTTATGTAAATGTGATAATTCCTGTTTTATTTTTTATAAATTTGCAAACATTCCAAAAAACCTGTTTTTGCTTTGTCATTATGGGATATTGTGTGTAGATTGAGGGGGGAGATGCAATTAAATCAATTTTAGAATAAGGCTGTAACGTATCAAAATGTGGAAAACGGCTGAAAAAGGGGTGTGAATACTTTCCGAATGCACTGTAGATGTGGAGGAAAGTTCACATAGGTGTGTTTGGTAAGATTTATAAGGCCATCAATGGTCGAAGAGCACTTAAATAATTAGTGATCAACTTATAAAAATTAGCCTGTCTGGCATTTCTAATTGCCTTGTTATATATGCGAAGTTGCTATCACAGAATATCATAATGGACCTGCAACTTTGACTTTCTCCACTTCCGTTCTCCCTTAATGACATTTCTCTTTAATTGTTTCCTCACTCATCCAAGGAGCTCTCCATTTGGATGTGGCCTTTTTCAACATTACTGGAGATGTAGCATCAATGGTTGGCCTTAATTTGCTATTAAAGTTATCAACTAAATCACAAGAGGAACACAGAATAGTTAATGGTGTGTTGTTCAAACCCAATACAAACAGTAGCAACTTCAGAGTTAAGATGTAGTAAAAAAATACACAGTGGTGATCAGATAAAGCAACATCAACAATAGAGGATATGTCAATAGAAAGCCCCTTGGTAATAACCAGGTCCAGAGTATGGCTGTGGTTATGGGTGGGCCCAGTAACATGTTGTATAAAGTCTATAGAGCTTCAAAGATGTAATAGATTCACTGGCCTTGGAGTTCGTCTCTTTGTCAACATGAATATTAATATTATATTATTTTTTTCATAGTTCTCAAGGACAATAGACAATAGTTCAGAGAAATCAGTAAAGAAAGTGGGACAGTGGCCTATACAGGCTTATAGCTAGCACTGGTGGCTGACATTTAAACGGTATTGAATGATGCTCAAAAGTCCCCAAATGAAATGTCCTTTCAGCTGATAGTATTTCCCTTTTCTGATAGAGTATGAAAAGCTGTAGTCTGTGGGAGAGGCTTCAATAAGGCACTACAGTCTGAAGACACGTTTCAGTGAGAAACATGCAATCAACTTTGCGCTCAGTAATAAGGTCATATCTGATTAAATAAAGGTTAAAGAAATACAAAAAAAAGTAATTCACAAGGTTTTACTAGTGATTTCTCTAACATTTTAAAAGCGCCATATTCAATGAGTGGGCCACTCTGCCCCTGGGGCATCTGCCTCAAGGTAACCAATTGAATAACCACCAAATTATTGGTTGTAAAATCTATCAATAAATAGTCTCCAATCTATCAGAATGGTAGGATATGACAGTTTGTATAAACTCACTAGAAGGCGGAGCTAGAGGAACATAACTTAGTTTATTCACAATAACCATAGTGCCGTTTCTACTGGAGTTGATATGCTTTCCAAGTCCTCTGTTGCTTATTCTGACACGGAGGATTGGAGCACTACCAGACCCTGTCTGTCAGTCTCTAAAAGTTTGCGATGTTGCTGGAAATAATCCTGAAACCTCTGGTTAGGGTGAATCCTGTCTTTTAAAAAAGTGCTGGTTGCTCCCACAGCAAATTATAGTTGTCACAAAAGGAGGCATTCCAGTTGTTGCAAAGGTTCTTCAGGTACTCGTTTAGGGCAACTAGTCGTCTGAAACATTCCGAACCCCTTTGATAGCACAGGAGGGTGCCAGAGATAAATATGCTAGTGAGGGTGTAAAAAAAAAAAGTGTAGTCCTCCCTCAGATCACCTAAAGCGAAGGTCGTTAAAACCTACATGAGTGATGATGGTGTCCATATTGGAGTAGTTGTCCAGAACTGTGGACTGGAGGGAGTTGATGTCATGGACACGGGCTCCTGGGTGACTGTGGACCTTGGTCAGTCCACAGACCATAGGCAGGCCAAATCTCTCACCATCGAGCTGTCCACAAAGATTCCCCCTCTTTCTAATTTCTAACAGATTTGAATCTGTCACCTATGGAACCACTTTAATCAGGTGTGCTGTTTTAGAATCGTATTTTGGCATATGTTTGAAAATGACATTTGATTGGCTGCTTCATTACAGGATTTGCATGTTCTGTTAAAATGAATTACCATAATCTAAATGTGATTTCTGTCATTCTGAGCAACGTGGGTGGACCCCTTTTTTTAAATGGTTACGCACCCAATGGATATGGGTCCAGTACATTTAAAAATACAGCAAATTTAAATCTTCCCAGTCACGTTGTCCTAACGGAAACCCTGCTCTGCTAGACTATTCCCAGAAGTCATGTGATTTCAGAGCTTTTTCCTGTCAGTGTAGTGCAGTATCTTGGATCTCTTTTACTCTGACTTTCATCCTCGACTTGGCTCATACAGCTGGTTAGCCTGCACAAGTAAGGCATTGTACCTTCTACACACTGGTTTACAGAAGTAGATTTCAAGATGATTATGCAATGCACTGGCTTAGTGAATAATACAAATAAAGCTATGGGATTGATAGCAATTGCTTCATGAACCAGATTAGGAGAGGTTCTGCCAAAGTCTCAGGGCACAGCTTGAGAGAGGATGTTAAGTGCTGAATTTTTCATGTCTCTTCTCTTACAAGTGACATCAATGAGGGGTCATAGCTTTCACCTGGTCTGTCCATGTTTAATGTTTTGTACACTGTGAATGCTGAGATCAGAGGTGTTTTAAACTCTCCGTTAATATTAAATATCAATTGAGAGAGTTTAAAACACCTCTGATCTCAGCATACATTGAGTGTACAAAACATTAGACATGGACTGACCAGGTGAAAGCTATGATCCCTTATTGATGTCATTTGTTAAATCCACTTCAATGGGTGTAGATGAAGGGGAGGATACTGCTTAAAGAAGGAATTTCAAGCCTTGAGACATTGATTGTGTATGTGTGCCATTCAGAGGGTGAATGGGCAACACAAAGATTTGAACAGGGTAGGGTAGTACCGCCAGGCACACCGGTATGAGTGTCAAGAACTGCAACGCTGCTGTTTTTTTTTTTGCACTCAACCGTTTCCTGTTTGCATCAAGAATGGTCCACCACCCAAAGCACATCCAGCCAACTTGACGCAACTGTGGGAAGCTTTGGAATCAACATGGGCCAGCATCCATGTGGAACACTTTCGATACCTTGTAGAGTCCATGCCCTGACAAATTGATGCTGTTCTGAGGGCAAACGGGGGTGCAACTTAATGTTAGGAAGGCATTCTTAATGTGTTGTTCACTGTGCATACATGGACACTATGAATAAATAATTACATGTAGTTTATGATATTATGCTTCATGTATCAGATTAATGAAAAACATTATCATATAGTGAATCATTTTGAATAACACTCACTGTCCAGATATCCCCTTGGTGTGAAACTTGTGCTCATTTAAACACCTCTCCTCTTCCAGATGAGTTTGACGCCTACATCATTGTGTCCTTCGTCAACGCCACCCTGGTTCTGTCTATTGGAGAGACCGTAGAGGAAGTGACAGACTCTGGCTTCCTGGGGACCACCCCCACCCTCTCCTGCTCTCTGCTGGGGGAGGATGCTCTGGTGCAGGTCAGTATAACACCCACATTACAGGCCTCTCCAGGGGCCTGAACATGCACCTTATACAATGCCGATGGTAAAAGTGATATAAAGCTGAAGGGAGATTAAGTGTATGGGAGATGTAATATTGCTGTTGAAGTGATGAGTCTTCATGTCTCTTCTCTGACATAATAATGGAGAGAGCTTAAACACATCTGATCTCAGCATTATACACAGACACCCTGGCCAGGCCCCTTCCCCAACCCTGTGTAAACTGTGAATTGTCTTGTGCAGGTGTATCCTGATGGGATCCGTCACATCCGTGCTGATAAGCGTGTGAATGAGTGGAAGACTCCAGGGAAGAAGACCATTGTGCGCTGTGCGGTCAACCAGAGGCAGGTGGTCATTGCTCTGACCGGAGGAGAGCTGGTCTACTTTGAGATGGACCCGGTGAGTAGTGAACCTTCATCGCCTGAGTGATTTTATTTTGTCAGCCTAGTACTGTCTTCTCTTAGTTTGACCATAGTTTCAGAATATCCTGCTAATTCGGATCGTAGATGTTTATCATAACCTTCCCCCTTTCTCTCTCCTGTACCAGTCTGGCCAGCTGAATGAGTACACAGAGAGGAAGGAGATGTCAGCTGATGTGGTGTGTATGAGCTTGGCCAATGTCCCGCCTGGCGAGCAGCGCTCCCGTTTCCTGGCTGTGGGGCTGGTCGACAACACCGTACGAATCATCTCTCTGGATCCCTCGGTATGACTCTTCTCAGGCTACAGTATTTCTTTCCCTTTCTCTTTGAAAGCCGTGCAGTCTGTCTGCCCATCTGTTTGGAATGGATTTTGTTCATATCAACTGCTCTCTGGGTCGTTAACCAGCCATAGGTGTTCTTGGGCCATGACAAAGGAACTAATCCAGAACTCAGTTTAATGTGTAACTCTGTGTTGTTATTTGTCGCACTGCTTTGCTTTGTCTTGGCCAGGTCGCAGTTGCAAATGAGAACTTGTTCTCAACTGACCTACCTGGTTAAATAAAGGTGAAATAAAAAAATAAAAAAAAGTTGATTTTTGCCCTCGTTAGTACGTGTTTGTACCATCTCTCTAAAATGTATGTAGCCCTAACCCCACTGTGTTTGTCTGGTGCAGGACTGTCTCCAGCCCCTCAGTATGCAGGCCCTGCCAGCCCAGCCTGAGTCTCTGTGTATAGTGGAGATGGGAGGAGTGGAGAAGGAAGATGAGCTAGGAGTGAAGGGCACTGTTGGTTTCCTCTACCTCAACATCGGACTACAGGTAAGCTATCTGTCCTGTGATGTCTTGAGGCTGGGTTTGTCTCTTCACTGACTAATAATGGAGAGAGTTTAAAACGCCTCTGGGGGGCCTCTCGAGTGGCGCAGCGGTCTAAGGCACTGCCTCGCAGTGCTAGCTGTGTCACTACAGATCCTGGTTCGATTCCAGGCTGTGTCTTAGCCTGCCGCGACACAGAGACCAATGAGGCAGCGCACAATTGGCCCAGCGTCGTCCGGGTTAGAGGAGGGTTTGGCCGGCCGGGATGTCCTTGTGCCATCGCGCTCTAGCAACTCCTGTGGTGGGCCGTGCGCATGCACACTGACACGGTCGCCATGTGTACAGTGTTTCCTCCGACACATTGGTGCGGCTGGCTACCGGGTTAAGTGGGCATTGTGTCAAGAAGTAGTGCAGGGTCATGTTTCGGAGGACGCACGGCTCTCGACCTTCACCTCTTCCGAGTCCACGAAATTGGGGAGTAAAAAATAATAAATAATAAAAAAAATAAAATAAAAAATAATAAAAAATAAAAAAATGCCTCTGTCAGCATATATACATACACTGTCTGTGTGACTGCACGTTTACTTCTGGCACTGTATTACTTGATATTCTGTGCTCAGTTAGAACACATTCTAGAACTTCTAGAGGCAACAACAACATGTCTTTCCTCAGAACGGTGTGTTGCTCAGGACCGTGCTGGACCCAGTGACTGGAGACTTGTCTGATACTCGTACTCGGTACCTGGGGTCGCGACCTGTGAAGCTCTTCCGGGTCAGGATGCAGGGACATGAAGCTGTAAGTGGAATGAGATTTTATTTATGTTATTTTCAGGGGTTGGGAGCTGAAACATGACATTGTGTTAATATCCTCTCTAATAGGGGTGTTACAGTTAACCAAACCCACAGTTCGGTATGTATTGCGGTTTTGGGGTACAGTGGGAAAATTAAATGCCATTCACAATGTACAGCATTCACAATATTCCTTGCCTTTCTGTTGTGACCGATTGTTATGTTGGGCCTCATGTTTCCACTCTGATGCTGCGTTTGTAACCATGTGGGAATTTACCAGTTGTGAAGTCGTAAATACCAGTTGGATGCATTCATGTGATTTCAACTTGAGAAAGACAGATGTGCTAATTGGCAACAAGCTGTCAACCATAAACTAAAAGTACAGCCAACACGCTTGTGAACAAATCATAGAGGTAAAAAAACACATGAATAGATTTTATAAATAATGTTTTGTTGCATTTAACTGCAGAGAATGCTGTTATCGAGGTTATTTCCTTAGTAGGTGACTTCAGAGGTCACCATGTGGGAGAAGTGGGTGCTCAGGATGATGGATGAGTTTCCCACTAGTAATTACCAGTCTGATGGCCATTCAAGTGGATTCTTTCCAGTCGTATATATGGTAAATTCCCACTTGGTTACGAACCCACCATGACACTGCCTCCTTCAGTGCCAGATGCGCACTTGTGACTCATAAAGGGGCCATGTCTGTAGCATGGCCCCGGGCTAATGTGATGGGCTATCACTGTTAAGTAAGCGCAACACACAGAGCATTGGCCATTTCATTGAAAGCTTTGGTTTGCTTAAATAGAGCGGGTACTAGCTGTTTACTGAAATGGTTGCAAGAGGGAAGTTCGTAATGTATTTCAAGCACTTTCACGAGGTGCTGAAATCCCCTATTCTCAAACAGAAGAGGCACATATCCACGGCTATAAACCATATAAATATAGCCTACCTGTTGGTCTAGTGATTCCGTTGACCCAGTCAGAATCAGCTGCTTGAATGCAGAGGGGAAATGATGTTGTGTTTGCGTTTCCATCTTGCTCTGGAATACTCGGGGGATGTCAGCGTAAATTTGTCAACATATTTGAGTTATTGGCATCTGCATAGGCTATTGTCGTCGACGTACTGTTAATGTTTTATCCACAACTCTGTCCATCGCCGATGTAATCTGCTGGGAAGCCAAACTGGAGATTTAAAGGATGATGGAGGATCCTCCAATTCAAGTTTATCGACCCCACTGTGCCTCACAAAAGGACAGTTTGAAATGCACCAATTAAGATTTTAGTTTTGATTACAACGGAATAGCCATAAATGTTTTTTTTCTAGCTCAGATCTACTCAAGAGGCAGAGATCCCCAACCGGTTCAGTACGAATACGTGTACCGTTACACACTTACTCTCTGACCATTGAACCCCTCTATCTCCCCTAGGTGTTGGCCATGTCTAGCCGCTCCTGGCTGAGTTACTCTTACCAGTCCCGCTTCCACCTGACGCCCCTGTCCTATGAGACACTGGAGTACGCCTCAGGCTTCGCCTCTGAACAGTGTCCTGAGGGCATTGTGGCCATCTCCACCAACACCCTGAGGTACACACACACCCTTACACTCAAACTCGTCAAAAACCTACATTCCAAATGCATCCATCCATATTGAGGATGTCTTCATTGGCAAGACTTGAAGAGTTACTGCTGTTGAAGTGAGTCATGTCCCTTCTCTGACAAACCAATGGAGAGTGCTTAAACATCTCTAATCTCAGCATTTACGGAGATCATATCTCGTTTTCTGTCATTCCTCCTCAAGCATAGTAATTCTCAATTATAACACTGATATTTAACTTATGAGGGATATGTCCCATGACTCCAAGTTATTCCTGTTCCCGTTATGCCATTAACACCTGTTATGTGGTACACATGTTGACACATCCTTTGTCTCCCTCTTAGGATTCTGGCCTTGGAGAAACTGGGTGCCGTTTTCAACCAGGTGGCCTTCCCCCTGCAGTACACGCCTCGCAAGTTTGTCATCCACCCAGAGACCAACAACCTGATACTCATAGAGACTGATCACAATGCCTACACAGAGGCCACCAAGGCCCAGCGCAAGCAGCAAATGGCAGAGGTAGGGTTCTGACCAACAGGGCCCAATGTACTGAGAGATTGGGAACAGTGTGACTTTGACTGAGGCTACATGTTGTACACCCAGGCTTTGTAGCTTGTGTAGGCTGATATTATGAAAGTGGAGTCATAAGATACATTGGGCTGGCACAATTACCATATAACTGTGTAACCAACGGTTATGGATCTCTCTCACCCCCTCCTCCCTACTGTCTTCTCTGTTTGTAACTGACACCATTTCTGTGTTGTTCCCCTCTACAGGAGATGGTTGAGGCAGCAGGTGAGGATGAGAGGGAGCTGGCAGCAGAGATGGCCGCTGCCTTCCTCAATGAGAACCTGCCAGAGGCCATCTTTGGGGCACCCAAGGCTGGGTCAGGCCAGTGGGCCTCTCTGGTGCGTCTGATCAACCCCATCCAGGGCACCACTCTGGACCTGGTCCAACTCGAGCAGAACGAGGCTGCCTTCAGGTGAGGACAGAGGAGAGTCTAGATGGAAAAGGGACACTAGGGCAATGTTATTAATGGCTATGCTGGTTTAAGCTATTCTCAATGTAATTGCAGTGTATTTGGTGATGGTGAAACGAGCCATCTGAGCTGTCATTCAGGGCAGGGTTTGAGGAGAGGGATGTCATGCTGTTGAAGTATTGAGTCCTCATGTCTCTTCTCAGACTTTAGAATAATCTCTGCATTATACACAAAGTCTACAGAATTTGACATAGTGAATCAGAGTGATGGTAAATACTTTGGTTCATCTATCATACCCACCTCCCTTATTTTCCTCTTTCTCTGTTCTGTCCCTGCAGTGTGACTGTGTGTCGGTTTGCCAGTGGAGGTGATGACTGGTATGTGCTGGTGGGAGTGGCACGGGACATGATTCTTAATCCCCGCTCTGTGGGAGGCGGCTTCATCTACACCTATCGGCTGGGAGGGGGAGGGGACAAGCTGGAGTTTATGCACAAGGTGAGGATATGACTAATCCAGTGGTTTGTGTCTCTGGCTGGTTGACCACAGCTGTGTGCACAGGAATTCCCCAACTTATTTCTGAACGGTCATAATTGGGCTGAGAGAGTCTGAGTACTATCATACTTGCCCCCACCCCCTCCCCTTTACCCAACTCCCAGAGGGACAATGGTTACTTTGGTCTGACAGAACTTTTTCCAGTGTCAGCGAGTCTTATCAATATTCTTCACTTTATTAATGGAATCAGAAACTGTAGCGTTTTATTTTTTTCCCTCAAACTTCCCCCTGTAATTATTTTGTTTTTCAGTCAATTGACAGTTATGACGGAGGTCTGGAGGTTTTTGTTCTGGAGTCTGTCTGTGAAGATATTTCAACATGTCCAGGTGATAACTCAAGCTTGGTTCCCAAGTTTCTAAACCATACCGAACCATCTTAAGTATACAGTCGTGGCCAAAAGTTTTGAGAATGACACAAGTATTGGTCTCCACAAAGTTTGCTGCTTCAGTGTTCTTAGATCTTTATGTCAGTAGTTACTATGGTACACTGAAGTATAATTACAAGTATTCCATAAGTGTCAAAGGCTTTCATTGACAATGACATTCAGTTTATGCAAAGAGTCAATATTTGCAGTGTTGACCCTTTTTTTTTCAAGACCTCTGCAATCTGCCCTGGCATGCTGTCAATTAACTTCTGGGCCACATCCTGACTGATGACAGGCCATTCTTGCATAATCAATGCTTGGAGTTTGTCAGAAGTTGTGGGTTTTTGTTTGTCCACCCACCTCCTTGAGGATCAACCACAAGTTCTCAATGGGATTAAGGTCTGGGGAGTTTCCTGGCCTGGACCCAAAATGTCGATGTTTTGTTCCCCGAGACACTTAGTTATCACTTTTGCCTCATGGCAAGGTGCTCCATCATGCTGGAAAAAGCATTGGTCGTCACCAAACTGTTCTTGGATCGTTGGGAGAAGTTGTTCTCGGAGGATGTGTTGGTACCATTCTTTATTCATGGCTGTGTTCTTAGGCAAAATTGTGAGTGAGCCCACTCCCTTGGCTGAGAAGCAACCCCACACATGAATGGTCTCAGGATGCTTTACTGTTTGATTGACACAGGACTGATGGTAGCTCTCACCTTGTCTTCTCCGGACAATGTGTTTTTCGGATGGCCCAAACAATCGGAAAGGGGATTCATCAGAGAAAATGACTCTACCCCAGTCCTCAGCAGTCCAATCCCTATACCTTTTGCAGAATATCAGTCTGTCCCTGATGTTTTTCCTGGAGAGAAGTGGCTTCTTTGCTGCCCTTCTTGACACCAGGCCATCCTCCAAAAGTATTCGGCTCACTGTGCGTGCAGATGCACTCACACCTGCCTGCTGCCATTCCTGAGCAAGCTCTGCACTGGTGGTGCCCCGATCCCGCAGCTGAATCAACTTTAGGAGAAGGTCCTGGCATTTGCTGGACTTTCTTGGGCACCCTGACACCTTCTTCACAACAATTGAACCTCTCTCCTTGAAGTTCTTGATGATCCGATAAATGGTTGATTTAGGTGCAATCTTACTAGCAGCAATATCCTTGCCTGTGAAGCCCTTTTTGTGCAAAGCAATGATGACGGCACGTGTTTCCTTGCAGGTAACCATGGTTGACAGAGGAAGAACCATGATTTCAAGCACCACCCTCCTTTTTAAAGCTTCCAGTCTGTTATTCTGACTCAATCAGCATGACAGAGTGATCTCCAGCCTTGTCCTCGTCAACACTCTCACCTGTGTTAACGAGACAATCACTGATGGCAGCTGGTCCTTTTGTGACAGGGCTGAAATGCAGTGGAAATGTTTTTTGGGGATTAAGTTCATTTTCATGGCAAAGACTTTGCAATTAATTGCAATTCATCTGATCACTCTTCATGACATTCTGGAGTATATGCAAATTGCCATCATCAACACTGAGGCAGCAAACTTTGTGGAGACCAATACTTTTGGCCATGACTGTAGTGTCGTTATACTATTTGAATTGAGGACACTTAATCATTATTTTAGCAATCCGCAGTACAAGACATACTAAATGCCCCGCCTGCAGATGTGAGCTAAAAGGCGCACTTGAGATGAGTTTTTAGGTTATGGATGGAGAAAGTGAACTTTCCATTTCAACAATTTTAGCTCAGTTGGAGTGCTGCTTTGCGTTTTATTAACAGCAAAGGTTGCGTTAAATAGGCGCAATATTTGTTTACTGACTCATTTGACGATGTTAAATTCATTGGCACCAAACATACAAACAAAAGGATTCAATGTGAAAGTTGATGCATGTAGGCCCTTCATATATAGGCTATGCACATCACTTCATATTAAGCATCAATTTATTGAATCAGTTGGGGGTTTTTCTTGTTTAAACCACAAGCAACACCTGTCAAACTAAGACATTTTGCTCAATACAGAGGAATGTTGATGTCAACTTGGCAGATTCTGACGGGACTTATATTACGGATATGCTAATTTGTGCTCGTGCTCATAATTACATAACCTTTTCTCCCACCCAATAAAACAAATCCTATGTGAACAGGGCTATAGCCTAAAAAAGGGTTTTTCTTTATTTGCACTATTTTTTACATTGTAGAATAAAAGTGAAGACATCAAAACTATAACACAAAAAGTGTTAAACAAATCTAAATATATTTGAGTTTCTTCAAAGTAGCCACCCTTTGCCTTGATGACAGCTTTGCACACTCATGGCATTCTCTCAACCAGCTTCATGAGGACCGCCACAGGAAAGGAAGACCCAGAAATACCTCTGCTGCAGAACAGGTTACCAGCCTCAGATTGCAGCCCAAATAAATGCTTCACAGAGTTCAAGTAACAGACACATCTCAACATCAACTGTTCAGAGGAGACTGTGTGAATCAGGCCTTCATGGTCAAATTGCTGCAAAGAAACCACTACTAAAGGACACCAAGAAGAAGAGACTTGCTTGGGCCAAGAAACATGAGCAACATTTTAGATTTTTGGTTCCAACCACAACCAAATGTAGATGGTTTGGGCTGAGTCGGACAGCAGAGAAGGAAAAGCAGCCAACAAGTGCTTAGCATATGTGGGAACTCCTTCAAGACTGATGGAAAAGCATTCCAGGTGAAGCTGGTTGAGAGAATGCCAAGAGTGTGCAAAGCTGTCAAGGCGAAGGTGGCTATTTGAAGAATCTCAAATATAAAATATATTTTGATTTGTTTAACACTTTTCTTGGTTACTACATGATTCCATATGTGTCATGTCATAGTTTTGACGTCTTTACTTTTATTCTACAATGTAAAAAATAGTTCAAATAAAGAAAAACCCTTGAATGAGTAATATTCCAAACATTTGGCCCCCTGTGTGTGTGTGTGTGTGTGTGTGTGTGTGTGTGTGTGTGTGTACAGTTGATGTCCGAAGTTTACATACACTTAGGTTGAAGTCATTAAAACTAATTTTTCAACCACTCCACAGATTTCATGTTAATGAACTATAGTCTACTTTGTGCATGACACAAGTCATTCTTCCAACAATTGTTTACAGACAGATTATTTCACTTATAATTCACTATCACAATTCCAGTGGGTCAGAAGTTTACATACACTAAGTTGACTGTGCCTTTAAACAGCTTGGAAAATACTGAGTGAAGGGTCTGAATACTTATGTAAATGTGATATTTCCTTTTGCAAGAATTTCTATTAACCTGTTTTTGCTTTGAATAAGGCTGTAACGTAACAAAATGTGGAAAAAGTCAATGGGTCTCAATACTTAACGAATTCATTCTTTTGTAGAGCAAGACTTTGGATTTCACCCCCATCTCGAAATCGAATGTTTTTTATGGAGTGATCTTCTCTTCTCGCTTCGGCCATGCAGTGCTCCTCACAAAACTGATTGCTGTCCTCATTATAAAATGATAAACTTTACCCTGTATATCTAAAAAATAACCATATACACGGATTGTTTAAGGTACAGTGCGCGAAGCTTGGCACAGTGCACAGTTTGATTAGGCTAATGATATTGCCTGGGGTTGTTCTCCATGCAATCTCCATAGACAAACATTGGCAGTAGAATGGCCTGTACTGAAGAGCTCAGTGACTTTCAAAGTGGCACCGTCATAAGATGCCACCTTTCCAACAAGCCAGTTCGTCAAATATCTGCCCTGCTAGAGCTGCCCCGGTCAACTATAAGTGCTGTTATTGTGAAGTGGAAATGTCTCAGAGCAACATTGGCTGTTCCGCGATGTGGTATGCCACACAAGTTCACAGAATGGGATCCCAGAGTGCTGGAGCGTGTAAAAATTGTCTGTCCTTGGTGAAACGCTCACTACCAAATTCCAAACTGTCTCTGAAGTAATCTCAGCACAAGAACTGTTCGTCAGGAGCTTGATGAAATGGGCTTCCATGGCCGAGCAGCCGCACATTACCCTAAGATCACCATGCGCAATGCCAAGCGTCTGCTGGAGTGGTGCAAAACTTGACGCCATTGGACTCTGGAGCAGTGGAAATGCGTTCTCTGGAGTGATGAATCACGCTTCACCATCTGGCATTCCGATGGACTAATCTTGGTTTGGCGGATGCCAGGAGAATGTTTGTTTGGTGTAGAAGCAATAATGGTCTGGGGCTGTTTTTCATGGTTTGGGCTAGGCCCCTTACTTCCAGTGAACGGAAATCTTAACGCTACAGCATACAATGACATTCTAGACGATTCTGTGCTTCCAACTTTGTGGAAACAGTTTGGAGAAGGCCCGACCTAACTAATGCTCTTGTGACTGAATGGAAGCACGTCCCCGCAGTCTAGTGGAAAGCCTTTCCACAAGTGTGGAGGCTGTTATTGCAGCAAAGGGGGGACCAACTCCGTATTGATGCCCATGATTTTGGAACGAGATGTTCGACAAGCAGATGTCCACATAATTTTTTTTGTGTAGTGTATCTTGAACATTTGAAACAGGGACTGATGCGTATTGGTGGATTGTTACATACCTATAATTTAATGTTGTTTTGATTGTCAGACTCCAGTGGAGGACGTTCCTCTGGCCATCGCTCCATTCCAGGGCCGTGTGCTGGTGGGCGTTGGGAAACTGCTGCGCATCTACGACCTGGGCAAGAAGAAGCTGCTGCGCAAGTGTGAGAACAAGGTGAGACGGGGAGCCTGACGTGTCTCATACAAGTTCTTCACCTCCAGTGTTTTTTTGTACCTTTTATTTAACTAGGCAAATCAGTTAAGAACAAATTCTTATTTACAATGACAATAAACTCAGACGACTCTGGGCCAATTGTGCGCCACCCAGTGTTAGCTTAGTTAAAATGTAGATAAGACTGACTCTACTGTGTAATGATTCATGGCACTAAGTGCTGGTATGTTTTTGGTTTCATACTTAATTACCAAGGGATCCTTGTGTGAAGTTTGCTATTCTTAATTTAACTTAAATGTTACAATGTTGACACAGAGGAAGGGTTTGGTTGAAGACTAACCTAAATACTAACTTCAGGTCAATGTCTCAAAGGAATCAAGGTAACCACTTGAATTATTTGTGATTGAGGAGATGATTGATTTGTAAGAATCTCCTTTCGAAAGCAAAGAGGGCAAGGATAAAAGGCCACCGCATCATTCATCCATTGGACATTTTATCACGGTCGACCTCTTGTTTAGGTTCCAGACCTTTCAAATAAAATCCATATGGCAGTAGTAGGTCAGTTAGTGACAGAGATGTTTAGTTGTTTAATGACGTCATCTCTCGTTTCCAGCATGTCCCCAACCTGGTGACAAGCATCCACACCATCGGTCAACGGGTCATAGTGACTGACGTACAGGAGAGTCTGTTCTGGGTGCGCTACAAGCGCAGCGAGAATCAGCTGATCATCTTTGCCGACGACACCCACCCTCGCTGGGTCACCACCGCCTGTCTGCTGGACTACGACACCATGGCTTCAGCCGACAAGTTTGGCAACATCAGCATTGTACGTGGCCACTCTTTATGGTTCCTTTCTGACAAAGGTGTTGGGTGTTATATCGCTTTGTACCTTTTCTCTTGATGCCTCACATTAACAGTTTGATCCCATTTATGATATTTCAATCATGCCACAAACATATTGAAGGCTTTTATTGGTGAAGATGTTAGAACTTACACTTTGTACCTCCTAAGGTGCGCCTACCCCCCAACACCAGTGACGACGTGGATGAGGACCCAACTGGGAACAAGGCGTTGTGGGATAGGGGTCTGCTGAACGGAGCCTCTCAGAAGGTACACACTTTCTGCTCCCCTGTCACAGCATCACATCTCTTTAGAGACAGATGCCCAGGAGAACTCTGCTTCTGTCTAATTAAGGAATCTGTCAGTTTTTGTCTTTGTGATGTTGTGGTTTGTCTCATCCCAGACCCGGCCTATAACAGACCTGCTCTACATACTTTGGCAGCTGTCCAGGCCAAATCGCTGTTTAACATGTTGTTTTCCATTTAGCTGTTTATTGGAAGCTTTCAGGAGCTACATTTTTTAGGTAGTCAGTGGGAAATTCCCTCCATTTTGAACTTATTGTGGGCAATTGGTAAAAAGGGTGCATGTAAGCAATGTTTTATGGGTGGGGAGTGTGACGTGAGTGAGAATTTTTCTGTATTGGCCATGTCTGTCTGACCCTGTACCATGTCTCTTCTCCTGTGTCAGGCTGAAGTGATCATGAACTACCACATCGGGGAGACTGTCCTGTCACTGCAGAAGACCACACTGATACCCGGAGGCTCAGAGTCTCTGGTCTACACAACCCTGTCTGGAGGTATCGGCATCCTGGTGCCCTTCACCTCCCACGAGGTACCTAACACTGACACACACACACACACACACTTTCATTAAATACCTAAAGTACACATCCATCCATATTGAGAACTGTCTTCATTGGCAAGACTTGAAAATGGGAGTTATGTTCATAGAAAAAAGAATCAGAATACTAGAATGTACATTAACCTTATGATGGGATCAAGGTCAGCCATGTTGGTCAGTGAGTTGGTCAACCATGGTTTGCCAGTGCTGTGATAAGATATTGTGTAAAATAATTAATTTGGAGAATTTATCTGCACTGTATGTTTTTAGCTAGCTAGCTAGCTAACCAGCTGGTTTTAAAAGGAATGTTTCCATAAGTGTTTTTCAAATTAACTGCCAACATTCCATTCAAGCAATGCAGTCAATCCACAGCCATACACTGTCTGAAATCAGTTGATGATAGGACAATTAGACAAGTTGTAAATGCAACAAGTACTGATATTGTATCATAATGGTACTCGTAGCTTTCCAAGAAAACACATTTTACGTTTGTGGTTTGTTTACATATATTTTAGAGGCTATTTATATAGACACTTTGTATGAAACCTTTTCTATTTATGACAATTTAGGTAGACACTTCTATTACACAATTTTGGATATCACATGCCTTTTATTTTCCTTTAAGTAAAAGCAGGATTATGCCTCTACTGCCATTAATTCCTATTAGAGTGGTTTGGATTTCTCCCTGACCAATATGGCTGCCATTTTTATCCCATTCAAGAACTTTATGACATAGCCCCTCCTAGTAATTTAATATAATGTCTATGGTTATGTTGTTATAGTGATGTGTAATGTTTATTCTATGACAAACAAATGGAGAGAGCTTAAACATCTCTGATCTCAGCATATACACAGATCATCTCATCTTTCTCTCGTTCCCTCCTCAATCCTCCACAATTATACACAATGAAGGATTGTTTTTGACTTATTATAGTGAATGTTTTGATATATTGATGCCACTTATTTAATCTATGGTGTGCCTCTTATCTTTCTTCAGGACCATGACTTCTTTCAGCACTTAGAGATGCACATGCGCTCAGAGTTCCCCCCTCTGTGTGGGAGGGACCACCTCAGCTTCCGCTCCTACTACTTCCCTGTAAAGGTAGGTACTAACTAAGTTGACTTACTATTCCCATAGGATGGTGGGACAAATAAAGACACACTTTATACTCCCTGCTACTAATTCCTCAGCATGTAGACGGAATGTGCACAGAGGACACCACTATGTTTACAAATGGAATCTGGCACCAAATCCACTGGGTGAAAACTTATGCCAATAACCCACTGTTGTGTGTGTAGGGGCTCATTCCAAGTCCCCAGTACATTTGGCTGGATCTTAAGACATGCTGTGAATTATTGCCTGTCGAACATGATGGCAGAAATAAATCAGAAGCTTTGTTCTTTGGCCATCCAGACAGTCTGCCTTCTGTATCTGACCTTCTCCCTCTGTCCTGTCTATCTGTGTGTCTGTAGAATGTGATAGATGGAGATCTGTGTGAGCAGTTCAACTCCATGGACCCCCACAAGCAGAAGAGTGTTGCTGAAGAGCTGGACCGTACACCACCTGAGGTCTCAAAGAAACTGGAGGACATCCGCACACGTTATGCCTTCTAGAACCCTCATGTTCCGTACATACACAAATACACTCACATACAAACTGTCATTTACAACAACTTGTTGAGACTTTGCTGCATGGTGGAAACCAGCAGCACACCTGTTCCCCTGTGTTAACATGAAGAGGGGGTGAGAGCTTTCATGGTTTCCGGCCGAGAAGTTGACAACATATTTTTCCATCTATGGACGCTCAGAATCGACCTTTAGGCCCTGAGTTTATTTGTTTGTTAGGCCTATAAATACTTAAGTCTATGGTGAATATTTACCCCGTGGTTTTCACTCCTAGGATGCCATTTTAAACCTAGCCGGATTCTTTAGAATTGATCATGTGTATTTCATCAGTGCTATAGACGCATACAGGAGAATTCATTGGGTTTTAATGCGTGTGACGCATTGCCAAGTAAACCCTTTGATTTAATTAACTGTTTTTGCATTGTGTATTTGTTGAAACAATCCATTTGGAGTTTTTGTGCTGTAATTTAGTGCCACAAATGAAAAGGACTTTTCTTTTCAATGTCAATTTTATCAGATTTTTTTACGTGCTTAAAAAGTGTATTCCTTTGATGGACGAATTGTCCACATCTATTATACAAAATGACAGGATTGTGTACAATTGCAAAGGAATACAGCTGGATTGTGGACCTCAAATTTTTTTGTTGCCCTTAATAGTCATGGGGTCAGGCTTTTTGTAAATATTTTTTTTTTTTGTAATCTTTTGTACTTCCTTGTCTGTCACAATAGCTATCTTCCCATTAACTTGCCCAGTGTTTTATTTTATTATTGTTTAGAAAGTTTGCATAAAAAATAAATGTGACTATTGCCTGCTAGGTTGCGTTTCCATTTATCTGTCTTGTGTCGATTTAAAAACAGCTGGACGTAATGTCACACACACACAACAAACACTTTCACAACCTACAGCAGCTAGGTTCCCATCCAATTGGCAAGATTTAAAATGTGAATATTATAAAATCCTCAAAAACAATATATGCATTTTCCCACCAGAGATGTTTCCATCAAATTGACTTGTTGCAGATTAAAGGCTATGCGTGATGACATGATGCACAAAAAAATTACTTGTGCGCTTAAATTCCCATGTACCGAATAAAACATTTGTTTAACGGGTTGGATGGTTTTCTCTAGCGTCCATGTTTTACTATTTTTTTTTTCTTTTTTTGACTTTTTTGACAGGTATGACGGAAGCCAGAATTTTTTTTGCGATGAGGCTTTAAGTAAAAGTTGATACATGTAGGCACCTCATATATCGGCTATGCGCAGCACTTAGCTCAATTTATCAAATCAGTTATTGTTTTCTTGCTCAACCTGCGAACAACACCTGTCAAACTCCGATATTTCTCTCAAAACAGGGATGTCGATTTGCATGGGACTAGTATTATCAGAGTAGGTTATTCTGGCTGGAATTGTCTCAATACTTTCTGAATGCACTGTAGGTGTTTGGAAAGTAGCAGTGTGGTGTCTTTAACTGAGGTTAGTTGTGCGATTAGTTATCCCAGTGGATGTTGGCATAAAGAGGTGTTGGTTATTAATTGGAAGTTTGAATTTGGTTGTCATTCACCACAGTTTGACTCGAGACTTAACCCGTTGCCATGTCAATGTGGACTCGAGATTAGGGTAAAACATCCTTTCTGCCAGAGAAAGACATCCCAATTATGCAAAAATGCATGCATATGTTTGCATAAGTTATACTTGTCTCAGATATAGCTGTTTCAGACATTTCTTTAGTTCACTGTTATAATTTGTGTTCTTATTTACTTCAATGTGTTCTAAAATAACATTTTATTCAAACTTCCTGATGTAACTGCAAGCAAGAATTCAAACGTTAGAAGACTAACTACACTAGTGAGCACCAGGGTCGTTACACTTAGACCCTGCCCCTTGTTTGAGGGTGTAAGGATCCCGAAGTTGGGAAATTTCCATCACTGGAGAGTCATTGGTCTCCATCTTCTGGGATTTCCCCCCTGATGTCACTTAGTCTGGACCAGCAGATGGTGTTATGATCGAGGTTTGGTTTGGAAGGTTTGGGTCTGCATGGAATGCCCCTGCCCTTCTCTCTAAAAATCTTAAGTGTCTATTTGGCTCTTGGCCCACTGCCTGAAATCTCAAATGAGTGCATGTCAATTGTCTGAAGTGATCTTGATGTGAAAACATTCAATAAAACTATTGTGTACCAGAGGTGTTTGCTTTACCAGCAAGTTTTCACACAGAGCAGATGAAGGGAACGAAACAAGGGGGCGAGGATACCACTTTGACTTGGCTACCCACTCCTACTAGTGTGATGATGGCATTTATTGCATTCTAATTATGCCTAGATCTTACAGCTAACCGATGATAATTATGAATGGACTTGGGTCAGAGGGCAAATTAATGTCAGGCAATACCTGAATATTCTCAAAAACTGCAAAAGAGAGTTAGTTGACCAAAACCAACTAACCACTCCTTTGAAGCCATTGAGGTATTATTTGCCAGATCTTGTCATTCCTGCCCACCTCTACCGCGGGATAAAGGCCAAAGAATCCATGACCCACATGGGCGTTTGAGGTGGGACAATTTGGTACCCTAGCTGTACCATTTATTTCTGTATAGTAATCTAATGTTGGGGCATATTACTTTGTTTTAATGTAACTCCTTAATCACCATGATAAATAAAATACGTTTTCTAGAATGTACTTTTAACAGAGCTGAGATTTACTTTCAATCAAATCAAAGTTTATTTGTCACGTCCGCCGAATACAACAGGTGTAGACCTTACAGTGAAATGCTTACTTACAAGCCCTAACCAACAGTGCAGTTTAAGTAGAAAATAAGTATGTAAACAAGAGGTAAAGAAATAAATATAAAAAACAGTAAAGTGACAGTAAAAAATATATATATACAGTTGTATGCAAAAGTTTGGGCACCCCTCTGAGGCTGCATAATAATTTACTCTGTCGTCACAGAAAATGATCACAGTGGCATGCCATTCATTTTCTAATAAAAGCTGAGTACTGGGGTATTGTCCAGACAAAGATTTTTAGTGTAGCAATATTAAGTTGTATGAAATTAAATCAGATGTGAAAAATAGGCTATGCAAAAATTTGGGCACCCTTGTCATTCTGTTGATTTGAATACCTGTAACTACTACTAACTACTAATTAATTGGAACACACAATTGGTTTGGTGAGCTCATTAAGCCTTGAACTTCCAATCATGAGAAAAGGTATTTAAGGTGGCCAATTGCAAGTTGTTGTTCTCTTTGACTCTCCTCTGAAGAGTGGCAACATGGGGGCTTCAAAACAACTCTCAAATTACCTGAAAACAAAGATTGTTCAACATTATGGTTTAGGGGAAGGCTACAAAAAGCTATCGCAGAGATGTAAGCTGTCAGTGTCCACTATGAGGAACATAGTGAGGAAATGGAAGACCACAGGCACAGTTCTTGTTAAGGCCAGAAGTGGCTGGCCAAGTAAAATATCGGAGAGGCAAAGGCGAAGGATGGTGAGAACGGTCAAAAACAGCCCACAGACCACCTCCAAAGACCTACAACATCATCTTGCTGCAGATGGTGTCACTGTGCATCGTTCAACCATTCAGCGCACTTTGCACAAGGAGAAGCTGTACGGGAGAGTGATGCGGAAGAAGCCTTTTCTGCACACATGCCACAAACGCACATTTGGACAAGCCAGCTTCATTTTGGAATAAGGTGCTGTGGAATGATGAAACAAAGATTGAGTTATTTGGTCATAACAAGGGGCGTTAGGCATGGCGGCAAAAGAACACAGCGTTCCAAGAAAAACACTTGCTACCCACAGTAAAATTTGGTGGGGGTTCCATCATGCTGTGGGGCTGTGGCCAGTGCCGGTACTGGGAATCTTGTTAAAGTTGAGGGTCGCATGGATTCCACTCAATATCAGCAGATTCTTGGGAATAATGTTGAAGAATCAGTCACAAAGTTGAAGTTACGCCGGGGCTGGATATTTCAACAAGACAACGACCCAAAACACTGCTCAAAATCTACCCGGGCATTTATGCAGAGGAACAAGTACAATGTTCTGGCCATCCCAGTCCCCAGACCTGAATATCATTGAGAATCTGTGGGATGATTTGAAGCGGGCTGTCCATGCTCGGCAACCATCAAACCTAACTGAACTGGAGATGTTTTGTAAGGAGGAATGGTCCAAAATACCTTCATCCAGAATCCAGACACTCATTAGAGGCTATAGGAAGCATCTAGAGGCTGTTATTTTAGCAAAAGGAGGCTCTACTAAATATTTATGTGATTTTTCTGTTGGGGTGCCCAAATTTATGCACCTGTCTAATTTCGTTTTGATGCATATTGCACATTTTCTATTAATCCAATAAACCTAATTTCACTACTGAAATATTACTGTGTCCATCAGTTATTTGATAGATCAAAATGAAATTGCTGATCCAAACACCCAATTATTTATAAATGGAAATCATGGAAATTGTCAGGGATGCCCAATCTTTTGAATACGACTGTATACAGGTGGTACCAGTACAGAGTCAATGTGCAGGGGTGCATCGGTTAGTCGGGCTAATTTTAGGTAATATGTGAGCATCGCTGTGAGTGACGGAATCTAAAACAAAAATCCAGAAAATCACATTGTATGATTTTTAAGTAATTAATTTGCATTTTATTGCATGACATAAGTATTTGATACATCAGAAAAAAAGAACTTAATATTTGGTACAGAAACCTTTGTTTGCAATTACAGAGATCATACGTTTCCTGTAGTTCTTGACCAGGTTTGCACACACTGCAGCAGGGATTTTGGCCCACTCCTCCATACAGACCTTCTCCAGATCCTTCAGGTTTCGGGGCTGTCGCTGGGCAATACGGACTTTCAGCTCCCTCCAAAGATTTTCTATTGGGTTCAGGTCTGGAGACTGGCTAGGCCACTCCAGGACCTTGAGATGCTTCTTACGGAGCCACTCCTTAGTTTCCCTGGCTATGTGTTTCGGGTCGTTGTCATGCTGGAAGACCCAGCCACGACCCATCTTCAATGCTCTTACTGAGGGAAGGAGGTTGTTGGCCAAGATCTCGCGATACATGGCCCCATCCATCCTCCCCTCAATACGGTGCTGTCGTCCTGTCCCCTTTGCAGAAAAGCATCCCCAAAGAATGATGTTTCCACCTCCATGCTTCACGGTTGGGATGGTGTTCTTGGGGTTGTACTCATCCTTCTTCTTCCTCCAAACACGGCGAGTGGAGTTTAGACCAAAAAGCTCTATTTTTTTCTCATCAGACCACATGACCTTCTCCCATTCCTCCTCTGGATCATCCAGATGGTCATTGGCAAACTTCAGACGGGCCTGGACATGCGCTGGCTTGAGCAAGGGGACCCTGCGTGCACTGCAGGATTTTAATCCATGACGGCGTAGTGTGTTACTAATGGTTTTCTTTGAGACTGTGGTCCCAGCTCTCTTCAGGTCATTGACCAGGTCTTGCCGTGTAGTTCTGGGCTGATCCCTCACCTTCCTCATGATCATTGATGCCCCACGAGGTGAGATCTTGCATGGTGCCCCAGACCGAGGGAGATTGACCGTCATCTTGAACTTCTTCCATTTTCTAATAATTGCACCAACAGTTGTTGCCTTCTCACCAAGCTGCTTGCCTATTGTCCTGTAGCCCATCCCAGCCTTGTGCAGGTCTACAATTTTATCGCTGATGTCCTTACACAGCTCTCTGGTCTTGGCCATTGTGGAGAGGTTGGAGTCTGTTTGATTGAGTGTGTGGACAGGTGTCTTTTATACAGGTAACGAGTTCAAACAGGTGCAGTTAATACAGGTAATGAGTGGAGAACAGGAGGGCTTCTTAAAGAAAAACTAAGGTGATCAAATACTTATGTCATGCAATAAAATGCAAATGAATTATTTTGGTTTTAGATTCCGTCTCTCACAGTTGAAGTGTACTTATGATAAAACTGACAGACCTCTACATGCTTTGTAAGTAGGAAAACCTGCAAAATCGGCAGTGTATCAAATACTTGTTCTCCCCACTGTAACTCTCACAGTGCAACATGCGTTGTCCATGTGAGAGTAGGCCCTCTGCAGAAGGTAAATGATTGCATCATCCACCCCGATGTTGCGCTGGTATGCAAACGGCAGGGGGTCCAGTGATGTACACACCAGTGGTGAGCGAGGACTAACCTTTCCAGGGTCTTCATGATGTGGGATGTTTGCGCTACAGGTCTGAAGTCATTCAGGACCGTTGGGTGCACCTTCTTGGCAGCCGTGAGGGTGGCCTGGAGAGCTGGAGGAGAGGTGGACAGAGCTAATATTGTACCTGTTCAAAAATTGGCTCATTGGCTCTGTCCTGGGTCCCCTCCGTCTGCCCACTAGTTGACTTTTTGAAGCCAGTGTTATTTCTCATACCCTTCCACACCTCTCTCTCCTGGCTCTGCCTCAGCTTGTCCTCCATCTTCTCCTTATACACTCTCTTCCCCTTAGCAATCTGCAACTTCAGCTTCCTCTGGACACTTTTCAATTTGTCCATGTCCCCCTCCTTGAAGGCCCTCTTCTTCTCGTTCAGCAGGGCCTGCAGGTCTCTGGTGACCCAGGGTTTATTATTTGGAAAACAGCATACCTTCCTGGTGGGTACGGTGTTGTCGACACAAAATGTGATATAGTCTGTTATGCAGTCTGTAAGTCCATCAATGCACTACCCATGAGCCTCACAGAGCACATCCCAGTCTGTTGTCTCAAAGCAGTCCTGTAGGGCCTCATTCGCCTCCGGGGACCATCTCCTAATGGTCCTAGTGGTCGCAGGCTGCTGTTGGACCATAGGCCTGTAGAGTGGGGTGAGGTGGACAAGGTTGTGATCCAATCTACCTAGGGGAGGGAGTGCAGTGGAGTTGTATGAATCCTTTACATTAGCATATAACAAGTCCAGAGTTGTATTATTCCTAGTTGGGCACTTCAAGAATTGTTTGAACGTGGACAGCGTTGAAGAGAGAGATGCGTGGTTAAAATCCCCAGAAAAGGCCAAAAAAGGCACTGGGATGCGCTATCTGCAACCTCGCGATAACAGAGTGGAAGACGTCACATGCTGTGTGCATCAGCGGAGGGCGGGAACAATAACAGCAATGGCCACCATGAATTCCCTCGGCAAATAGTAGGTTCTCAGGCTAACGGCTAACAGCTCAATGTCCGGGCTACAAAACTGTTCCTTACCAGTAATATGGCTTGGATTACACAATCTGTTGTTAACTAATAAAGCCAGCCCCCCTCCCTTACTCTTACCGGAAGAAGCACTAATCTTTGCTTTACACTTCAATCCCACCCTGCATCCACGCTGTCGCCTTTTCAACTCGTCCGGAATAACAAACTTTTCCCTGGGGTGCAGCATCGCTGTGTGTGCTAAATCCAATAGCTGGGCTCTGTTGTAAATAATTGAGGACTCTTGTGTACGTTTGGCGCTGCTAAACGTAAGAAAAAGTGCCTCAGTGATAAAAAGGACCGCTAAAACCTTCGTAAAACAGTAGCACTCCATAATCAACTGTTGCAAAAGAAAAACTCACAAAAAACATACTAAAACAACAATTAAAGCACGAACATGGGAGCTGCTTAACAGGTGACCACACAGGGCAGCGCCAACCAGAACTTCCATACAACCAGAACTTCCACTTAACCCACATTTGCTCCAGGGGTGCCGTACTACTATGGCTGATCCTATAGGTAGGCAATCATTGTAAATAAAAATGTGTTCTTAACTGACTTGCCTAGTTAAATAAAGGTGAAACAAAATGCAATGATGTGATTGTGAATAAATGGCATACATGCCTGGACCAGTGACTTTTGAGTACATGGCCAAAGTTGTAAGCCTATGGACCCTAATGTGGAGTCCTGTCCTCACCTAAGTATTAAACCCAAATAGTTTGTTTCAGAGGGCAGTCTAGTCAAGAATGAGATTTCAGAAAGAGGTAGGTGCGCTGGATGGAAAGTGAAAGTAAAAACCCGTGACAAAATGCGCCAGTAGAAGCATGTTTTTTTTAACAGGCTCTGTCCCTCATGCGGAGCTGCTGTGGGAGGCGACCACACTCACAATTCATATTTGCACATTTTGGAGAGCTGGGGACCAAAAAGGGCAAAGAAAGGGAGGCATCCGTTAGTTTCCAAAGGTCGCTTTGGTCTGAGACATGGGTTTTGTTCTGGGTGTTGCTACACGCAGATCATCTGTTGAAGACGACAAATCGTGCCAATGTCACTGACTGGATTAACGCACGCGTTGTTTCCCAGATTTGTAAGTAATTTGTGTGGAGCATGTGTGCTTTTGATCGCTGCTGCTGCTGGTTGAAGTGTTGTTCAACTTGAGTGTTGAAGTGTGGTGTGATGTGCAGGTTTGAATATAGAATTGCGATTTGTAACGCGTTGCGCAAATATTGGATCTGCTCCGCTTCATAGGCTACTGATGCGCGGCCCACTTTTTTTTATACGGTCTTACATATTGTTATTAAAATATAATAAGTTAGACTAACAGGCTATTACTAAATATTGACGCAGAGGATGGAAACGCGAAGGTGCTATTTTGATATTCTAGGCAATGTGGCCAAATAATGAAGACCCCTGGTATCCATCCATTGAATAGAAAATGTAACCGTTCCCCTCATTATTTTAAAGCATGTTTCGTTGTTATTGTCAGTGTATGCCGACGATATTATACTATGCATTATATTTCTATATACAGTACCATGTGTTTCCAGACATGTGATATGTGTCATTTACTTTGACACTGTCCTCCACTTTTCTACAAGTTACAGCTATGATGTGTGATACATTTTCTTGATATACCTTTTATCATAGTTTTCCGTCAGTTTTTTTGGAAACTGATCATGGATATTCACATGTGAATGAATAATCACATCATTCACATTTGGTGTACTCACACCCACATTTGAACTTGATGACGGTCTCTGTAGATTCCAAATGAATTAATAGATTGAATCACTGATAAATCCATCTGACTTAACACTATGTATTTATAAGTATGTAATAACCGTATTACATTGTATTTACTGCAAGTTAATTTGCGTTGTAGATACATTATTCGAAATATACTATTTCATTGAGAAAGATGGCAGAGCATTTACAGTCCTTTATTGAAATAATTGCTGGTTAAGTGAGTAAACTTGTTTTGGCAAGGCAGTACTTCAAACTTCAAACTCAGCTAATGACCCATGTCCCCTTTTGACATAATGTGGTTGATGGCCCTAGATGTACACACACGTGCAGTGGCTGTTCTAGCTTGTATGTCGCCCTGGGCGAACCCCCCCACAACATAATTGTATAATGCCCATGTCACCTATACCTAAATCCGCCACTGCCGACACGTGTATCTGCCATAAAACAAATCAGCTTAAACTGTACATTGCTTATTTCCTGTCCTTTCAACGTCAAAAGCTCTGAAGATGGCCTTGAGGCCGATACGTAAAAGAGCAGTGTGCGAGTTTCTTATTTTTTCTCTGTTCCTTTCAACCTGACAATGGTACTGTGTTGTTTGTAGCTATTCAGAAAAAAATCTAATTAATACCAGTTAAGAAAGTGAATGTTGAAATGTCTGAACATGCCTGTGTGTGTTACTGTTACAGGCTAACAAGGAGCGAAAAGGGCCTGGTGGTGCTCTGAAACAGTGTGTGCTCTGAGTCTGAGGCCTCCAGTGTGTTTAGACAGGGACCTCAGTTGGAGCATGGTCCGGCCAACAGACTGGCTCCTGGGTGGGCTATTGGGTAAGAGATGTGCTGTGGTGATGTGCATGTGTGAAGAATTGGGGGGCTTGTGGATATCACTCTGATCTACACACCCCCTCCATTGAATAGCAGGCTAGTGATTGCTTTGCAAAGCTTGCAGTTAGCCACTGATTCCTTCCAAACCACTCATTGTGGAATTTGCGATTTACAACTTGTTGTGTAATGTTTATGTCCAATGGCCGATGAGCACCGATACGTTTTATCTATAATTTCTCTTAATTATTTCTCTTCATATGATAAGGATTAAAAAGTATTTGCCAGTAGATTGTCGACTTGATTCATGATGATGACTGCTAGCTAAGACATGATCATGATCAGTCCAATCAAAGCTACTGTAGATATAACGTGATTTGACATCATTTTATCTGTGGCTAATGACCTTGAGCCTTCTTGGATGGGCACTTCTAATGTAACTCTTTGGCAGCACCCAATGGGCTTGAATTTTCAAGCTATATCTTTAGACTTGGCGGTGACGTAGTGTCCCCATAAGTGACAGAACAAAGCCAATCACAGTGCAGTGCTCCGTATTTTCCCCTGGCTGCCCCAGCACCACAGAAAGCACTGAGCTGGGCTGAAACACCTGCATTTTGGAGCTGCCTTATTCAAGAAAACAAAAAAGAAACCATGTTTGTATGCGGCTTTATTAACTAATATATTTTTTCATTGTTTGCAAACTGATATGTGACACGTATTAATGCCTAAATAACATGCAAAACAGGCAATCCCAAAAACAATTTTGTTGGTAAAAATGTGGGTCTCAAAACAGAGGGGGCTCTGTCCCACCTGATCTGAATGATGGGTCACCACTGATCATCACTGATAAACTATGTATATTTCAAAGAGCTCAAGCTAGAAAGTGCAAGGGAGAGAGACAGTAGAAAACGTCTATTGGTTTAATGAGTTCCTATCTCAGAGAAAAATACCAAATAAAAGGTATTGCGTAGGTCCGGATTCTATTACAAGAAAAAGATAGCGGTTGAACCTTGGTATCTTTGTATCTAACCACATCCTGTAACAGAGAGAGAGAGACACATACAGGAGTAATAGAAAGATAGGAAGAATGTATAATTATTGAAAGCAAGAGAGGGGGGTGGGTGAGTGAGGTAAATAGATATCTGATGTTTGAGCTCCTGGCTGTATATAGACTTGTTTGGTGTATACAGATTGTGCGGTGAGGCATATTCCTAGTCCTTTGTGAAGTGTGTTGTGAGGTCTTGGAGATTTTGCTGACTCTAAGTCTCTATACAGCCATCCTAGCCCTGGACCACAGTATCTAACCACACAGTGATCAACAACAGACTGGCTCTGGACTGCATGCCACCACTCATTCTGCCCCCGGCTATGTACAGTCAGAGCTAGTTACTCCTGAGAAAAAATACCCTTTTGTCAAAATAGGCACTACTGTCTCAATCTGAGTTTAGACCACAGGACCAAACCGAACAATCCTGTGTTCCCAAACATAATAGCAAAAATGTTCAGCTGACCATAACTGTGTATTGGATGTCAGTGGTGTAATGGAGTTTACCCACTTTTTTTTGCCCTACAGTTTACCCACCTTTTGCAGAACAATGCATTGAAAGTATAGGGAGCTACTTTTTCCCCCACCGCGACCGGCAATTTTTTTTATCACTACAAAAGTTGCTATCTAGAACCTAAAAGGGTTATTTGGCTGTCCCCGTAAGAGAACCCTTTCTAGAACCCTTTTTGGTACTAGGTAGAACCCTTTTTGGTACTAGGTAGAACCGTTTTGGGTTCCCTGTAGAACCCTTTCCACAGAAGGTTCTACATGGAACCCAAAAGGATTATACCTTGAACCCAAAAGCATTCTACCTGGAACCAAAAAGGGTTATCCTATGGGGACAGCCAAAGAACCCTGTACATCACTGATTATGGTGAAGCGTTTTAGAGGAGATTATTGTTGTGTGAAAAAAAGGTGTTTACTCAGTTTTGTAATCTGGCTCAGGCGGGGCTCTCTCTTAGATTGGTGGATTCTCAGTGAAATAATGAGTCTGATGGAAAGAAGCGGTCATATTTCAGCATAATACATTTCATCACAGCAGCCAGCCACAGAGGTCTAGCTAGGAACTATGGTCTGTCGTTGCACTGTGACAGATGTCTCAACGTCTGTTCAGTTCTCACACCATTATACCACTTCAATGGTGGTACATTTTTTTATAATTTTAAATTCCCCCTTTATTACTCAGGTATGAGCAGAGAAAAATACTTGTCTACAGGAGGGTAGCTATCCAGGAACAGGGTTGGAGAGCGCTGTATTATACATGTATGCTGTGCCCCCTGTAGGTTTGCTGTGGGTAATACCTGTTTTGACGACACCCACAACAATTGCCCAATGCACGTCATTGAAGACATTGGAAACGAAACTCACAGACAGAAGACGTAACATGGTAAGAAGGGTACAGGATATTGAGACAGTGACTTGCAAGTTTGGAATATGAATGAAATTAGACACACATTAGGGAAGACTAGTGTGTGGATCACTGAACAGAATAATTACATTGAAAGTTGATATATGTGGAAAAGAGATTAAAGGTGGTATTTTTGTACAAACACAATCTGACACCAAAATCTTTCCTGTCTTTTTAACAGAGGCACAATTTCCCCATTAATTACACCATCAGAGTTCACTATGAGGAGGTCTTCAAACTCAGCAATATCAGCAGGCTGGTGAGTCCCTCCCTTTGCCTCCTAACCCTTATCATTATCACTCATCTAACTTATTCAGTCGTATGAAAAATGTCTTTCCGGCAACTTACTCACCCTTCATCTACTCTGCGTCCTTATTCTCCTTCCTTTGTCATCACTCTTCACTCGAGTCACCCCATACATCTCTATCTGTTCCTCCTCCTATCCCACTCCCCACTGTTGTCACTTCTTTATCTATTTTCTGTGTCCCTCCAGAGGCTGAGGGTGCTGGATCTGGAGGAGGGGGACCTGCAGGATGTGTGGCTGTTGGTGAACCAGGAGGTGTTGAAGAGGATCTTGAGGGTACTGCCAAAGAGACATCCCTCCTACAAGTACACTGCCGATCTGGAAGATCTCTTCAGGAAGGTCCAGCAGGTGTTCCCGCCACAGAGTGATGAGGTGTGTAAGGCCGGCCATAGTGCCACTGTCACTGCTCTGCCCATCTCTCTGTGTGGACAAACTTAACTTGTAATGGTCATGTGCTATATGTTTATTTCTTAGAGAGAGCCACCAGAGCGAATAGAGCAGATCTACAGTAGAGTGAAGGATCCAGACTCAAAAGGGTGGAGGTTCTTAACCCCCAAATCCCTGTTGGATAATTGCTATAGGACAATGCACTGTCTCTTCAAAAACTGCTTTCCCAGTGAAGATGGAGAGCGAGACTGTGAGTGCACTTCATTCCCTTACTATGTTTACCTCTGCCCTAACCTCTCTATGTTGGAACAGAAACCTACTCAACTGGTTTGGCATGTTGTGTCAGTAGACACTATGTTGTTCTTATTCAACACTGTTTGATGAGAGATACTGTAGTTGGTACTCATGAGGTCTCTGCCTTAAAAGGAGAGGGACTTGGACAGGCCTGTCAACATCTCCTGTTAGCCTATTTATTCACTTTTAACTACACAGGTTCATTGCATTCATTGTTTATCTGTTCCTTGTTTTACGGAGAGATCAGTAGAGTTGTCGAGACTAGGGCACATCTGTTAACAATTTAATAGAAGGCCTTACATATGGAAAATGTAAGGCATGAAGGAGTGTAAAGCACTCGTGCCGAACATGAATCATTAGAAGAAAAAACAGCAACTACGTAACACAAATATTGGATTGTTTTACTGCTTATTTCACGGCTAGGATGTTCAAAGCAAGACCAAAAAAGTTTAATGATGTGTCATTGATCACTCAAAATAGTTGGTATGCTTTTATCAGAAATATTGTATGCTTTTAAGATGATTGATCTCAGTCACTTAAACTATTTTCTTCCCTCAGATTGTAACGCTCCTCACTGGCGGAAGGGCAGAAAGAGACAACTACAGGAAACCTGAGGAGGGCACTATTTCCAAACACTGCCAATATACACTGAGTTTAAAAAACACCCCATCCTTTTTGCCCTCAGTGCAGCCTCAATTCGCCTGTGGGAAGCATGGACTCTACAAGGTGTCGAAAGCGTTCCACAGGGATGCTGGCCCATGTTGACTCCAATGCTTCCCACACTGGTATCAAGTTGGCTGGATGTCCTTTGGGTGGTGGACCTTTCTTGATACACATGGGAAAATGTTGAGCGTGAAAAACCCAGCAGTGTTGTTGTTCTTGACACAAACAGGTGCGCCTGGCACTTACTACCATACCCCGTTCAAAGGCACTTAAATATTTTGTCTTGTTCATTCACCCTCTGAATGACACACATACACGATCCATGTCTCAGTTGTCTCAAGGCTTAAAAATCCTTCTTTAACCTGTCTCCTCCCCTTCATCTACACTGATTGAAGTGGATCTAGCTAACACGTGACATCAATAAGGGATCATAGCTTTCACCTGGATTCACCTGTTCAGTCTATGTCAAGGAAAGAGCAGGTGTTCATAATGTTTTGTGCACTCAGTGTATGTCCAACATTGCTGTTTGTTCTGTATGTCACACCCCTCCCTGTGAAGTTATGATTTAGGTGCACCAACAATATACCCGAAAACGATTAATAACAGTATGCAACCCAGTAAATACATTCCCTGTACACTTTGCAGCTTTATCCACTCAAAGTTATTGTCTCAGCTTGCCTCGTTTTTTTTTTAACTTATCATTCTTTGCCTCCTATGTTGTATACTACTTTGAAAGATACATTTGATAGTTTTCATATGTGTACTTATAATATATTGTCTGCTAATGTTTATTTTCTGTGTTTTGATTGTGGGTTCTACATGTGTTTAGACAGTTGTATGGTATAGTGTAGGTGGCTATGCTCAAGCAGAGAGCTACACAGTATGGCATTTCTATTTCTAATCTTGCAAACACTTGTTGGTGACAGGTATTAGCAACTGTTGCCAATATATACAAAAATAAGAACAGAACAAACATAGCTATTTTCATCCTCTGTTGCTCAGTTTTTAGAGCATGGCACTTGCTATGACAGGATAGCAGGTTTGATTCCCGGGACCACCCATACTTAAAATGTATGCATGCATGACTGTAAGTCACTTTGGATAAAAGTGTCTGCTAAATGGCATGTACTGAACAAAAATATAAACTCAACATGCAAGAACTGGGACATTTTCAGCTTCCAGGAATTGTGTACAGATCCTTGCAACATGGGGCATGGCATTATCATGCTGAAACATGAGATGATGGCGGCGGGTGAATAGCAATGGGTCTCAGGATCTCATCACGGTATGTCCGTGCATTCAAATTGCCATCAATAAAGTGCAATTGTGTTCTTTGTCTGTAGCTTATGCCGGCCCATATCATAATCCCACCGCCACCATAGGGCACTCTGTTCACAATGTTGATATCAGCAAACCGCTTGCCCACACAACGCCATACACATGGTCTGTGGTTGTGAGGCCAGTTGGACATACTGCCAAATTCTCGCTGACTTCGGTCGCTAGCTGTACGGTGTTTCCTCCGACATATTGGTGTGGCTGGCTTCCGGGTTAAGTGAGCAGTGTGTCAAGAAGCAGTGCGGTTTGGCTGGGTTGTGTTTCGGAGGACGCATGGACCTCGACCTTCGCCTCTCCCGAGTCCGTACAGCCCTAATCCATCCATCCATCCTGGCAACAGCTCTGGTGCACATTCTTGAAGTCAGTATGCCAACACGCTCGCTCAAAACTTGAGACATCTGTGGCATTGTGTTGTGTGACAAAACTGCACATTTTAGAAAGGCCTTTTGTTGAACATGACATTTTCTGGCAACAGCTCTGGTGCACATTCTTGCAGTCAGTATGCCGAATGCACGGTTGCCTTTTATTGTCCCCAGCACAAGGTGCACCTGTGTAATGATCATGCTGTTTAATCAGCTTCTTGATATGTCACACCTGTCAGGTGGATGGACTGTCAGGGAAAAGGAGAAATGCTCACTAACAGGGGTGTAAACAAATTTGTGCACAACATTTGAGAGAAATAAGCTTTTTGTGTATGTGGAAATTTTCTGGGATCTTTTAATTCAGCTCATGAAACATGGGGCCAACACTTTACATGTTGCATAAATATTATAGGAAGGTGTTGGATGTTTAAAGCAATTATGATATTTCTTTGTTCTATGTTTTTATAGATTGATTTAAGATATTTTGCTGACCTGCGGGCTTAATCAGTGAATTCCACTCATGGTTTTGTCATTGCTTATTGATGTTGAAATAAAGCAATTTGTGCAATCTATTCACAGGTTCAATATGTTGGGAGTTTGGACATGCAGAATTTCTTGTATAGTCACATTAAATGGAAGAGTTTTTATTTACACAAGACAGTGTCAAGTTATTTGTTTCATGTACATTACATAGCATTTTCATGTTTAAAAATGAGTTTTGTTTCATGTCTCCTACATAGCGATGATTGTGCCATTGGGCCATGTATTTAAAAAAACAACATTGGATCAATTTCAGTTATTTAGAAACATTGCAAAACTCCACTGCATAAAGTTATTCCTACTGAGCACTGCATGTTATTGTTCGGGATACTCAAGTATCCTGTTTTTGAGTTGACATATAAACATATTATCCCGTTTACAATAACCTGAAAAAACTTGTATCCCGGTTATGAGAAACTCGGATAAGATGCCTGGGATATGCTGATCTTAGACGGGATACTGTGGCATGTAAACATCTTATCCCATTTACTGCTGTTTTTAGTGGTCTGCACAGGCTCAGTTTCACATATCATGGGTGTTGTATGATGTTTTCATTTGATTGTCCAACAAATCAGGCTAACCTATGCTGTTCAATACTCCATAATCATTCATTTAGCTGATATTCCAAACTGGACCTTAATAGTCCTTACTGGCTACTTTCACCACTAATTTAGACAACTTTCTGCTTATAATTTCCTACATTTAGTTGGCCATATTATAATTTCCGAATTTTTTTGACACCACACTCCAAAAAGCAAATCTTTTCTGGCTCTAGTTTTGTCTTATCTTGATCCATGTGGTCAAGTCCTGCAAAGAAATACCTAGTTAAACTGCAGCTGGCCCAGAACAGAGTGGCACATCTTGCTCTTCATTGTAATCAGAGATGTATTTCAAGGCCTACCTTCAAACTCAGTGCCGCTTTGCTCGTCATCATGGGATAATCAAAAGAAATTAGCCAAGAAGAAGACATTTTTTGTAGACGTCCACAAGTCATCCTTGGGAGCAATTTCCAAACGCCTGAAGGTACCACGTTCATCTGTACAAACAATAGTACACAAGTATAAACACCATGGGACCATGCAGCCATCATACCGCTCAGGAAGGAGACGCGTGCTGTCTCCTAGAGATGAACGTACTTTGATGCGAAAAGTGCAAATCAATCCCAGAACAACAGCAAAGGACCTTGTGAAGATGCTGGAGGAAACAGGTACAAAAGTATCTATATCCACAGTAAAATGATTCCTATATCGACATAACCTTAAAGGCCGCTCAGCAAGGAAGAAACCACTGCGCCAAATGCAACATAAAAAAAGCCAGACTACGGTTTGCAACTGCACGTGGGGACAAAGATCGTACTTTTTGGAGAAATGTCCTCTGGTTTGATGAAACAATCAGAGAGAGAGAGAGAGAGAGAGAGAGAGAGAGAGCGAGAGAGAGAGAGAGAGAGAGAGAGAGAGAGAGAGAGAGAGAGAGAGAGAGAGAGAGAGAGAGAGAGAGAGAGAGAGAGAGAGAGAGAGAGAGAGAGAGAGAGAGAGAGAGAGAGAGAGAGAGAGAGAGCGTCATCATTGCTTTGCACAAAAAGGGCTTCACAGGCAAGGATATTGCTGCTGGTAAGATTGCACCTAAATCAACCCTTTATCAGATCATCAAGAACTTCAAGGAGAGAAGTTCAATTGTTGTGAAGAAGGCGTCAGGGCGCCTAAGAAAGTCCAGCAAGCGCCAGGACTGTCTCCTAAAGTTGATTCAGCTGCGGGATCGGGGCACCACCAGTGCAGAGCTTGCTCAGGAATGGCAGCAGGCAGGTGTGAGTGCATCTGCACGCACAGTGAGGCGAAGACTTTTGGAGGATGGCCTGGTGTCAAGAAGGGAAGCAAAGAAGCCACTTCTCTCCAGGAAAAACATCAGGGACAGACTGATATTCTGCAAAAGGTACAGGGATTGGACTGCTGAGGACTGGGGTAGAATCATTTTCTCTGATGAATCCCATTTCCGATTGTTTGGGCCATCCGGAAAACACCTTGTCCGGAGATTTTGTGGAAGCACAATCAAAATCTTCTTGGGTATCACTCTACAAGCTTGGCACACCTGTATTTGTTTCTCCCATTCTTCTCTGCAGTTCCTCTCAAGCTCTGTCAGGTTGGATGGGGAACGTCGCTGCTCAGCTCTTTTCAGGCCTCTCTAGAGATTTTTGAACGGGTTCAAGTCCGGGCTCTGGCTGGGCCACTCAAGGACATTCAGAGACTTGCCCCGAAGCCACTCCTGAATTGTCTTGGCTGTGTGCTAAGAGTCATTGTCCTGTTGGAATATTTTTTTTATTTAACCTTTATTTAACTAGGCAAGTCAGTTAAGAACAAATTCTTATTTACAATGACGGCCTACCAAAAAGCAAAAGGCCTCCTGCGGGGATGGGGGCTGGGATTAAAAATAAATAAATACTGTAAATATATAGGACAAAACACACATCACGAAAAGAGAGACACCGCAATACTTTATAAAGAGAGACCTAAGACAACCACATAGTATGGCAGCAACACATGACAACACAGCATGGTAGCAACACAACATGACAACAACATGGTAGCAACACAACATGGCAGCAGCACAACATGGTAGCAGCACTAAACATGGTACAACCATTATTGGGCACAGACAACAGCATAAAGGGAAAGAAGGTAGAGACAACAATACTTCACTTGAAGCAGCCACAACTGTCAGTAAGAGTGTCCATGATTGAGTCTTTGAATGAGGAGATGGAGATAAAACTGTCCAGTTTGAGTGTTTTTTTTTGCAGCTCGTTCCAGTCGCTAGCTGCAGCGAACTGAAAAGAGGAGCGACCCATGGATGTGTGTGCTTTGGGGACCTTTAACAGAATGTGACTGGCAGAACGGGTGTTGTATGTAGAGGATGAGGGCTGCAGTAGGTATCTCAGTTAGGGAGGAGTAAGGCCTAAGAGGGTTTAATAAACAAGTGGGTCTTGCGACGAGTATACAGAGATGACCAGAGGAGTATAGAGTGCAGTAATGTGTCCTATAAGGAGCATTGGTGGCAAATCTGATGGCCGAATGATAAAGAAAATCTAGCCGCTCGAGAACACCCTTACCTGCCAATCTATAAATGACGTCTCCGTAATCTAGCATGGGTAGGATGGTCATCTGAATCAGGGTGAAAAAAAAGGCCAGGTCATGAAGGAAGGCCTGTTTTTAAAGTTTTGTAGCCAGCAGCTATGACAAATCAGGACACGTCATTTCACTGAGCAGCCAATAAGAACACAGGCTTTAAAACAGTGATCACTAAGGTCATTACAGAAAACACCAGACTGACACTTATCAGGATTATTTGTGAGGATAACATCAAGGAGAGTAGCCATATCTGGGTGTCATACCTTGTGGGATTGGTAATAATCTGAGAAAGATTTAGGGAGTCCCATTGCTTTAGGACTTGGTCAGGTGGTTTAGGCATGTCCCAGTTTAGGTCCCCTAGCAGGACAAATTCAGACTTAGTGTAAGGGGTCAGGAGAGACCTTAGGGCAGGTAGGGTACAGGCCGGTGCTGATGGTGGACAATAACACCCAGCAACAGTCAACAAAGAGCTATTTGAAAGTTGAATGCTTAAAACCAGTAAATCAAATTGTTTGGGGACAGACATGGTGGAGACCACCGAGCACTGAAGGTGTTCCTTGGTAAAGATTGCCACTCCACCACCTTTGGAAGATCTGTCTTGCCCAAAAAGGTTATAACCAGAAAGGTTAACATCAGAGTTCAAAACAGTCTTTCTTAACCACGTCTCAGTAATGACCAACATCTGGATTGGAGCTGTGAACCCACACTTTCAATTGATACATTTTAGGTAATAAGCTACGTGCAAAAACCCCAGGCTTTTACGAGGGCAGAAATCAGTGAAGCGGATATCAGAGCACAAGTCAGAATTGGGGCTAGCAACAGTAGTAGCATGAGACCCTACTATTTGCCGAGGGAATTTACGGCAGCCATTGCTGTTATTGTTTACATCCCGCCCTCCACTGACGCAAACACAGCTTGTGACGTCATCCACTCTGTTATCGCGAGGTTACAGACAGCGCATCCCAGTGCTTTCTTTGCCATTTCGGGGGATTTTAACCATGCATCTCTCTCTTCAACGCTGCCCACGTTCAAACAGTTCGTGAAGTGCCCAACCAGGAATAATAAAACTCTGGACTTGTTATATGCTAATGTGAAGGACGCATACAACTCCACTGCACTCCCTCCCCTCGGTAGATCGGATCACAACCTTGTCCACCTCACTCCACTCTACAGGCCTTTGGTCCAACAGCAGCCTGCGACCACTAGGACCATTAGGAGATGGTCCCCGGAGGCGAATGAGGCCCTACAGGACTGCTTTGAGACAACAGACTGGGATGTGCTCTGTTACCTCGTTTCCACCAAAAAAGAACTGGTTCGGAACTGGTGCTGGTTCGAAGTTGGTTCAAAGCTGGTTCAACGCGAACCTTCTCAGAACCTGTTTGTTTTTCCACTGACTAGAGAGCCCAGCGAACGACGTCGTTACGTCACTGTGTATGTCGCCATACGTCTTAGCTTTCCCAGAAACGCTTGCGCCAACTTCAAGCATAACAATTACATTCTGCAAATGTTTCTCCTGGCTTTGCGATCCTATTTTGGGGTCAGAAGAAGATGTTTAGAACACATTTGTGCTGCTCGTCTAGATTACTATAGACGGAGGTTACGTTCGAGAAGAAGGGTAATTATGGTCACAATAACCCAGCCCCCAGCCCCCACCGTAAGCATGACGTGGTAAAAGAACGGTTCTAGTCCAGCAAAGAGTTGGTGCCGCTTTGGAACCAATTTTCCTGGCCGAGAACCGGTTCTTTGGCTGTCGAAACACAAAGAACTGGTTCGTGAGTAGGCACCGGCTCCGAACCGGCTCTCAAAATGCTTTGGTGGAAAAGGGGTATGTGAGGCTCATGGGGAGGACATCGATGGACTTACTGACTGCATAACGGACTATATCAATTTTTGTGTAGACAACACTGTACCCACCAGGAAGGTACGCTGTTTTCCAAATAATAAACCCTGGGTCACCAGCAACCTGAAGGCCCTGCTGAATGAGAAGAAGAGGGCCTTCATGGAGAGGGACAAGGACAAATTGAAATGCGTCCAGAGGGAGCTGAAGTTGCGGATTGCTGAGGGGAAGAGAGGGTATAAGGAGAAGATGGAGGACAAGCTGAGGCAGAGCCAGGTGAGAGTTGTGTGGAAGGATATGATAAATATCACTGGCTTCAAAAAGTCAAACAGTGGGCAGACGGAGGGGACCCAGGACAGAGCCAATGAGTTTAACCAATTTTTTAACAGGTTCGATACTGGCACTGTCCACCTCCCTTCCAGCTCCCCTGGCAACACACCCTCACGGCTGTCCCACCCCCACTTTGCTCACAACACCTCTGAGACAATCAGCGACCCCACCTCCACCCCTGCTCCCTCTGGACTGATCCTCAACACCCCCCTCAACACCACCAACCAAGTAAAGAGAGAGCTGAAGAGACTATATCAGTGGAAAGTGACGGGCCCTGATGGCTTCAGCCCAAGGGTGCTTAGGGTCTGTGCTGACCAACTGTGTGGAATACTCCAGCGTCTCTTCAACCTTAGACTGAGCCTAGAGAACCAAGGCACAACTGACTGCAGTCCCTATACAGGGGATGGAGGTGGAAATGGTTGGGTCATACAAGTTCCTGGGAGTCCATATGGACAACATGCTGGAGTGGGCTGGTAACACCGGGGCCCTGTACAAAAAGGGCCAGAGCCGACTCTACTTTCTGAGGAGGCTCAGGTCCTTCAACGTGTGCAGTAAACTACTGCATACCTTCTACCAGTCTGTACCAGTCTTTTTTGCTGTGGTGTGCTGGGGAGCCAACATAAAAGCTGGTGATGCTTCTCGGGTAAATAAGCTGATCAGGAAGGCTAGCTCTGTCCTGGGGATGAGCCTTGACACTCTAGAGGAGGTGGCGGAGAGACGGATCCTGGCCAAACTGCTGGCCATCATGGACAACGTCACCCACCCTCTGCATGCCATGGTTATGACGCAGATGAGCACCTTCAGTCACAGACTGATCACACCACGGTGTGCCAGAGAGCGCTACAGGAGGTTTTTCCTGCCGGCGGCTATTAGACTATTTAATGCCTCACCGGGGTCCCATGCCGTCGGCAACACAGACCTGGAACTGTTGGGGTGTTAGGACCTAGCTTACTTACTCATGTACAGTTGTTATATCATATCACGTGCAATATTGCAAGTAATTCTTGGACTCAACTTACGTAGTCATTCACTCAGGAATTCATATTAGTATCCTGTCAGTTGTATCTTTTTTTCATTGATTTTAGTATATCGAATGTGCAATACGCGCAGTAATCTGTAATTAAACCCTGCGCACTTATTTTAAGGGAATTACTATTATTACCCCAAATTATATTATACACACATTTAGCTATTTAAGTATCTCTTCCTGTCATTTACCTGTACAGTTAATGTAACCATGCAAATATTCACTTACCTGTTCATTTAACCAGTATGTCTATTAATAACAGGCTTTGTATATCACGACAGCAAACAATACCTCACAGGGAAACAGGGACTGACGACTGAACTAAGTAGGTAGGTGATGAGAAGCAGGTGTGCTAGGGGCAGGTGGAACTAGTAAAGGAAAAAACGAAAACCAGAACTGGGAATGGAATGAAAAAATAAAGCACTCAGAAAGGATGCAGACAGCAAAACCTCACAGTCGGCAAAACGCTTCTGAGAGCGGGAGGCTTGATGTAGATGCCGGTGAGCAGTTTCCCACACCCTCTCACTTCGCTTGAACCAGTCATCCACCGCTGGTACAGTACTGGGCTCTGTCTCCCACGGGAACATAGGGGGTTGGTAACCGAGCACACACTGGAAAGGGGTAAGACGGAGAGAAGAATGAAGGAGCGAATTCTGTGCGTACTCGGCCCAATGTATGTACTTGCTCCAGTCATGAGGCGCAGAAGAGCAGTGTTGGCGCAGATACCGTCCTATTTCCTGATTGAGGCGTTCTGTCTGTCCGTTGGTTTCATGATGGTATACGGAAGAAAGGCTGATGGTAACTCCCAGTCTCTTGCAGAAGGCCCGCCACACTCGGGATATGAACTGGGGACCCCGGTCCGAAACTATATCCTCAGGGATACCGTATAGACGGAACCCCTGTTGAAACATGCATTCTGCTAATTCCAGGGCAGTTGGTGGTCAAGGTAATGGCACAAGACGGCACATCTTTGAAAATCGATCTATGATGACAAGTATAGTGGTAAACTCTGTGGATTCGGGTAGGTCGGTGATAAAATCTACAGATATATGGGACCATGGTCTCTTGGATGTTGGTAGAGATCGTAGCTCCCCCGCAGGTAACTGGTGAAGGCTTTTAGACTGAGCACATATAGGGCATGAGAGAACATAGTCTCGGATGTCTGACACAAGTGAAGGACCACCAGTATTGACGGGAAATTAATTCCACAGTCTTAGTAACACCCGGATGGCCAGATCCCAGAGAGGTGTGAGTCCATTGCATGAGTTGGGGTCTCATAGTTGCAGGCACGTAGCTTTTCCCTATAGGCACCTCGGGGGGTGCAGGGTCAGAGAGAAGAGCCTCTTGAATGGCCGACTGAAGTTCCCAGCGGATGGGACCCACCACACAGGAGGGAGGCAGAATGGTTTCTGGAACAGGCGGACTCATAGGAGGGTCGAACTGGCAGGATAGAGCATCTGCCTTAACATTCTTCCAACCAGGTAGGTATATAACGGTAAAGTGGAACCGAGTAAAAAACAGAGCCCAACGAGCTTGTCGAGAATTCAACCTCTTAGCACTACGAATGTATTCTAAATTTCGGTGGTCAGTTAGGACAGAAAAAGGATGGTGAGCTCCCTCTAACCAGTGACGCCACTCCTCCAAAGCCAGCTTGATGGCAAGGAGCTCCCGATTTCCGACATCATAATTCCTCTCATCGGGTGTCAGCTTCTTAGGAAAGAATGCACAGGGACGTTGTTTAGGTGGTGTTCCCACCCGCTGGGAGAGTATTACCCCTACTCCGACCTCCGATGCGTCGACCTCTAAGACAAACGGGAGAGTGGGATCGGGTTGACAGAGAATGGTTGCTGAGGTGAAGGTACGCTTCAATTCGTCAAAGGACTTGTGGGCTGCCTCCGTCCATTGAAGGGAACGGGTTTTCTGGCTGGTGAGAGCGGAAAGGGGAGCCGCGGTGATGCTGAAATTCCTGATAAACCGTCTGTAGTAATTGGCGAATCCAAGGAAGCGTTGTAATTCCTTGACGGTCGAGGGTTTAGGCCAGTTCTTTACCGCCGTAATCTTGTTGTCATCCATTTGGACTGCTCCTGGTGTGAGCACGGACCCTAAAAAGTTGATAGTAGTGACGTGGAAGGCACTTTTTTTAGCTTTAACAAAAAGGTGGTTATCCTGTAGAACTTGTTTGACATGCTGAATGTGGTCAGACATGGAATAGGAGTAAATGAGAATGTCGTCTATATAAACGATGAGGAATCGGTTAATCAAGTCACTGAAGATCTCGTTCATAAATGATTGGAAGACTGAAGGGCCGTTGGTTAAACCGTACGGCATGACAAGATATTCATAATGCCCCCTAGCAGTGATGAAGGCCGTTTTCCACTTGTCCCCCTCTCTTATACGGACAAGATTGTAAGTGCTCCTGAGATCTACTTTGGAGTAGATTGTGGCATTTCCAACTTGCTCTAGGGCAGCCGGAATCAGGGGTAGGGGAAATCGTTTTTTTTATGGTAATGTCGTTGAGTGATCGATAATCTATGCAGGGGCAGAGTCCTCCATCTTTTTTCACCACAAAGAAGAACCCGGAAGCCGCTGGGGATATGGATGGGCGTATGAAGCCCATTTTAAGAGTCTCATCTATGTATTTATCCATAGCTTCGCTTTCAGGCAGATATAGTGGATAGACTCGCCCTTTACGAGGTGACGTCCCTGATTTTAGCTCTATAGCGCAATCCCATGGGCGGTGTGGTGGTAGTACGGAGGCCTTTTCCTTACTGAAGACGTTACGGAATTGTGAATACACAATGTAGAGCCACCTCCTCGATGGAGGTGGCTCTACATGCGACGTTAATACACTGAGTAAAACAAGCTGCGGACCGGACCAGGAAAGGAGTTCACCTTCTCTCCATGAGATGGCGGGGTCATGGAGACAAAGCCAAGGGTGACCTAAGATAAGGGGTTCCTTGGGAGACACAAGCACTAATAGGGATATAGATTCCTTGTGCAACACTCCCGTCTGGAGGTTGATTTTCGGTGTCCTGTGTGTAATAAGTCCAGTTCCGAGGGGATGCCCGTCTAAGGTATTGACTCTAAGAGGCGGATTAACAGGGATCAATTCAAGGTTGAGTTCCTTCTAAATGTTCATCAATGAAATTACCGGCAGCACCAGAGTCTATAAGCCCTTCGACTGATCGAACGATCCCATTAACCGACAGCAGAATAGGCAGAACAAGTTATTTTTGCGTGAGATTTAACAACTGAGACATGCCTACCTGATGTGAAGTGCCGGGGTAAATCTTCTCCCTCCGAGGAGGACAAACAGGACAGCGGATCAACAAGTGGTCTCCTGCTCCACAGCAGAGGCATAGTCGTTCCTGCAGTCTTCGTTGTCTCTCCGCAGATGACAGAGGAGCGCGACCCAATTGCATGGGTTCAGGGGGGCTGGGAGGGCTAGGTGGTAGGCCGAGCGATGGTGTTCAAAAACTCCGTGCTGATTGAGTCTTCCATCGGTCGGCTAGAAGATTGTCGATAGAAATGGCCATTCGGATATATTCCCCTAGATCTGTTTGGTCTCCACGACAGGCCAGCTCCGCCTGTAGCTCCCGATTCAATCCTCTTCGAAATACTGTCAGGAGAGCAGCGTTGCTCCACCCGCTACCGGCTGCCAGGGTGCGGAAGTCCAGTGCAAATTCAGCAGCGGAACGGCTTCCTTGTTGAAGTTCCATTAACAGATCCCCCGTATGACGTCCACTGGGAGAGTGATCAAAAACCTCCTTAAATAATGCGTTGAACTGGGGGGCGGAGGAGAGTGTGGGGCTTTGGGCTGCCCACAATGCGGTGGCCCAGTCCAGGGCTCTGCCTGTCAACAGGGAAACTATAAAGTCCACTCGGCTTATCCGAGGTGAAATTACCAGGGTTGTGGTCCAGAACTGGGAATGGAATGAAAAAATAAAAGCACACAGAAAGGATGTAGACAGCAAAACCTCACAATTATTATTACCCTCACTCATATCATACGCATTTTTAGCTATTGAAGTATTTCTCTGCCATCGACCTGTATATAATAGTTAACCATGCACCATCCGCTAATGTATAGTGTACATATTCAGCCAACCACCCATACTATGCAATGTCTTTTTATAGCTTTTTTTCACTCCAGACTTCTTGCATTTCTATACTTTTTCATACTGCCGCTCTATGTATCATGTATCGTGTATCTGTCTTTTGTGTATTTTCGTTCTGGCATTTTGCACCTGCCCTATGTTTTGTTGTAGCTGCTTGACAAAGAAATGTCCCCCCGGGGCTCAATAAAGTATCTATCTATCTATCTATCTATCTATCTATCTATCTATCTATCTATCTATCTATCTATCTATCTATCTATCTATCTATCTATCTATCTATCTATCTATCTATCTATCTATCTATCTATCTATCTATCTATCTATCTATCTATCTATCTATCTATCTATCTATCTATCTATCTATTGGCCTGACTGTTCAGTCTCCTCTGAATAGTTGATGTTGAGATCTGCATAAGTGCGCAAGAGAGGGGGAAAAAACAATTGTATCAATTTTTGAATAAGGCTGTAACATATCAAAATGTGGAAAAAAAATATTTTCTGAATGCACTGTACATCTCAGTATTGTTTGTTATTAAGGCTTGTGGTGATCGTGGTTGTATAGTCATTTTTTATCTATTACAACTAATTAATGCAAGAGGACAAGAGAATGTTCAGATTCTTCAAATACTGTTAAATGGGTGTTGTTTTGATGATGGCATGGTTTCAAATAGCTGATGAAATGGGTTGATACATTATGAAACCTTACCGCATCGTCCACTTGTGGTGATTTGTCATCAGCTTTCTGCTAACAGAGGGTTGCTAAATAGAATTTGCATGCAGTGTGGTGTCGATACATTGAATCTTATCTTCACAGCATCATGTTTTACAGTCCCCTGCCTCTCAAAAAGGAAGTGACAAGGCAGTATAATATAAATATAATACATATTGTGGAGGTGGCAAGCTTTAGGGGTGTGGGGAAATTTGGACATCGTAATGACATTCTCTTCTAGGAAAAATTGATATACAGCGGGTGAAATAAGTATTGAACACGTCACCATTTTTCTCAGTAAATATATTTCCAAAGGTGCTATTGACATGACAGTTTCACCAGATGTTGGTAACAACCCAAGTAATCCATACATACATTTACGAGGAGCACCTGGTCGAGGCAAATTTACTTCCGTATTATGGCCCCAACAGTGCTCACTGGAACATTCAGAAGCTTAGAAATGCGCCTATAACCAATGCCATCATTATGTTTTGCAACAATTAGGTTGCGAATGTCTTGAGACAGCTCTTTGCTTTTACCCATCATGAGATGTGTCTTGTGTGACACCTTGGCAATGAGACCTTTTTGTAGGCCATCAGTTGGGACTGAACTAGCTGATATTAATTTGCACTGACGGGGCTGGATTGCTTTTTAATTACTGATAGTTTTCAGCTGTTGTCTTGGCTTTCCATGCCTTTTTGAACCTCCCTTTCTTCATGTGTTCAATACTTTTTCCCTGTGTCATTTCACATTATTACACATAACTTAGTTTCTGAACGTATTTGTTTTGGTTTCTTTGTATGTATGGATTTCTTGGGTTGTTACCAACATCTGGTGAAACTTTCATGTCAATAGCACCTTTGGAAATATATTTACTGAGAAAAATGGTGACGTGTTCAATACTTATTTCACCCGCTGTATTATGGATCCTATGTTTGAGTTTACTTCACAGTCCCTGCGGTTCCATAAGGTGTATTTTGACCTTCATTTTGACATGCATGTCATTAATGTTAACAATCCGTGGACTTAAGGGCCAGCCATGCTGCCCTGTTCTGAGCCAACTGCAATTTTCCCAAGTCCCTCTTTGTGGGCACCTGACCACACTACTGAACAGTAGGCCAGGTGCGACAAAACCAGGGCCTGTAGGACCTGCCTTGTTGATGATGTTGTTAAGTAGGCAGAGCAGCGGACAGACTTCTCCCCATTTTAGCTACTGTTGTATCAATATGTTTTGACCATGACAGTTTATTATTCACATTATTCATTACGAGATGTAGTTGAGGTGATGTAGTTCAACCTCTCTTTCGTATCGTCTGAGATCCCTAGAGATTGGAAGGCTGCCGCGGTCATCCCCCTCTTCAAAGGAGGAGACACTCTAGACCCAAACTGTTATAGACCAATATCCATCCTGCCCTGCCTTTCTAAAGTTTTCGAAAGCCAAGTTAACAAACAGATAACTGACCACTTCGAATCCCACCGTACCTTCTCTGCTATGCAATCTGGTTTCCGAGCTGGTCATGGGTGCACCTCAGCTACGCTCAAGGTACTGAACGACATCATTACCGCCATCGATAAAAGACAGTACTGTGCAGCCGTTTTCATCGACCTGGCCAAGGCTTTCGACTCTGTCAATCACCGCATTCTTATTGACAGACTCAATAGCCTTGGTTTCTCAAGTGACTGCCTTGCCTGGTTCTCTAACTACTTTGCAGACAGAGTTCAGTGTGTCAAATCGGAGGGCCTATTGTCCGATCCTCTGGCAGTCTCTATGGGGGTGCCACAGGGTTCAATTCTTGGGCCAACCCTTTTCTCTATATACATCAACGATGTCGCTCTCGCTGCTGGTGACTCTCTGATCCATCTCTATGCAGATGACACCATTCTGTATACATCTGGCCCCTCTTTGGATACTGTGTTTACTAACCTTCAATCAAGCTTCAATGCCATACAACACTCCTTCCGTGGCCTCCAACTGCTCTTAAACGCTAGTAAAACTAAGTGCATGCTTTTCTATCGTACGCTGCCAGCACCCGCCCACCGGACTATCATCACTACTCTCGACGGATCCGAATTAGAATACGTGGACACCTACAAATACCTAGGCATCTGGTTAGACTATAAACTCAACTTCCAGACTCACATCAACCATCTCCAATCCAAAATTAAATCCAGAATTGGCTTCCTATTTCGCAACAGAGCCTCCTTCACTCATGCTGCCAAACATGCCCTTGTAAAACTGACTATCCTACCGATCCTTGATTTTGGCGATGTCATTTACAAACTAGCCTCCAACACTCTACTTAGCAAATTGGATGTAGTCTATCACAGTGCCATCCGTTTTGTCACCAAAGCCCCATACACTACCCATCACTGCGACCTGTATGCTCTCGTTGGCTGGCCTTCATTATATATTCGTCGCCAAACCCACTGGCTCCAGGTCATCTACAAGTCTTTGTTAGGTAAATCCCCGCCCTATCTCAGCTCACTGGTCACTATAGCAACACCCACCCGTAGCATGCGCTCCAGCAGGTTTATCTCTCTGGTCACCCCCAAAGCCAACACCTCCTTTGGCCGCCATTCCTTCCAGTTCGCTGCTGCCAATGACTGGAACGAATTGCAAAAATCATTGAAGCTAGAGGTTCCTATCTCCCTCAATAACTTTAAGCATCAGTTGTCAAAGCTGCTTATCGATCACTGCACCTGTATATAGCCCTTCTGTATATAGCCCACACTACTACCTCATCCCTATATTTATTTTTGTTTATTTCACTAATCTTGCACTCCAGTATCTCTATTTGCACATCTAAATTTGCACATCCTTCATTCCTGTGTTAATGATGATAATTCTGTAATTTATTTTACCACTATAGTCTATTTATTGTCCTACCTCCTAACCTTACTGCATTTTTGCACTACATTTTGCACTCTGTATATAGATTTTCTATTGTTTTTTTTTTTTGACTGTTTGTTTAATGTGTAACTCTGTGTTGTTTTTGTCGCACTGCTTTGCTTTGTCTTGGCCAGGTCGCAGTTGCAAATGAGAACTTGTTCTCAACTGACCTACCTGGTTAAATAAAGGTGAAATAAAAAAAAAAAAAAAAAAAAAAAGGTGTAGGGTTTAGTGAATTATTTGTCCCAAATACAATGCTTTTAGTTTTGGAAATATTTAGGACTAACTTATTCCTTGCTACCCATTCCGAAACGAACTGCAGCTCTTTGTTAAGTGTTGCAGTAATTTCAGTCGCTGTAGTAGCTGATGTGTATAGTGTGGAGTCATCTGCATACATAGACACACTGGCCTTACATACACAAAGCCAGTGGTATGTCGTTAGTAAAGATTGAAAAAAGCAAGGGCCCTAAACAGCTACCCTGGGGAATTCCTGTTTCTACTTAGATTATGTTTGAGAGGCTTCCATTTTATTTATATATATATATAAAAAAAAAAAAAAACTTTATTTAACTAGGCAAGTCAGTTAAGAACAAATTCTTATTTACAATGACGGCCTACACCGGCCAAACATGGACGACGCTGGGCCAATTGTGTGCCGCCCTATGGGACTCCCAATCACGGCCGGTTGTGATACAGTCGGGAACATTAAAGAATACCCTCTGTGTTCTGTTAGACAAGTAACTCTTTATCCACATTATAGCAGGGGGTGTAAAGCCATAACACATACGTTTTTCCAGCAGCAGACTATGATCGATAATGTCAAAAGCTGCACTGAAGTCTAACAAGACAGCCCCCACAATCATTTTATCATCAATTTCTCTCAACCAATGATCAGTCATTTGTGTAAGAGCTGTGCTTGTTGCGTGCTGAAAGTCTGTTGTCAATTTGTTTACTGGGAAATAGCATTGTATCTGGTCAAACACCATTTTTTCCCAGATGTTTACTAAGTGTTGGTAACAGGCTGATTGGTCAGCTATTTGAGCCAGTAAAGGGGGCTTTACTATTCTTGGGTAGCAGAATGACCGTAGCTTCCCTCTAGACCTGAGGGCACACACTTTCTAGTAGGCTTAAATTGAAGATGTGGCAAATAGGAGTGGCAATATCATCCGCTATTATCCTCAGAGTGAAGCAGCCAACAAGTGCTCAGGATATGTGGGAACTCCTTCAAGACTTTTGGAAAAGCATTCCAGGTGAAGCTGGTTGAGAGAATGTCAAGAGTGTGCAAAGCTGTCATCAATGCAAAGGGTGGCTACTTTGAAGAATTATTTGTTGAACACTTTTTTGGTTACTACATGATTCCATATGTGTTATTTAGAGGTCTTCACTATTATTCTACAATGTAGAAAATAGTAAAAATAAACACACTTGAATGAGTAGGTGTCCAAACTTTTGACTGGTACTGTATATATATTTTACATTGTTTGCCAACATTTTTGCTAAAAATGTGGGGATCAAAACAGGTGGGGCTCTAACGGGTCACCACTGACCCCTGGCTGTCCCCAGTCGACCTGGTCGTGCTGCTGCTCCAGTTTCAACTGTTCTGCCTGTGGCTATGGAACCCTGACCTGTTCACTAGATGTGCCACCTTGTCCCGGTCCTGCTGTTTTCAACTCTCTCTCTACCGCACCTGCTGTCTCAACCTCTGAATGCTTGGCTATGAGAAGCCAATTGACATTTACTCCTGAGGTACTGACCTGTTGCACTCTCTACAACCACTGTGATTATTATTTTACCCTGCTGGTCATCTATAAACGTTTGAACATCTTGAAGAACAATCTGGCCTTAATGGCCATGTACTCTTATAATCTCCACCCAGCACAGCCAGAAGAGGACTGGCCACCCCTCAGAGCCTGGTTCCTCTCTAGGTTTCTTCCTGTACTTCTACATCTGCATTGCTTGCTGTTTGTGGTTTTAGGCTGGGTTTCTGTATAGCACTTTGTGACATCAGCTGATATAAAAATGGCTTTATAAATACATGTGATTGATTGATTGATTAAATGAATAGTGTGAAATACAAATAATAAGCAGAATGTCAGGGCTGGATCAGAAACCTGCACACCTAGTTGCTAGATCTCTAGGATCAAGGTTCGCCATCCATGTTCTAGGTTTATGCATGATTGTTGTTAACAGTATTTTTGTAGTCCTACAACCAATTCTAACAGTGAACCAGTAGCATATATAACCCATTGGCGATATACACTTCAGTCTTTGGGACTTTAATCTGCAGATAGGGTTTATTAGCTTTCACAGGTCTTTGTATCTGAGGTTAGGTAACATAGACATTAGACCAGGACATGCTTCGTTATTTTCAAGTGATATAACATTTGATATTTCGTTGCAATTGTGTTATAGTATTGTCATAGTTCTCTATTTGGGACTGGAAATCTGTTCATTAGCTAGTTATCTTAGCTACTAGCTAGGTAGCTAAATTGTAATTTTTAGCAGATCAAGCTAAAGTTTGTGCCATTAAAGAACAATACACCCTGTCACTACAAAGATACAGGCGTCCTCTTAACCCAATTGCCGGAGAGGAAGGAAACCGCTCAGGGATTTCACCATGAGGCCAATGGTAACTTTTAAATAGTTACAGAGTTGCATGGAGGATGGATCAACAACATTGTATTTACTTCACAATACTAACCTAAATAACAAAGTGAAAAACTGCAAAACATTTGGAAATTAACTTTATGTCCTGAATACCACACATTATGTATGGGGCAAATCCAACACAACACATCACTGAGTGCCACTCTTCATATTTTCAAGCACGGTGGTGGCTGCATTGTCACGGCATGGGATGTGGAGAGACCAAGACGCAGCTCAGGGATAGTAGTTCGACATTTCTTTTAATATACTATGTAATAATAATTATAATTACTATGTATAACAAACAGAACGAAATGACGAACTACAGAACTAAACAAACAGACTAACGAACAGACTAACGTCACGTTCACAAAACACACCAATGAACGGACGTAAAGAAAACACACTTACTACACCGTGACTGCGACATACATCGATAACAACCCACACCCGAGTGAGGGACAGACTCAACATATATGGAATCCCTAATTAGAGACAATGCGGTGCAGCTGCCTCTAATTAGGGATCCACCCCAACCCGACACAGAAACAGAAAAGAAAGACACTGTCAGACTCTGACCATAGCTACATAGAGAAGCAAATAGGCTTCTCTATGGCCAGAGCCTGACAGTACCCCCCCCCCCCCCCCAAGGCGCGGACTCCCGGACGCCAAAAAAAAAAAAAAAAAAACACGCAAAACAGGGGGGGTTAATGGGAGGGAAGACTAGTCCCTCTGGGGCGGCTCTGGCTCCGGTGAGTTGGACAGTTTTGTCCCATGCCCTTTTCTTATCACCGGTCCCGGGCTGGGTACCGGTGGGGCAAACGGCTCCGGTCATGGAGTGGGGAAAACAACCGGGCCCGGACTGGGCACCGGTGGGGTAAACGGCTCCGGCCATGGAGCTGGGCAATAAACCGGGCCCGGACTGGGCACCGGTGGGGCGGACTGCTCAGGCTCTGAAGCGGAGCAGGCGGCTGGACCCGGACTATGTACCGGCGGAGCGGACTGCTCTGGCACTGAGGCGGAGCAGACGGCTGGACCCGGATTGGGTACCGGTGGAGCGGACTGCTCTGGCACTGAGGCGGAGCAGACGGCTGGACCCGGACTGGGTACCGGTGGAGCGGACTGCTCTGGCACTGAGGCGGAGCAGACGGCTGGACCCGGATTGGGTACCGGTGGAGCGGACTGCTCTGGCACTGAGGCGGAGCAGGCAGCTGGACCCGGACTGGTTACAGGTGGAGCGGACTGCTCTGGCACTGAGGCGGAGCAGGCAGCTGGACCCGGATTGGGCACCGGTGGAGCGGACTGCTCTGGCACTGAGGCGGAGCAGACGGCTGGACCCGGACTGGGTACCGGTGGAGGAGGCTCCAGGCCTTGAGCTGTGGCTGGAGGCTCCGGGACGCTGACCTTCGCTGGAGGTGGCGGGACGCTGACCTTCGCTGGAGGTGGCGGGGTGGATCCCTAATTAGAGGCAGCTGCACCGCATTGTCTCTAATTAGGGATTCCATAAATGTTGAGTCTGTCCCTCACTCGGGTGTGGGTTGTTATCGATGTATGTCGCAGTCACGGTGTAGTAAGTGTGTTTTCTTTACGTCCGTTCATTGGTGTGTTTTGTGAACGTGACGTTAGTCTGTTCGTTAGTCTGTTTGTTTAGTTCTGTAGTTCGTCATTTCGTTCTGTTTGTTATACATCGTGACAGAACAACCCACCGTTACGAGACCAAGCAGCGCAAATGGGGAGAGACGGAGAGCGAGATAGCCCCGCGTCGGTTTACCAACACCGAACTCCTCGGAGGGTTCGAGTCGGACTCGTCGGAGGAGGACGATGAGGAGGACATGCTTCGGTTCCCTCACCCGTGGGGGCTCCTGGAGGAGCCAACTCCACTCCCCATGTGGACCATGGGGAGGCCCAGGTACCAATGGGGGGCTCAGAGCAAGGAGCAGGAGGAGGAGCTGGAGGAGCATTTTGGGGAGGTTCTGAGGGAATTGGTGGAGATAGAGGAAAAAAAAAAAAAAAAAAAAAACCCGACACAGAAACAGAAAAGAAAGACACTGTCAGACTCTGACCATAGCTACATAGAGAAGCAAATAGGCTTCTCTATGGCCAGAGCCTGACTTGCATCATGTTATGGGCATGCTTGTCATCTTCTCAAATTTCCATGTCAAGCAGCTACGAAAAAACACAGGGCAGGTGCAAAATGTCAGAACGAAATACACAAAAGACAGATACACGATACATGATACATAGTGCGGCAGTATGAAAAAGTATAAAAATACAAGAAGTCTGAAGTGCAAAAGTGCATTGCATAGTATGGGTGAATATTGCAAGTTGATATAGATAAATAAGGAATATTTGCATGGTTAACTATACTGTACTATACAGGTAGATGGCAGAGAAATACTTAAATAGCTAAATGTGCGTATGATATAAGTGAGGGTAATAATAGTTTACTTAATATACTTTAAAGTAAGTGAATATTTGCATGGTTAAATTAACTGTACAGGTAAATGTACAGTTAAATGTACAGGTAAGTGAATATTTGCATGGTTACATTAACTGTACAGGTAAATAACAGGAAGAGATACTTAAATAGCTAAAATGTGCGTATGATACAATTTAGGGTAATAATAATAATAATACAGTCCTTAGTACAGGGTTTAATTACAGATAAATGCACGTATTGCACATTCGATATACTAAAAGCAATGAAAAAAGATACAACTGTCAGGATACTAATATGCAGTCCTGAGTGAATGACTACGTAAGTTCAGTCCAATAATTACTTACAATATTGCACGTAATATGATATAAAAACTGTACATGAATATGTATATACAGTCCTGAATGAATGAGTGCTGAATGAATAAGTCCTGAGTGAATGAGCGATTACAGACCAGAGAGTTACTCACGGATGGATGCCTAATTGTTAAACTAGGTCCTAACACCCCAACAGTTCCAGGTCTATGTTGCCGACGGCACGGCACCCCGGTGAGGCATTCAATCGTCTAATAGCCGCCGGCAGGACGGACCTCCTATAGCGCTCCTTTGCTTTGCTGATGTTGAGCTGAAGGTGGTTTTGCTCACACCACACCACAAAGTAATTGATTGTGCTCCTGTACTCCTCCTGCCCACCCCTGATGGTCCCTACAATTGCGGAGTCATCCGAGAACTTATGCAGGTGGCATGTTTCAGAGTTATATCGGAAGTCTCAGGTGTAGAGGGTGAACAGGAAGGGAGAGAGGACCGTTCCCTGGGGGGCCCCTGTTTTGCTCACTGCCCGTTCTGACACAGCTCTGTAGCCGCACAAATTGTGGCCTACGGGTTAGGTAGTCCGTGACTCAGGAGACTAAGGGTGCTTCCACTTTCATCCTCCTCATCTTCTCACCCAGTAGCAGGGGCTGAATGGTGTTGAAGGCACTGGAGAAGTCAAAAAACATAACCCTCACAGTGCTACCTGCGTTGTCTAGGTGAGAGTAGGCCCTCTGCAGAAGGTAGATGCATTGCATCATCCACCCCAATGTTGCGTTGGTATGCGAACTGCAGGGCTGCAGGGGGACCAGTGATGTACACACCAGGGGTGAGCGAGGACTAACCTTTCCAGGGTCTTCATGATGTGGGATGTTAGCGCATTCAGGACAGGGAGGTGCACCTTCTTGGGCACTGGGACCAGGCAGGGTGTTTTCCACAGCACAAGGACCCTTTCCAGGCTCAGGCTAAGGTTGAAGCGGCGCTGGAGTATTCCACACAGTTGGTCAGCACAGACCATAAGCACCCTTTGGGGGGAAGGGAGGTGTTGCAGATCAGTCTAGAAGGAGCCGGGGCGGAGGTGAGGAGGGGGTTGCTGATTGTCTCAACGGAGGTGTTGTGAGCAAAGGGGGGTTGGGACAGCCGTAAGGGTGTGTGGCCTGGGGAGCTGGAGGGGAGGTGGACAGTGCCAGTATCGAACCTGTTAAAAAATTGGTTCAGCTCATTGGCTCTGTCCTGGATCCCCTCCGTCTGCACACTGTTTGACTTTTTGAAGCCAGTGATATTTCTCATACCCTTCAACACCTCTCTCACCTGGCTCTGCCTCAGCTTTCCTCCATCTTCTCCTTATACCTTATACATTCAGCAGGGCCTTTAGATAGATCTAAGCACAGGCAAAATCCTAGAGGGAAACCTGTTTGTCTGCTTTCCAACATACACTGGGAGATAAATTCACATTTCAGCAGGACAATAACCTAAAGCATATACAAGGCCAAATATACTTTTCCATAAAGACTCATAGCTGTAATCACTGCCAAAAGTAATTCTAACATGTATTGACTCAGGGGTGTGAATACTTATGTAAATGAGATATTTCTGTATTTCATTTTCACAAACATGTTCTGGATGCAGTGAGTCTGGAGAACTTTTTAAGGAAGACTTCACTCCCTGCTGACCTGACAGATTGAGGGTCTCAAGCTGCTACAGAAGACCAGAAAACCCAGACCAGAAAACCAAAACCCTCTCTCTCTCTCTCTACTAAAGATTAAACAAACAGGCAACAATTGAGACATTAAATCAACAGGGCTCATGTGTGTAAAATGGTGGGAACTGTTGTCTCCCTTATAGTATGGCAGGCCAGGACATACTCTTCAGCAAGGTCTACTGTCTCTACGTTTTCTCCTAGAAAAATGTTTAAGAAATCCTGCTATTAGTTATTTAAATTGAATGAGATAAATACCTCTGATTGAAGCATATTTGGAGCAGTGGAGTACGGAGGGCTGTTCATCCTCTACTTAAGCTTTCTGAAGAAGATGCCCCAGTCCATGCTAGAGCACGGTCTCACCCGAAACTACCTGGAGCTTATGGTAGAATATCTTTACGCAGTACACCACTACAATCTCTGTTAATTTCTTTATAAATATACACTTTATTAATTAAATTCATAAATACAGAGAGCACACCATAATGCACGTTTCAGGTTATACCTTCAAATTATCTGTAATGGGATAGGGTATTTTCTGGGGCTAGGGGTAACCAAAGTGACATTTAATTATTTATTACGTACCACAAGAGGGAGTCAATCACCACAGTTCTCTCTTGAACTCTATTCAAAATGGAACAGAAGGCTTCTACCACTGGCGAAAGCTCCATATCATATTTCTCCACTGGTTGCTTGCTCTTCTCTACTAAGCAGAACCAGCAGAGGGAGCTAGAAATTAGACACTGGAAATGTGCTTATATAATAGAGCATTGCCACATGGGGGAGTCCATAACTGCTTATTTGTGTACATAAAACCTAATCCCTTTGTTAGTCAATTATTTTATTTCCAGCTTGGCTTAAACTGTTAATTGAATTTACATTAGATAAAGTTACCAAGTTTATGGTGCGCGAATTAAGCCATTCTCCTGTCTTTGCAGACTGTCTCGATATCGTCACTGCTTGGGTGCTGTTGAACAATGACCAGTATGCCATGGAGAAGCTGAAGAGGAGGGTGCTGGAGAACCTGGCTGTGGGGCAGCTGAAGAGCACCTTCAAGAGGCCCATCCTGTGGGGTGGGGGGGGGGGGGGGGGGGGGAGTTCCACTGCATTGCTCTGGGAGGGGTGTGTGACCATTCCGACATCCGTGGGCACAGGCACACTGGAGAGAGGGCAGAGGACAGAGGTGGGGATTAATGGGTGGGCAGGCAGGAAGCTTTGTCTGTAAACTGTTTTCTGCACAGGAAATCCCTATAGACATACATTTTATTTTGACTTAAGAGAGTGGAGAGGCTAAGTCCACCTACAATGAGCTCCAAAAGTATTGGGACAGTGACAATTTTTGTTGTTGTTTTGGCTCTGTACTCCAGCAGTTTGCACACTCTCAGCTTTAATTTGAGGGTATTTTCATCCATATCGGGTGAACCATTTAGAAATGACAGCACTTTCTGTACATAGTCCCCCCCATTTTAGGGGACCAAAAGTATTGGGACAAATTCAATTATACGTGTATTAAAGGTTATAGTTAAAAGTTTAGTATTTGGTCCCATATTCCTAGCACCCAATGACAACATCAAGCTTGTTAACTCTACAAACTTGTTGGATGCATTTGCTCTTTGTTCTAATTATTTTGTGATAAATAATGTATTGTGTCATTTTGTAGTCACTTTTATTGTAAACAAGAATATACATTTGGTATGAACACTTCTACATTAATGTGGATGCTATCATGATTACAGATAGTCCTGAATGAATCGTGAATAAAGATGAGTGAAAAAGTTAGACGCACAAAGATCATACCCCCAAGACATGCTAACCTCTCACCATTACAATAACAAGGGAGGTTAGCATTTTTTTGGGGGTATGATATTTATTCCTCTGTAACTTTCTCACACATCATTATTCACAATTAATTCAGGATTATCCATAATCACGTGTTTAGAAACATATTATATTAATATTTACGTTTTAAAAGTGACTCCAAAATGAGTCATTACCATTCATTTCTAATGGGGACAAAATAATCTGAAACACAACCAAAACAAACAGAAAATGCATACAACAAAGCTTGATGTAGTCATCACGTTCTATGAATATGTGACCAAATAGTTAAGTTTTGACTACTTCAATACACATACAATTAATATCTCCCAATACTTTTGAACAAAACTATGTACAAATAAAGTGCTGTAATTTTTAAACGGTTCACCCGTTATGGATGAAAATACCCTCAAATTAAAGCTGTCGGCACTTTAACCTCATAGTCATTGTAGCATTTCAAATCCAAAATGCTGGAGTACAGAGCCAAAACAACAACAGTGTCACTGTCCCGATACCTTTGGAGCTCACTGTATATCATAATAACAAAGGTACTGTCATGATCTGTCTAGAAGGCAGTACTTGTCAAGGTACAAGTAGTTCAACACGTGTGGGGCCTTGACTGTAACTCACCAGTGGTCATGGTTGATAGGTGGAGACAGATGTGGGTCAACAGCAGCAGATAAAAGGTTCAGGTAGAAAAGTGCTATCTGTCTGTCTAGATGTTACATACCACCATACCTCTGCAAGGTGAGTAAACCTGAGAGGAAACCTAGGAGTGGGAGCATGATTTCATCTTTCATGTTCCTTTGATCTCCTGTCACTATGGAGACTCGGTGGGGCGATGACATCATGGCCTGCAGGCCCGGGCAGGTCCGTCCAATGTGTCTCTCAGCCAGTCACTGAGTTCATCCATAGCCCCTAGCTTCCAGTCTCATACATTAACCGTGACACCACACAACACCACCCACCACTGCAGTTTAGGAAGCTGCCTGTTGTGTGTTTTGATGTGGTTTCAGGTGTGTTTATACCCTAATAAGTGTGTAAGCGAGGGACCGGGACTTGAGTGGGGTTTATGCTGGTTCAGGCTCATCTAGTAGGGTTTGTGTGCTGTAGTGTATTGTTAAAGTCTAATGATATCCGTGTTGTGTTGCCCCCTCATGTCTCTAATTAGCTTTAATCTGCTTCCTGCCTTTCTCCATCCTGTTTTAGGAGCCCCAGGGCCAGACGTGTGTGGGAGGAGACCTCTGTGTTAGTCTTCCTCCTGTGGTTTATCTCCCAAATATACCTTACTGTCTGTGTCTGTAGGAACTATTCTTGGGTGGTGCCGCTGTGACAAGTGAACTTAACGATGAAGAATGAGCTTTTCCA